>CP139503.1:87982415-88395903 GCA_021014915.2 Artemisia tridentata subsp. tridentata | reverse complement strand
TCTCAAAATCCAAACCTATAAGTGCCGGACGTTTTAGTGCTAACTGTCGTATGCAGGAATTCCTGGCAGTTGCAGCGGATTGCTGAAAAGATGCCGATCCATCACCCATGCTCACACTTCATCTTCACAATTAAAGAAATCATGATATCTAAAAGACCTTCAACACTGCTTTCGCAACTCTGATGCTGAAAATCATGACCCAAAAAAGTGTGAGTATGTCGACTCAAAGATCACAATATCACATGAAGACAATACTGCAAAAGGATGACTTGAAGAAGTATGTTGGATGATATTCTTAAAGAATCCTCAAAGATCATACAAGACAAAAGATCAGTCATCAAACGTTCGCTGCTGAACGCACAAAGATCAATGACTTTGAAGAATCAAGAACTTCGAGCTAAGAAGTAAAACACATATGATAGAATGCTAGAATTCAGAATATTATTTCAGGGGTGACCTCCCTTAGGGGGAGATTGTTAGAAATATTAATATTCATGTGAAAACTCGGTCACCCCGAGTATATGTTAGCATTAACTAGCTCGTAGGATTATTAGTAATAGATTAGTTATTAAAGTAATCTTGGAGTGGGTCGGGTCTTTACCCACTAGCAACTCCTCCACAGCCCACACGGGGCGTCTAATATTGTACTATATAAAGCCCTTCCCACACAAGGGAAGGGTTGGACCTTTCACACATTCAATCTAATATCATCTTCTTTCTCTGTAAGGTTCCCAACTTCCTTTTCTCTCTCTAGAAACCCTAATCCATTCGGCCATACTTAAATCCATACGTGTGTTATATGTTTGTGAACATCTTACACCACCGAACGTCGCCACCACCACCCGACGGCAACACCACCGTTTTGAGGTATTTTTTGTGTTTTTTTAATAGATCTATAAGCTTTGAAGGTGTTTTTTTTTTTTTTTTTTTTTTTTTTTTTTTTTTTTTTTTTTTTTTTTTTTTAGATCTATAGATTTGATTTGTAGATCTATAGGTTTTTTTTAGGGATCTATGTATATTAACCATTTTGGTAATTTTTTTTGTTAGTGCCGCCGTTATCTCGCCGGAAAAAATACAACGTCGCTGCCGCTACCTCCACCGGACTCGACGAACCACCGAAACCCTCCACCATCAAGTTTTGAGGTATTTTGATAGATTTATAAGTTTTGAAGATTTTCTTTTATAGATTTATACATTTTAGTTGTAGATCTATAGATTTTTTTGTAGATTTATAGTTGCATAATCAGTCGCCGGAAAATTTATGCCACTGCCGGAAATCATTGATATCGCCGTAAATAGTATGCTTTATTATTAAATTGTGGTTAATATGTGTTATAATGGTTATTGTTGTTAATATTAATTATGTAAATTGTTGTTAAATTTTATTATGTAAAGTTTATGATTGTTATAAAGTTTATATTGTAAATTTTATTAAAAGTTTATATGTTGCGTTGTAGATTTACTTCACAAAGTTCGATAGTAAAATTTGGTCTTTTTAATTGAAATTTTTGGTGAACATTGATGATCTGCAAGACTGAAGCATACCATTTCGGAAAAATTTAAGTTGTATCGTTTATTTTGAAAATGAGTTTGATCCATGTTGCCATATTGTTATACGAAGTAAAAGTTATGTTTGATATTTATTGGTTATATTGTATATTGAAATTTGAAATGGGGTAAAATCAAGAAATTAAAAGTGTTTGACTACTTTGCAAAAAGCATGTGTCAGGATATTACCACTTTAATTTGAAAAATGGAGTCTTGGTCTATCTCCTAGACCGGCGGGTAACCATAAAAGCATGTGTCAGGATATTACCACTTTAAATTGAAAAATGAAGTTTTGGTCTATCTCCTAGACCAGCGGGTAACTTTACTTGCCTGTTAGAACTAATAATTCAATCTTTATATACACCAACTTAACTTAAATCTTAAATAAACTTTCGTCTTAAATGGATAATGATAGAAAAACCAGAGATTGGAAAAGTGTCATGTTTTAAACTCAAAGCCATATGGAAGGTAAGTTACTGTTATGACATAATTTTTTGGCATGCTTCTCAAGACTTTTATGACATAATTTTGTAAACATATATAATTATTTCCAAACGAAAAATAATTACTATTTCAACAATTTATAACTTATTTACGAGGAGAAAACCAACGTAGTATATAAAGATAGTAAAGTTGACCAACCTAGTATTCGTGCTTCGTCCATTTAACGTAGTCTAGACTTTAACATGATATCTTTGAAAAATAGTTAGAGTAAGGAACATCGCACTTGGTACCATCTTCGACTTATCATCTGTTCACTTAATTAGATGTACATATTCAACAAAAAGTCAAAAACCACAACCATCTTAAATAGAAATTAAATACGGAAAGTTTTACCGGTTAAAAGAACTATTTGCATGAATTTATTTGCCGTCACCCCTTTGTCCCCCCTACTATATTAGGGTGTTGGCAGTGGAAGATTCGAAATCACGAGTGAATTTTCACCGACCAATCACAGACTGCCATGTAGCAGGCAAAAAAATAAGGATTCTGAAGCCACAAGTGTTGGCAGTGGGAGGATTCTAGAGGATTCGAAATCATGTCTCATTTTATTTATTTATTTATTATTTATTATTTATATATTAAAGTCACCTCCTCAAATTACCATATCTGAAAAACCAAAAAAAAAAAAAAAAGAAAAAAAAATCAGATCCGATCATAATAAAAACTGCTTTCAGATCCGATCATGTCTTCAACTTTTTCCGGCGATGAAACGGCACCGTTCTTCTCCTGTATGTTTTTCCGATCATCTTTTTTATATTATTATTATTTCACCGGTCCAATATCTAGATCTATTTGGTTTGCTATGAAGATTTTGAAGATTCCGGTGACAACACCAAACTTTCTGGTGACAAAAACTTGAATTTAAAAGAAAGTAAACACCGCCGCTGTTAGATAAAGAACAAAATTTGAAATGATGAACGACCGTCGATCACTTCTCATTTTTAATTGATTTGGGCCACCGTCGATGAACCACCGATAAATAAAACGGAATAATCAATAATTTACATGACTATTGCCACTTTTATGTTAAAACAAAATCATCAATAACCATTGTTACCTTAAAACAAAATCATCGATAACCACTGTTACCTTAAAAATACATGCATGTTTAAAAAGAAAGCAACATAAAACATATCGACGCCACCGCAAAAATAGTCGCCGTTATGTAACCATGCCGTCTGAAAAAATATTTTTTCGTAAAGAATTCCCTAACACTATAAATATAACGATATCGAAATTTGTTAAAAACCATGTATGGTTACCGTTATGCGACCATGACGTCTGGAAAAACATATTTTTGGTAAACAATTCCCTAACGCTACAAATACAGTTTGTTGAAAAGAAATTATTTGCCGCCAAACTATTGTCGAAAAATAGATACCGCTGCCGCTAGGCGCAGGTACTCGACTAGGAACCGCTGCCGCTAGGCGCGGGTACTCGGCTAGTTTTCTTAATAAACGAACACGAACAAGAAAATTCGTCCGTTTAAGCGTTCGTATTCGTTTATTTGTCCGGTTAAAATTAAATGAACGAACATGAACAAGGCTCCTTTCGTGTTCGTCCGGTTCGTTTACAGCCCTATGTATTATGTATCTCGAATAAGTTGTTTAGTTTGTTGGTTTTTAACAGTGTGTTCTCAACTTTGTTTTTGGAAGGAAAGTAAGGGGAAAGGGTGGGAACAAAAAAAAGACAGTGTTCTCTAGTTTTTATAACAAAGGGAAGTTAGGTAAATGGAAGTAAAAGGGAGTATGCCTCTTTGTTTTTTCCTTCTAAAACTTTACGCCCAAATATGGGCTGCAAGTGATGTAAATGAGACCCACATAATGTTTATTGACCATATTGACCCTTCATCATTGTATACAAATTTTGTGTGAATATTTTGAAAGGGTGAATCTGTAAATTAACAACCCTATCTTTTACTCATTCCTTCCTTTTACCTCAAATTCCTTCCTTTTACTTCAAACTCAAGAACACAAAATACATCACTAACTTTCTTTCATTTTCTTTACCTTTCTTTCACTTACTTTTCCTTCTTTTCATTTCCCCTCTTGTAATAACTCTAGAACACAGTGTTAAGGGAATTAAAGAAATTCACAAGCTTTGTTTATTAAGGGAATTAAAGAAATGGCACGGTGGATTCAATAACACTACACCACGTCCACAATCCCAATCCTTCAAACCCTAACTTTCTCTCACTAAGGCCGGTTGGCAAGGGCATGCTTTTTTCACTATCCACCTCAGCGCCACGTCAGCTTTCTCTCTCCTCTCACTCCCCTTCACCTCACTTCACCATTTACTCGTCAAGGCAAACACATCTTCACCTTTCATTAAAATACCCACTTTATACAAATATACCCCACTAAATACCCCACACACACTCACACTTAAAATAAAAAATAATAAAACTTAACAAATTATAATGGTGAACTGATCACCACTATGCATCTTGTTTTTCGTGTGTAATGCGTGAAAATGGATTGAGGGCAAGGATAGATAGTGGTGAACATGGGGATAATGGTGAGGAGTTCACTCCCTTGCCATATAGTCTAAAACAACAAAAACATCACTTTCTTTCTCAGAAGGTTATTTTCACCTTTTTTCAGCTGAAAACTTTTTTTTATTTATCGCTTCACTTTTTATACAATGATAATCCTTACAGTTTTTAAAAACCTTTTAACGACGGTTATTTGTTCCGGAGAAAATGTTTATATAATACAGTATCACCGTTTTTTCTGCTTCACTTTTTACACCGTCCGTACACTTTTGACGGTTTTTATAAATAAATACTGTAATAGTTTTTTTTGAAATATATATATATATATATATATATATATATATATATATATATATATATATATATATATATAATATATATATAGAGATGGGATATTATGAGAAGGGGTCTTAAAATGAGAAGGGTGGGAAGGATTGTGGGAGTGACATGTGTCACTTTGCCACATCATCATTCCGCCAAAATTTTTACTGCATCGTGATGCAGTAAAAATTTTGGCGGAAAAAATTTTTTTTCCCGCCAAAAAAAAATTTTTTTTTGGGCAAAAAAATAAATTTTTTTTCCCGCCAAAATTTTTACTGCATCGTGATGCAGTAACCGTGATGCAGTAAAAAATTATACTGCATCGTGATGCAGTAACCGTAATGAAGTAAAAAAAATATGATGCATCGTGATGCATTAACCGTAATGCAGTAAAAATTTATACTGCATCGTGATGCAGTAAAAATTTTGGCGGGAAAAAAAAAAATTTTTTTGCCCAAAAAAAAAATTTTTTTTTTGCGGGAAAAAATTTTTTTTCCCGCCAAAATTTTTACTGCATCACGATGCAGTAACCGTGATGTGGCATGATGATGTGGCATGGGGATGACACATGTCACTCCCACAATCCTTCCTACCATTCTCATTTTAAGCCCCTTCTCATTGTATCCCTACCCTATATATATATATATATATATATATATATATATATATATATATATATATATAGATTTGACGCTTTAGTCAAACTGCAGCTTATTTTTTTTTGAGAAAATTACTGCAGAGGACATGCACATTATACTCTATCTCAAATTGCCCAACCTTTTTCCATTTATCAAAACTACCCATTGATCCTGCGTATCATCTTACGCAGGATACGCATGATTACGTGGGTTCGATCTAAGCCGTCAAAAAAAAAAAAATAACAATAAAAATAACTAATCCCGCGTACATATTTACGCAGGATGCGCAGGATACAAAAAAAAAAAAAAAAAAAAAAAAAAAAAAAAAAAAAAAAAAAAAAAAAAAAACTACCATCTCGCTTACATCTTTACGCAGGATCATCACTTTTACGCAGGATCATCACTTTCAAAAGTTGACTTTTACATTTTAAAACTTTTTAATCATTACAAAAATCACCCTTTAACTTTTTAATAATTACAACTTTTTTATATAACAAACTCTATTCGTCAAATATTTAGTAAATATCTATCGAATTCTTTAATGAAAAAAATATCGTTGCGAAGAGCTCTAAATTACGAACAAAACAAGCCCAATATTAACATGCTTTTGACATACGTATGATTTTATAAAAAATGTTAAAGTTTGATATATATATATATATATATATATATATATATATATATATATATATATATATATATATATATATATATATATATATATATATATATATATATATATATATATATATATATAGGGGGACTTTCTTACGAGAACCATTTTATCTGCGAGAACTGAGAGAACCACAAAAAACATACATGCACGCCTTTTAAAATAAAATAAAAATATATGCAAATCATCAATAATCGTAAGTATCCACCTATGTTCTTCAATATCATCATGAACTCATCCTCTTTTTTCACAAAAACCTTACACAAGGCCGGAATATTGTCGTTGCACGCCTTATAAGAACATACATGCACACCTTCAAAGAAAAATGTTGTATTTCCAATTTCTTATCAAATTCTTTAGAACAACTATGTTTTTTTAAAAACATATATGTTGTTTTTAGAACATATGTGCAAAAATACAATTATTGAAGGCGTGCATGTATGTTTTTGGTGGTTCTCTCAGTTCTCGCAAATAAAATGGTTCTCGCAAGAAAGTCTCACTATATATATATATATATATATATATATATATATATATATATATATATATATATATATATATATATATATATATATATATATATATATTTCACTTTTAAAATTTAAAACTTTTTAATAATTACAAAAATCACCCTTTAACTTTTTAATAATTACAACTTTTTTATATAACAAACTCTATTCGTCAAATATTTAGTAAATATCTATCGAATTCTTTAATAAAAAAATATCGTTGCGAAGAGCTCTTAATTACGAACAAAACAAGCCCAATATTAACATGCTTTTGACGTACATATGATTTTATAAAAAATGTTGAAGTGTCAAAAGCATGTTAATATTGGGCTTGTTTTGTTCGTAATTTAGAGCTCTTCGCAACGATATTTTTTTCATTAAAGAATTCGATAGATATTTACTAAATATTTGACGAATAGAGTTTGTTATATAAAAAAGTTGTAATTATTAAAAAGTTAATGGGTGATTTTTGTAATTATTAAAAAGTTTTAAAATGTAAAAGTGATGATCCTGCGTAAAGATGTACGCGAGATGGTGGTTTTTTTTTTTTTTTTTTTTTTTTTTTTTTTTTTTTTTTTTTTTTTTTTTTTGTATCCTGCGCATCCTACGTAAATATGTACGCGGGATTAGTTATTTTATTTATTTATTTTTTTGACGGCTTAGATCGAACCCACGTAATCATGCTAAATTTGAGATAGAGTATAATGTGCATGTCCTTTGCAGTAATTTTTTTTTTTTTTTTTTTTTTTTTTGGAAGGCGACTTTCAATTTTTTGGGTTAGAGAGTCGTACCTGCCACAAAGGCAGGCCCTCATCCACCACATACCAGACTATGTTGTCTGAACCGGACCCATGCTGGTGTAGTGGGGATTGAACGGCTTCCGTCCGAAAACTGTACTGCCTCCACACAAGATTACTCGCTGGAGTAACTGCAGCTTATATTCGGCGGTAGAAAAAGCCTTTTTGTTTTTGATGTGATATTTGATTTGACTTGATGTTTATTACTCGTATTTATAAAATGTTGATATTGAGATGTTTTATTTATTTGTACTATTGTTGGTTTTTGATTATTTAAGTCCGATCTAAGCTTTCAGAAGCTTCTAGAAGCTAAGAGCGTTAGTACTCCGTATTATTTATCAAAGTACCAAAAGCCCACCAACTAAATCTAAATAACACTAAATACACGGTATAAACAACTCACTCTATCACAACACTACCCTAATTTACGCAGCCACACAAACCAATTCTCTCACTCAACTTCTAGATCTACAACCGGAACACACCAAATACAAAAAAATCACAATACTAAATCACACTACTTTCTTTCTTTTTTAGTAGTTACCTCCTAAATGATAGGGAGAAGATGAGTTACACAGGAGTTGCTGAAAACGTTGCTTTAATGCTTATTGGTTGCATCCACAAACAAATTCTCTTTAATCTTGTTACTGTTGCATAACGTCCAGGGGGCAATTTGTATATTTTTTTTTTTTTTTTTTTTTTTTTTCAAAACAAACCCTTAACGCAGCGTTAAGGGTTTAACTCGATCCCTTAACGCTGCGTTAACGCAGCCTAGCCCCAACGCTTAACTCGCCTTAACGCAAGGTTTGCGTTAACCGTTGTACATGGTCTTATGAATATGAAGACTCTTGTGGTTTCTGTTATTATTCTGCTAATCATGATGATGACGATTTCAGATGTGTTTTTTGTTTATATGTTTAATTTAACAGCTCAGATTTTCTAAAAGAATATCTTATTGATTTTGTTTTGTTTGTTGTTTCTGAAGGTTATGAAGGTGGAATAGTGGAGGGTACTACTGGTGTTGCACAGCGTACAAGTCGGAAGAGCGGTCCACATCGCAAGCTCCTTATTCACTATGGTAAAATATTTATTTATTTTTGTAATAAAATTATTTAAAGTCTTATTTAATTATTTTACAGTAATTGTTTGGGTTAATGTGATTATTTTATGATATGTTTGGGATTTGGGTGTAAAATTGGATGTGGTGCACGAATTAGTTAACTTTTTTTGTCATTAAGGTCAATAAGCATAATAGGATTTCAATACTGTAAATTTGTAGCTAAAAGACTAAAGATGGCAAATTTGATTTACTTCTGAATGGGACCATGGGGATTACAGTTTATCCCTAGTGGGTCAAATAAAAAAAGTGGCCAAAGGGGCAATGGGCCAAACGAGGTAAAATTTGTCTAAAGTCTATTTTTACAGCTTACATTCTCCTTAATTGTTTTAGTTGATAAGTTATATATATTTTTTATTGTAATAGTTTTTATAATCGCGTTTAGCATATCTAATGATCATGAAAGTGGGAGAAAATGCTCATGAGTATATGGATCAAACGTGCCAAAAGTCTCTCACATAAAGCCAATGACAATTTTAACCACTTAACACCCTTATACCGTTTGGATCACACAACCATTGATTTATGATGAGAAACTTAGCTCTAAACTAATATGTCGTAAACAACAGGATCATACGCACATATTTTCTAACACTTATAAGTGTTTCATTACAATGAAGCAACTAAATATATCAAAATCAGATCCTAATAACACGAAGGAGCGTAGATCAGAAGCACATCTCCTTTGTGTTTTAGTGTAAATAGCTTCTACTTCTAAACTGCGAACTAATTTACCTAGTATAAAGGGGTGTTTGGGATTGCCTAGAAAAACTGCTTATGCTTGAAATAATTTAGAATAAGCAACTTCCAATTTGATTAACTAAAGCTGCTTATTTCACTCAAAAAATCAAACAAGCAGTTTGGTTAAGTTATATAAGACGCTCTCAAAACAAGTTATCAGAATGCAACAAAAAAAATTAAAAATACAAAGTTTTAGCGTATAGTCTCAAGCATCCCTTTAGTATTATTGCACTACTAAACAATAATAGGGTCTATAAACCACTAGAATCGTCTAAATCTTATAATTTCATAAGAAAATGTGTTCTTTTATACCCTTCTTAAAAAACAGACTATCATTATCTTATAACTAACTCTATCATGTTACAAAAACCTTTAACCAATACAAGAAACAAAAACTTACACGACTGAACTATGGTCTACAAACCACCAAAAATATACTCCGTAGTGATTCAGTCTAATTCAAAATCATTACTAAAATAAAACATATATGAGCCTGTATGAAGATTTATAGCAATAAACTCTCGCAAAAACATGATATTTTATACCCTTTACAACTACCATGCTATCACAAGCCCATGACTCAAATCGTTTAACAAGATCCTTCAGCCAAAATAATACACAAAAATCAGTAAACTACAAAAGGGTATACGATCCACCAAAATCAGCATAATTCAATTCAACATCGTAACAAAGGGAATGTTTAGGCTTGCTTATTTTTATGGTTGAAACCTTAGCTATATTTTTTTTGTACATCACAACCTTTAGAGTAAATAAGAAAACAGCAAATCTAATCAGGCAATCCCAAAAACCCCTAAAATTTATAGAAAAAGCTACCCATAAGCTCAATAAATAAGCCCAAAATAAGTTGGGAAAATAAGCCAATCCAAACACCCCTTAACAAAACAACAAATTGTTGCTTAAATAATAAAAAGGAAAAAAAAAAAAAAAATACAAAACAAAACAAAAAAAACCTTACAATAGAATGGTAACCACACAAATCAGATGATTTATAGGAACAAATCCAATCCCAAAAAACAATTGGAAGCCAAACCAACACAAAGTAACCTACGATATCGTCAGGCGCAAACGAAACAACCATGCCAAAGTTAGCGAAACCACCATGTTGGGTTTCAATTTGAGCAATCTGGTAGATAGAAGCTGCGGTAAACTTAATCCCTAAAAAGTTCTCTCTCTCTATGGTGAAATCCGGCCACCACCTCTCATCCTAAATCCGGCGAAAACAGCCCCATAACCGCCTCTCTACTTATAAACGATCTCTAATTCGTTTTATTTGTATCCAATTGGTTATGGGATTGTGTTTTTTAGAGGTGGTGTCCTGCGTAATCCCCAAACCCTAACTATAATTTATCGTTTATCGTTTTTTAGGGTTTCAACAGATCTGATCTTAATCTTCTTATTTGTTACGATCTGATGTTTATTGGTGGGCGTCTGGTTATTAACGCACAACATAACCCTAATTTTTTAGGGTCGTGTTTCTTTTCATGGTGACGGTAACCCGTTTTAGGGTTTTTGTGTCTGGTTGTTTGATCGTATGTGTATTACTTCTGT
Organism: Artemisia tridentata subsp. tridentata; assembly: GCA_021014915.2. Lineage (NCBI taxonomy): Eukaryota > Viridiplantae > Streptophyta > Magnoliopsida > Asterales > Asteraceae > Artemisia > Artemisia tridentata. The sequence goes on along the minus strand of CP139503.1, from coordinate 88,384,992 downwards.
CGGTTTATTTTACTAAATCGATCCATCATATAAAATACGATATGGTCTGTGCTTAACGATTACAAATCCTATTTTTAGGGTTTGATTCATTATGTTCCTGCAAGTAAACCCGCTATAGGGTTTTGCTGGTTATATTTGATGTTCTGTTCAGATGTAAGTCTTTGTACATGGGATCTATTAAGAGAGAGATGTAAGTCGTGGTTTGTAGGGTTCCCGTTCTAAAACCCTAAGTTCGTGATCTTCATTATTGGGTCACGTTTTTTCTACTGGAAGTTAGGGTTTTTATCCCTATTGGTGATCGATGATTCATTATTCCAGACCTGCTGGTGTTCATTGGTCTGTTATATGAGTCGTATGGGAAGTTAGGGTTGACAAACCCTATTTTCTGCTCGTGCATGGGGCCATGAGTGATGCATAGTACTAGACTTTCTGACATGGTGGTATGCTGTTAATATGGTTTGTATTATCAGTACTGGTGGTGTTGGTTATGGTTTTATGTGATGGTTATGCTCGGATAGGGCTGTCCAACTTTTTTCGTTACTGGTAATACGGGTCTTTGCTGGAAGTTAGGGTTCTTTGAATCCTATTATCGTGAATCGGAATTAGGAGATAAAACAGATGTTTGGTATGTATCATGCTTGCTGCTGCTTTTGTCTCCTACCATTGGTTGCTGGAAGTTAGGGTTGGATCTGTTTGTTTGGATCTGTTTACCCTAGGTGGTCGCTGGAAGTTAGGTTAAAACAGGTTATCATTCAATCCAGTTCTGTTCCTTGGTCGTCAGTTCTGTTTGTTTGGATCTGTTTACCCTATTTGGCGTGTTTGCAAGTCGTATGATGGTTCTTACTTGATAAGTGTTGCTGATGGTCTACGATCCATTGTGGAGGTGGTCATCATTCTCGTTTATGTGGTATGTCATACGAGCCATTGGGAAGTTTTGTGTGTAAGTTAGGGTTGCTTAACCCTATGTTTAGTCTATGATTGATCATGATACATTGGATTACATTCTTAGCTAGAGTTTTACTCCATTAAAGCTGTAGCAAATGAGGTGTTGGATCAAGTCGTAGTATTGGTTTGATCCCTTTTGGATCAATGGATGTACGCTGTAGTTATTTAGCGTGGATTAGTGCTGTTCAAGTATTACCATGGTAAAGGCTGCAACGTTGAAGAATCAAGTGGTTAACTTGAGTTTTTTAATTTTTTATCTTATAGTCGTTGTATTTTATGTTCATTTATTAGTTATAAGAGTGGTGTGTCACTCTTATATTGTGGTTGTTTGTTAGTGTCCTACGGGACTTTCTTCATGTAAGTGCCCATGTAACGGGCTGAGATATGGGATTTCACTCATATCCGTTGTACTTAAACGTTTTTTGGTTAATCTACTTACCAGGGTGCAGGATTACTCCCCTTTACCCAAAAAATAGATAGAAGCTGCGGTATTATTGCCTATTGAGATGGAATCGATGGACTGATGGATATTATCTGCTGATGGTTATACTAATGGATATTATGTGCTGATGGATGATGGAGTTTACATATGAGGAGTTAACTCTAGTTAAGGTGTGTGGCAAAAACAAGTCGCGGGAAAATAAAGGGTTGAGTGTGCCCGGTCTGCCCATATTAATACACATGGCCAGGATTATAGTGGGTGGAGCCAAAAAAAAAAAAAAAAAAAAAAAAAAAAAGGAGGTCGACTAGTCAAGTAAAAATTTTGTCTGTATTTTGGAATATTTTTTCCAAAAAGCAAATATGGTGTATATAGTGGAAAAAAAATTCTCTTGGTATCGTTAAGTCATTGGCCCTTAATATTCCAACAGTGTTTGGATAAAGAAAATTAAAATGTGGTTGAAGAAGCTCTGAATAGTTATAAGGTTCTGTTTTTATGATGTTAACTCTAATTATGTAATGCAATAAAGTTCTGCACTTTTTTTTTTCCTTTTTTTTTTTTTTTTTTTTTTTTTTTATCTGAAGTACCTTTTAAATACTGATTTTGCCCAACCTTTTTACATCACTATGGTAAGGAAAATTGGTGGGGCGGACCGGTTTGGAACGTGTCGGGTTGTGTTGATCTGAAGCACTTTTTTACCAAAAAAGCCTTCAGCCAAAACTACTATATCCTTCTAATGCAAAAAGCATTACTGTGTCATTTGGTTTACCGTCTCAAGTGACTATAGATATAAAATTGACAGTTTACAGGATTGTGTATGGTATCATTATGTGAGATCTTTGGGAACCATCTTACGTAAGTATCATCAACTTGATCATTTTTAGACTAATTAATTTATTTATCTAATTATTTTGTTATTTTTTCTGTTCTTAGGTCTAATCATTTAGGACAATATTCTCATGGCGATAGAATTTTTATCTCGCGACAAGGATTGTTTCTTTGATAGTTTGCTTTCAACTGTAAGTCAAGTTGTTACCTTTCTTGACTAGCAGGAGAACTTTTGGGACAAAGTCAGTTTTACTATTTGACTATGTATTTGAACTTTAGGTTATGGCAAAGCAAATAGGTTTTAAGTTAGTGTTAAAGTTAGTTTAAGTCCGAAATTTTGATGTTTCTAATACTTTTTAGATAGATTAGTTATTTCCACTCAAGTTCCAGTCATATCATCTGCATCTTTTGTATTTAAATAAAAAATTGTTTGAAGCTAATCAGTAGACCAACACCAAATTTGTTATTTCAGTAAAAAAAAATACACGGCATATAAAGAACCCCATGCATTTAGAATCTAACGAAATGTTTATGTGTTAATTGTACGTATGAGTCGTCCTGTGTAATAGTTTTATGTTTTTATCTTTGTCTATGCTAATGAAGTGATAGATACTGAAATTAAAAATATAAGAAAACTCTTATAGGTTATCACGTTCAATATTGCTATAAGCATGAAAAAAAGACACTAGATTGCTAACCTGCTATTATGGGACACCTTGTGCTATAAATGGATAAATGATATAGTCAATATGCTTGATGAACATAATAGAAGACCACCACACCAGATACATTCTGTTATCATAAGTTGAAGAGAATGACGATGTAGGAACAATAAACCTTGACATTATTGAAGAAAAAAAATCATATGATTGATCAATGTGGGTAAAATTGTTGCTATTGATTTATGTTTTCTATATTTTTAATGTGTTATATTTGATATTTACGCAGTTAGAATTTTCATATGATCCCGAAAGATGACTTTTTCTTTTTTTAATTAGTTTTGTGTAGCGATGGAGGATACCTTATCAAGTGGTGGCCAAGTAGGTAGCTAAGCCATGTTTGTTGGGCCTGAAATTAAACCGATTGGTGATAACGCCATGGCTCATGCTTCTGTAACAATGTATGTTATATTTTTGTATTCTACAACAATATTCGTAGTTACTCATAAACGTCATTCGAATCAACTCTAAGAAGAAATAATGAAACTTAAGAGGACGCATAAGAGAGAGCTACAAGAAGCTTTTGTGAAAACGTAGAGAGGTGAATACGTTACCGTTTAAAAACTTTAAAACTTGTTGTATCAAATATCCATTTAAGCTTGCCGTAATCTAAAAAATGTCAATTGTAGTCTTATGACTAATATGAAGCATATAGTAAAACAAGTTGTCACTCAAGCATAAACATCAAGCCACAACACAAACAATAATATAGTGCAAGTGTAAAAGTAAAGAAAGTGCAAACCGGACACGATGATTTATAGTGGTTCGGTCACGGAGCTCTTCTCTGCCCTACTCCACTCCCCGAGTACCCAACTCGAGAGTTACTTCACTAAATCAACAAGCTCCCTTCTCGGTGGAGAAAACCTTACAAACGTCGCTTACACCTTTTCCGGTACAAAGCTAAATACCGGGTTCTAGTTCGAGGTAGAACCAACCTAACGACGCCTATACAATATTTCCGACACTAAGCTAGATGTCGAGTTCTTTTACAAGGGTACAACCACTCCCGTTATGTTTTATGGCCCAACATAAAAACCTTGTGTTTTATGGCACAAACACATAAACCATCTAATCTAGTTTGGTGAATAGATTGTGATGATACAATGATGTTTACAATGATGATCCATGACACAAATGTCTAATGAATATGAATGACTAATCTAGATGAACTTCCATTGATAGGAAGCCTTCAATGGATGAAGATCACAAGTTCTCTAAGCTTATTGTGATAGATCTTCATATATGTATGCTTGTGGTGGATGATGACTCAAGATCCTTGAGCTTGGTTCACAGGATCATTTCGGGAGTACGCTTACAACATAATGAAAGTTAGAAGCATTATGATCATGATAATGAGGGTGATTAATGTATGTTATTACATTGTTATCTATTGATCTGAATGTATGCAAAAGGGTAGAGAGATTGTGTGTTGAAGTGGTGAGAAAATGAGTGAACAATGGGATGCTATTTATAGCCAAAAAGGTCAGCAGCCCAAGGAACCAAAAATTTGGTTCCGCGGGGTTCCGCCCTTGTTACCATTTGGTTCCGCGGGTGTCTGAAAAAAAATCAAAAAAATCTTTATCAAATCTTTCCAAAATCTTTCCAAGATCTTTCAATAATCTTACATGAAATCTAACCAAGATATATTCTTAGATTTTGCTAGACTAGGATGATCCAAGGCATGATGTAATAACACATTTTCATTTTGATTAAAATGTAAACAAAAGTTTGTTTGTAAAATGTATTACTTAACTAGTTAATATATGTTTAACAAGTTGTACCATGTTAGTTTATGTGTTACTAAAAATGTTAAACTACTTATGCTATTATAGGACTTAAGTTATTATGTCATTAACATCATTTTTAGAAGTATGTAAACACATTTGTCTTAGTTTGACACCTAAAGTGCACTTTGACACCTAATGTGGCACTTATCCTATTTGACACCTAAAGTGCACTTTGACACCTAAAATACTTAAAGATTCTAAATAGTTTGTTAAGGGGTTTGATCATAATGCCACATAACAAACATGTACGAACCTGTGTTGTAGCATACGAGGACTTGAGACGTCGAGAGGTGTTGAATGTATGTTGAGACAAAATATGATTACGAGTAACTTGTACATTTTACGTTATGTATCAAGTTACATGTTTGTCATCAATCAAAACAAACGAGACTGTATAGATTAAATATCGTAATATTTGCACTAACAATCTCCCCTTTTTTGATGATGACGAAATATGTAAACGTGATAGATAGTAAAATGTAAAAAGTTACTTGTGTCCGTATTACCTTTTACATTACCTTCTCCGTTTACACACTTTTCCCCCTTTTGTCGAAACAAAAGGGTGTGTCCTTGGAGTTTTAAACTTCATTTCTCCCCGAAAAGGTGAGCTATAGTGAAGTTAAATTGTCTACTCCAATCCCCTATGGTTGTTGCGTCCCCTAGGTTATTGTCCTTGTTTGGTAGTGGATCCATGGATCAAATTTAGAGGCTTAACCTACATCAAGGTTAGTTTTGTGCAACATATTTATATACATATATAAAAAAAATATGAGAAATGCATGATGAAGAAAATGCACATAGCAAACGATACATGTGGGTAAGCTATGTTAGACTATATTCTCCTCCTTTTTGTCAAAACACAAAGGTGTGTCGAAGAGTGAGAATGATGATGAATGCGTGTATGCTCCCCCTTGACGGTTGCTCCCCGTTGATCGAGGCATCAAGGTATGATTAAAAAGCTACAAAACAATATTCGTCCTTGGACGAGTATGTGATATACAACAAAGTGTGTATAAGATGCATTCTATAAATGCTTGAAGAAGCTCCCCCTTGCTTAAGGGCATCAAGATGAACCTACGAAATAAATATTAGTATAATAGAAGCTTTGTCTTTAGACAAATATGTCATATACAATCAAGTGTATAGATGATGCAATATGAGTGCTTGATGGATATTCCTCCTTGTTCGAGGGTGTCAAGAAGCACCTAAAATAAGAAAATGATTGATGCAAACTTCATCCTTAGATGAGTATGTCATATACAATCGAATGTATATGATGTTGAACCTATAATGAAAGAATTAGTGCAATATATTTCATCTTTTTTTACAAAGAAAAATAAGATGTATATATGCAATATATAAATGATATAATCACAACCAACTCAAAGTAGAGAACCATGATTATGAAATCAAAAATATCATGAAATGTAGTCTTCTAATAAGAATTACAACCATAAGAAAAACGAGAATATAATATGATAAGAGCCTACAAAATAATGCCTAGAAAGAAGAATATGAAGTGAAGCTGAAATATTAAGAGTTAGAGTGGGTGGTGCTAGTGTTGATGTCGGTTTACTAGTAGGATTCATAGGAGGTTGTGATGATACCACGATTGATTAAGGTATGTTTTTTGCTAATCTGTAGTGGTGATGATTAGTGAAGATGATGATGGAAGGTGGTGGTGATAACGTAGACAACTATTTAAAGAATTAGAAACTCGTGTGTATAGCAAGTGCTATAACGAATATAAAGATTGAACATATGCTCATGCAATCCTTATATAAAATTCACAACTTGAGGGATAAACAAAGAATATGACTTAATCATCTACCAAAGATGATGTATCTTGCCATAATATATGCTTGAAAAGAGTTAAAAGGAAGCGAAGACAATAAGTACCTATATGAGGATGAGAATAACATCATATGATGGAAGAATGTTGCTTAGGCCAACGTGTTGAGAAAGTGTTGGAAATGACTGTTTTGATTAATATATCGTTTGTACTGACAATGACTTGCATGATATGTGTCGAGGAAGAAAAGGATGAGATCCCATGATGGTGTTCTAGACAATGAAGTTGTGATGTCCTGGTTTAAGAAAAATCCTAGACTCCATTTAAATTAGTTTTTGGTTGTGGAGATGAAGAACTTTGTCAAACACATGATGTGTTTTTCACATGATGAGGTATTGGTGCAAACTAGTGATGTTGGGTTAAAAAGGCTTGAAACACTTGTGGTTTTGTGAACCGATTTTAACTAAATGGTGTGTACCTATGTGTTGGTATTTTAGGGTGTAAGAAACATGAGTAAGTGTTCTTCAATACATTTTGACAAAGACAATTATGTGAATGAATTTCTCTCCGCCTTAATCGGTGGACATCCAACATAATGTGTAATGCATCGAATAAAGAATGACGATAAAGTGTTTAGGAGGTTGCAGGTTAATGAAACTGATGAGTTTAGTAATGTTTTTTCGGATGTTGGTTAGCATACAAAGAACTTCATCCTTGAAGTCACGTAACTCTTCCCTATCAATGCGAGATGATCGCATGACGAGGCATGTAGTTTTCTCATAGGAGGTGGAAAGGATTAGAGTATTGTTATAGCTAAATAGTAATGGAGGTGATTTTTGGAAAGCGGAAGCAATAATGAGATTTGGAAAGAGGTCGGTTGAAAGATACAAAAATGCAAATCCATGCCTCTAAAACTTAATTCTATATGTTTTAAAACTATATGCAAGTGTAAGGATCCCGTAAGACATATCACTAAACAACGAATAGTAATTATGAGATTAAAATTATGCACAGTAAGCATATAAAAGTTAAAACAAAAATGAGATAACAAAAGATTTGTTATCAACCTACAAAACAGATTTGTTAGTGACAAAAGATGTCAACATGATAGAAATCAAAAGATAACATCTTATATAAGCAAAAACAAAACATTCATCTAGTAGACAAGAAATCACCACACAATAAGATAGCATCAAGACAAGCATGACATTATTTGAAACACTACATTGTGAAATTGTTTTGACGTTACACTTAGACACTTAAGCATACCCATAAATTAACACAATGATTTATGTGATTAATTTGTAGGATAAAAAGACTTCTAAATGTTTATCATACCAAAAGCACTTTGATAAATTATAAGTGCACAAGTAGCAAACAAGTATTGTGACAAAGTCACAAAAGAAGCAAGACGAAAAATTCATGCAAGCCATGTTTAAATTGTAACATTTTGGAGCATGTATTATTTAGACCATCCTAAGCATAGATTTAATAAATGCCAACAAAAGACAGGAGCTTTCAAACATAGATACATTATAAAAACATCATGTATTAAAATGACATATCGTGACTTAACACGTTAATCTTGTAAAACATCATATAAAGAAATAATGAAAATATCATACAAATCATGTTAACATTTAGTAGCATGAAACATATAAGCATGCAAACAAAACCTTTCCAAGGTTTACACATTTGACAATTAATCAAGTAGATATCAAACACCAAGAAAACGTCAAGATCATGTAATTAACACATGTATGTGTAATTCAAGTGGTTTTAATAAACTAAAGAAAGAAAAGTCATATCTACTATTTGTTTGATTATTATTCCTAAGGCGAGGAAAGATATCTTATTTTAATACTTACTATGGGCAAGTATAGGAATAAAGATTTTCCAAGTTGAAGAATGAATATGAGACTATTAATAGCGGTGCTCAATTAAGGCTAAACACGACCATTTTTACAGGTAATACCCAACTTCTCTCCTAGAAGCAATTTAACCGTTAGGTTAAATTGAGTTTCTAGTGCAATAGGTTCTCCAGTAGTTATTCTCATGTTAGAAAGATTAGAATTCCTATTTTTGCCTATTGAAGTATATAAAAGATGATAGTTTACCAATACTTGGCTTAATGTGACTCATCTAAATCCATTATAACTAAGGTGATGAAGATGTCATAATATACACATGAATTTTAACAATGGTGTGTTGATAAACAATATGTTTTAATCTTGTGTTTATACTCTAAGGTTGTTCAAATTACATAGCTAATTGTATGATCTAATGAATGACATCTTTTATGTTGAGTTGAAGCATAAATGTGATTTGATCATCTAAGACCAAGAAATATGTTTGTGTGTGATAATGGAATATGTTAAATTAAGAACGTTCTCAAGAAAGCTCTTTGGAATTTTATTCAACAAGAATCTAAGTAAAGTTACCAACTTCAATAGATTTTGTGTATGCTCTAGAGATGTGTAGTTTTAACCTTGGATGTACATAAGGTTTAAACTAGATTATGAGCAAGGTTAGGTTATGATGTACGCTTGAAAGGAAATGGATACAAATAGTATCTTTCAACAAATAAGATAATCCCATGGGATAAAGTTATCATGCTTATGAAAATAAGTATGACAAGATGAAGGAGATACCCTAGTTCATATAACTTGTAGAATTTTTGTTCAAGATCATTAAGCTAATGAGGTGTAATGAAATCTCTTGTAACACAACCGTTCATGTCGCAAGGAGAGAATGATGCATAGGATATACATTATCCTTTTAACAAGATGAAAACTTAACACATGATTTTTTAGGCATAATATTTTCTGAAACATCATGTTTTCCTAAATGAAGATATGAAGCCAAAGTGTTTGAATCGGATAGTCCTATCCAAAATATACTTGGTCTCAAGATTATATTCACTAGATGATGACAAGAAGAATTCACTCGAGTTTCTTATGTATACTCCTCAAGAGTCATTCTCGCTCGGGGTGCATGAGGTTGGCTTTGAAATTGCATTTTAAAATATGTTGTTAAAATGTTGATATAAGGTTTAACGAAACTTATGCTGAAATCTAACGACAAAGTATTACTAATACTTTGATGACTTGTGAAAGTAGTACTACTTATACCTAGTGGAAATTGATAAAAATGACCAGGAGGATCATGCTTATTTGATAGTGGAGAATCTAGCCATAATGAATTATCTAAGTCCTCATAGGTGGGAAAGTATGTTTGAGTTAGTTTAATGTGCATTTGATTCGGTACGAGTGTTGGACAAAGGGCTTTTTGAGCAATGCACTCAATGGATTCAAATGATGGTAAGGATTGTGGATTGTTGATTTAGATGGTAGGTCTTCTAGTGTGTCTAAATAAGGATGTGGTGATGTAGAGGTTTGTTGTACTATGGGAGTACTTAGGTTTCATAGATGTTAAAAACAACAAGGACGGATACTAATTCTTGTGGTCCATTGGTTGGTACAACTAGTGGGTGATGTTCTTGAAGTTTTGGTCATGTTTGTGAAACTTAGGGGCTTAGACATATCACAGAGGTGAATGTGATGGGATGATGGTGAAAGAACAAGTGAACTTAAGTGAAAAATGTTCAAGGATGAAAACTTATTGACATTTGCTTTATTCCTATTGATTGGGAGAGTGTTAGTTTTAACATATGTTGTTAAAATACTTGGGTTTTGATTCTTCGGATATGACTTTTAATGACTACTATCGTAAGTTAATTTTACTTAGAATATTTTGGACAAAATACTTAAGTTGTCAATCCTACTTTGTTGAGATTAGATTGCACTTATGGATAGCAAGACTTGATAATACATCTTTAACTTGAGTGTGAGTTATGACTCGATGTAAATCCTTATCGTCTTGCAGGATGACGCATTATTTTCATGTTAACCAAGTGAGGAAACATATAGGATACAAGACAATATCTACAGTCATAAGTTGGACATGTGATTTTTGATATTGTATGTTATCTTTGCAAACAATGAGTCCGGATTTGTTAGGAAGTTGTCAATTCATAAAACAAATCAAGCTAATGGATAAAGGATGAGTAAAGGATGGAAGAATGCAGTTACTGGGTAATGTTTACAAAACATTTGTGGTCCACGGATTGCAAGAAACCAATTTTAGGGTTCATTCCTTTATAGAGAAGGTTCCTTGAGTTAGTTATGTGAAATTTCAAAATTAGGCTGGAAATGGTTTCCTATTGGTTCTAAAATGTTAAAAAGGTCCTAATGTGATTAAGAAACAATAAGAAGTATCTTAGGAACTAAATTGGATGATTTAGTGTGCGGGAGAAATCAAAAATTTAAAATTTTAAGAAAAACAAGCTGTTGCTGGGCGGAACCATGATTTTGGTTTCGCCTGGGCCGTGGGTCAAATTTTGGCGGCACTGTTGGATCGTGTTTTGGATGATATGTTGTGAATCGAGAGGTCGGGGATGATGGAAATACATCATCTCCATGGTAGAGGTTAGAGAGAGAAAGTGTAGAGAGATAGAGGGAAACCTGGTTGTATTATTGATAATAAAGAAGAGTGAAAATTACACACACAAGCCTCACCCTCCTAGTGAAGTCTAGGAGGGTATTTATAGGTGAACTTACACAAAACTTTACATAAATGACAGTTCTAGTCCTTGTGTTTGTGCTTTACAATATAGCTAATGTATTCCCAAATATGTTGTCACATTTTAGTGTTAGAAGCATACCCAACAATCTTCCCCCAATGTGGCAACATATGGGATTACTTACATCATTTCCTACAAGTATAAATACAGATAAAGAAAGGTCTTCATAAGCTCTTCAAGTGCTGAGGATGACTACAGTTGACGCTCTTCGTCTTCATCTTGTACCTCGGCTTGAGAACTTTTCTTCCCTTGTAGGTAAACGATGTAATATGCATGAACTGGATTAACTTCCCCTCAATTCATGCTTCATGTCTTTAACGGCTTCTTCATATACTTCTTTTTTGGCGAAGTTTCTGAATCAGCTTCCCCCCAAACTGACAACCGTCTTCAGCAGATTCGAAACTTTGATGTAGTTAACATGTCTTCTATCTTTTGAAGGTTGTAAGTACGCAGCGGAATTTGTAGATGACATCGTAAACCACACCAAGGAAATCTGACTAGTACTTAGTAACGATTATGCTCAATGCGGAAAAATCCGTTCGGGGGTAACATGCAAGAAATCAGCAAGATCTTCTCACATAAGTAGGCTACTTTGCACATCACAACCTGCGAAAGTTGAAATGATTACACCAAAATCACAAAACCGAACCACTGATCATCTCTGCGGACCACCACAACCTGCGAAAGTTGATCACGTGAGTCTGTTATGCGTCCCCGATGTGCACATTTCTTCCCCCTGAATGCAGATCCATCTGGAAAAAGAGTGTTTTCGCAAAAAAAAATGCAAGAAAAGTCAAAGTACATCTACTCTCTCTTCCCCCACGATGTCTTCGCGGAATCAGAAGCATACACACTATGGTTACGATGGAAACGGAGGCAGCGTAAACCCTGTATGTCCAATTAGTCGAAGATGTGTAAAGTACCAAAAATAGCCCGTGAGAATCAACTGCTGATAAAATCTTTACTCTTCTATACTCTTCTCATCTAACTCTTTACCGACCCATAATCATTCTGACGGCTTTTTGTAGTGACCACTGATGGAGAAAACCCAATATCAAATTGTTTATCGTTTTCGAAAAGTGCTAAAAGCTCAGTACCTTTCACATTGAACTTTTTATCAAATTTTTTATCAGGAAAGAGTCGCAAACCTAACGGGGTATTATCAACTTCTGCAAGGTCAGGCAAAGGACCAAAAACTAAACCAGTAATCAATAGAAACTCCCAACGACCAAATTGCAAAACATTATCCCCAATTCTGAAGGAAATAGGGGGCAATGATCAAGCAATTTTGGAATATATACCTGGTTCTGTAAAACGAAGTTTAGCAAATGGTTATCATTTGCATGACAAGGGGGTATATCTAAATCTAACCATGGACCGAAAACACTTTCTCGAAACAGGCTAATTCTAGATTGATTCTTTTCCAACTTACCTTTAATCTTTCCTAGATAATGTACCTGCGACCGAACAGTGATCTTTGCATCAAAGTATTCATTTGCCATGTGGGTCTTCAATAATTAATAATGTATGCGTCTAGGGTTAGGTGTTTTTGGGGAATTTGAATGGGTGTGTGTGGGGTGGGGGGGGGGGGGGGCTTAATGGGAGAATGTTTTAAAAACGACAGTGGATTAAAGAAACTCAAAGTCGCTTAAATGATTTTTCAACGCTTAAACGAAGCGTGTTTCATACACTTTTTTGAATTAAAAATATAACAGTATAAAAAGTATAAAAAATATTAAAAGTATTCAAAGTATAAAAGTTGGAAAGTACAAAGTTAACTGGCAAAAGCAAAAAAAGTTGGCAGGTGAAAAAGTCGCTCAAAGTACAAGAGTCAGTCGCTTAAATGAAAAAAAAAGTCGCTCAAGGTGTGGAAGGAGCAAAAAGAATAAAATAACATTTTTCGAAGTTTGACTTTTTGGCTGGAAAAGGACAAAATAGAAAGTCGCTTAATTAAGATAAAGTCGCTTGAAAAGTAAACAGCCACATGTCACTCCCACATTTAAGCGACTTTGGCTAGGGCTATTTTGGGAAAGCGACTTTCTTGAGGCCAAATAAGCCCAACACTTCAAGCGACCGGGCTATGTCTATATTTGTACTAAACTATACTTAACTAAAATGCTTTACAAAATTTACAAATCGTAATCCTAAGCTAACTAAACCAACGACACACACTCTTTTTCTTTTAAAACCTCTACACGTTTTTTTCTTTCTTTAGGGGATAAGAACCAAGACATGTGTATATCCTTGTCAAATAGAAGATACATACCATATCTCTTACGAAATTGAAAAACACGGCATTCCTCTTTTGCATATATTCACACGTTTCTTCACAAGTCGTATAACAACACATCTTCTGCTTTTCCTCCTCTTCCAAACCGAATCAGAAACACAACCCATAAGCAGGTTACAAAATCAGTTATCTATATCAGATTAAGGAGTCGAAGTCAGCAGCTTGGGTGATCGAGTATTAGTAGCAGATTCGTTCAGGTGTGTTGTTGATCCAGTCGTTGTCCTTGTTCCTTTTTGATCTCCTTTGATTCGGCTTACAAGGTACCACACGCTAAGCCATCTTTGTTATTAACTTGTTACACGTTTAATATTACACAAAACCTGATCATAATCAAGTTAGGGTGCTCGTTATACTCATGTTATTTTGCTTCTATGTCTCGTTAATATGATCACAAGTATAAAAGGGTTACGCCACATAAAATCATAAAAGTCTTGTTAATCATGTTGTCGATTCTGGTTTCTTTTTCATGTCGATCTAACCTTTGTTCCAGCCCTATTGTTAATCGTTAAACCCTAATATGAAGTCATTAAATGCACATTTAATAAAGCATACTAATCTGGAAACCCTAGGTATAATTAACGAGGGCTTAAAAGGGATTTAAGGCCTGGACTTATGATTTTATGTATGTATTCGTGTTTGTGTAAGTGTTGGTATCGGGTTATACTATAAGTTTTTACAGGTTTCTTGGCTCAAAATTTTAGTTCATGGTGTCTACGTTCTGAATATGAAAGCCTCTTGGTCGTTGGAGGTCGGGAAAGGGGTCGTTTGATTTTTATAAGGTTGGTTGTCAAATCTGAACATTTGAGTCTGAAATCAGTCGGTTTCTATGATTTTTAGTTCACAAACTATAATGACTGAGAACCCCAAATTTTAACAGCAGAATATTCAACATGTTTATTAGTTACTGCAATTTTTGTAGATTTTTCTGGAAATTCTAAGTATGTTTATAAAATACAAACTTTTCGGGTATACAAACAGGTCACTTTCTGGACAGATTTGAATAAACGATTTTTCATTAGATACTTACACTAGGAGATAAAATCTATAAAAATTATGGAAAGTATTAAACATATATAGGTATCTCTGGTAAAAAATTTAGAACCACATGAGCTTGTTTGATATGTCTTTAAAATCATAAGAAAGTGGACCAGAAGGTGAAAATAATGTTGTGGTTTAATATTTTTGGTCTCATTAGAGTTTTTGTGTCTAAAGGGGTTCTAGGGTTAACATTCTTTCTCCGAGATGTGTCATTGTTCATAATTCGACCTTGCCCTTTTTTCTAATTTAGTTTATCTTTAATTCCTAATTCTATTTACCTTTGTTTAAATCCGGTTTCACCTTTATTTCAAATTCGGTATACATTAATCTAATTAGACTAAATATTAATTCGAGATACATCTAAACCTATGTTATGAATACTTAAGATAAAACATTTCCTTTTATTTCACATGTGAAAGATGAAACCCTAAACATGTCTATAAATAACAATAAGTGTAAAATCAGTTATGACATATAAATGAACTTATAAAATGGTCTCTTAAATAAAATGATCCTTAATTCATGTAGATTCATTGAAGAAGGAGTGACTTGTGTTTCCTTGTGATATTTTCATTTGCTTCTAAGGTACATATATTCTATCCCTTTTTCAGTAAGGATTTCTCATGACTTCTTGATCCTTTATTTTTGCCATTTGTTATCATGATCCATATTTGATTTGATATTCGTTTGATTATTCCGTTTGATGCTATACTCATTTCATTTAGACATTATCTTGGTTGGGACAATCTATGATTGTTTCTGATTGCTTTATATCTTTTGACTTATCCTGTTGCCCGGGCTATTAACTAGCCATGGGGCTTCATGGTCATGTCATTGCGGCACCAATGGCATGACACTATCTGTGGAGGTGTGATTAGTTCACGGCATTCCCATATTTGTATGCTATATACCACCATGGCCGTTATTATTATTATTATTATATTTATATATATGCACAGTCTAGTATTTGTATATATATTATTTATTTTGCAAGGAGCGTATGGATGCATCCTAGTTACTTAGGTTATGATTAAGTGAATGGACTTGTGTGTGCCAACACCCCATATATTTCACATTTGTTTAGGTACATCAGGGGATAGCTACTCCTATGTACAAGTTGTTATTATATATATATATATATATATATATATATATATATATATATATATATATATATATATATATACTAGTTGTCGAAGCCCGACCGATGGGCGGGCATGACTTATAAGCCCTCCTGGGCATATAAGCCCACCCGTTGGGCGGGCATGACTTATAATTATCGTTGACATATGTTTGTATAGCGTAAGAAGGGTTTTAAAGAATGGTTGCAAAAAGTGGATATAATAAGATATAAACATACCAGTTTTTATATTGAATTGAATGCATGACTTATAATTATCGTTGGAATATTTTTCTATAGCGAAAAAAGGTTGTAAAATTACATTTTAAAACATACTCCATAGGTAATAATCAAATATGACATGATCAAATGATACTGGGTTTGCCCTTGCCATTGCTGCCACTACTTTTATTGTCCCCGATGGGCGGGCATGACTTATAAATATTGTTTGAAGGTATTAGTTAACGAATAATAAGATATAAACGTATCAATTTTTATATTGAATGCATTAACAATAAAAATAAATGAAAGTTAACAATTATAGAATAATTAAATATACAAAGTTCTTTGTAACATCGTAGTATATGTTTTAAACTCAAATGTGATATAAAGCTTCTTTATACAGAACATTTTTTGTTGATATTGCGTAATTACCATCCTTATCACAACAACATCACATAATTAAAACCCAAAATAATCATAAGTTAGTTTTCCCATTGATTGATTACCCTGAAAAGGGTGTGATTAGTGGGTGCTTATATCCATTCAATGTAGCATATATATAGACTTTTTATATGCTTATATGTAGTACCCTTCCAGTTGGGCACAAACTTTTGGTATAAACTGAGAGTAGCTTCTAATACAACATCAAACTTTTTAAGGAGCGGAAGCTTATATATTCAGGGGGTGATTATATCCTAATGCAACCAAAACGACATGAGGCGCATGTCTACTTAATGTATCATAAATACTAAAGAGCATTTTCAACTCCTAGATATCCTAATGTAACCTATCATTGTCAGTCCCATCATCCGTGTAGATGGCATCTTGGTTTGATTCTGTGGTGCTGTCCCATCATTCGTGTAGATGGCATATTGGTTTGATTCTGTGGTGCCATCGTTTGTCATGTTATCCAACTGCCTCAGCTTGTCAGTTTATTTCGAGATAAAAAAGCACTTTTTCATAAGCAGGTACAGAGTCCTTATTTCAAGTGCTTAACGAAGATGAAAGCAAAAGCACTTCAAATTCAACCTTCCATCGATAAACTATAGAAAAATTCAATGTTGGGATTTCAGAGATGCATACACTGGCATTTTTTTGAATTGTGCGTATGAAGAGTTTAGTAGTTTTTCAGTCGGGTTATCATAATATGGTTTCAATCCTTTTTTAACATCTTATATCGTTACATGGTAAGAGGCATTGTCATAAAACTATGAAATATATATAATAATGAATGTTACAATGACAAATATTATACAAATTCTGAGTAGTGAAATACATCATGAAGATACCAATTGTAAATACTATTTCCTTAATGACCTCCTATGTACCCATAAGTTTGCTATGAGTATGCCACCTTCAGAGTAGTCACTGGTTGTGGATAAGAATTTCAAATTTGGCGGCAGAGCTGCAAATAAAAAAAAATGTTAAGAAGCTTGTACCGTTAAAACTGTTAACGGCTTTAATTTATACCGGCACAACACATGTTGACACCACAACCATTCTGACATGCTTCAACCCATGGGTCTGGTTATTTGCATATACTAACATATTTTTCAAATTAGGTTCGATGGTGTATTGCAATATCAATTCAAATGGTTCATCGTTTTGACATACCTGGTAAACAAAGCCTGTAGCACTACAACATATACTAATTGACATGCATATAGGAACCAACAATGCCAAGAATCCTCGTTCCAAGGATACAAATACCAAATCTTTGAAGTTACAGATGCAATCCTGCAGTTGAGAGATACACTCTTTTATTATAATTGACATGTGTAGATAAAACAAATGTATTTATCGGATACAATCTAGTGCAAACCCTAGATTCATACTATTGTTCCTAATGAATTAGTACTGTTCAGCTGTTTTTAGTACTGCCAGTTGAGAGTTAAAGATCATTTGTACTGTTGCATTTATGTTTGTACTGCTAATTGATTTTTGTTTTTTTTGCACACGGAAGTTATTTTGATATCACATCTAAACTTAACGGAAAGTGATATTCAACTTAGACAAAAGAAAATTTCTATAACATGCCCCATCCATGCAGATGAAATAATATTTTACTAATTAGTGGCTAGGGAAAAGTGGACTCAACTCTAATGGATATGGGAGTACTGTTGTTCCCTTTACACGCTTAGAGATAACTAAGAAGTTAATCTAATTGTGTTATGACTGAGATTAATGTAATGATTAATTATATCTTATAAGTAAAACGTAAATATAAAACACAAAGTTTTTCAACGTTTAAATTCTTATTAGAAATCAATCAAAGAATCTATTACCCAAGTGTTTTGCGGAAAAAACACTTGGGATTGAATAGACAAGGTATGGTGTGTCTCCTATCTAAACTCATGCTATGCTTAAGTGGTAACAATATCGACCCACTGAGCTATCTCAGGGATTGGTTACTCTTTATAGGAGAAAAGGGGTTTTGTGAAAGTGTAAGCTTTTAATGCACAAAAACCTAACCCACTTTTCTCCATCTGTTTGCTATTTATAGGCAAACATCAAAGAGTCCTGAAGATTAAAATACATAAAGAATAAGAAGGCGTGTCTGACAACTACAACAGTATTTGTCATTTTCAAGAACCAATAGGAATGCTCCAAAAAGTCTTCGAGTGTCAGTTCTGACACTTCTTGACTTTTAGCCGCTTTAGGGATGGTTTGTTTCTGGCCCGATAAGACTTGTCCTTATCTCTTCAAACTCTTCCCGCTTAATCCCGCCTTTCTTTCAGGCTTCAGGTTCTTCAATCTTCGCCTTCAGTCTTTAATCATATTGTTGTTGAGGAGACTGGGGTTCAGTGAGTTCTTGTCCAACACTCACTGAACCCATTACCTTCTTCTTTGGCTCAAGTAACACTTCAGGAAGATCCGCCTCCCTGAATTGGTGAGTCTTTCTTCTTAGACTCGTCCTGAGCATCTTGAAGGTAACTCACTGAGTGACTGTTCACTCAGTGACTTAATTGTGTTTTCGGTTGAATAACACTTAGTGTAATTTGTATTCAAATCCTGTTTTAAGGATCCTTTGGTACTGAAGGACCCAACAATCTCCCCCTATTTGGATATAAATTATGCTTAAGTGTTTTGATCAGTTATGAGTGAGCTAATGACTTCTTCTCATACTGAATGTACTAGAAAGTAATTAAGGACATTGAAATAACAAAACAGAGGGCCGTCATTTTATTAATTTCATTTACATAAGTCCTAACAAATAAACAAAGTACAGGATAGTGGTGGTGTTGCAGATTCTTCAGTCCAATTTGTAACCAAGGGCTTCAAGCTTTGGTCTCTTGGATTCCAGCTCATGTTGGTCAGGATGTTCTTGGATCTTGATTCTCAGGTCATGACAGAACCTCACATTTTCAGGACTCTGTATTGGGGAGGCCATCATCAGGTAACCAAGCATAGTTTTAATTCATGCCTTATCAATGTCATTCCATCTTTGGAAGGCTTGATCACCAAACGCATCAGTGAAGAAGAGACCTCTCTCAGGTTGTTCAATGACCAAGTTGTTCACAAATGTAACTCCTTCAGGGAGGGCTCTGTTGCATTCAAGGCCAGGAACTTTGATCTCAGGCTCATATTCAATTTGCTTCCTCTTTCTTCTAGAGGACTGAGAGGGAGCAGGCTGATTGGCCGGAGCAGGGAGAAGAGAGGGAATACCAAGTTCATCAGGTGTTGCAGTCAGTTTGTCATATCTTAGCCTCAGGGAT
Source organism: Artemisia tridentata subsp. tridentata (assembly GCA_021014915.2). Classification (NCBI taxonomy): domain Eukaryota; kingdom Viridiplantae; phylum Streptophyta; class Magnoliopsida; order Asterales; family Asteraceae; genus Artemisia; species Artemisia tridentata. The sequence goes on along the minus strand of CP139503.1, from coordinate 88,365,454 downwards.
TTCATCAGGTCCTTGACGACAACATTTGACTTTTCAGTATGACTGGACCTAATTCATCCAGTTCAGTGATCCCAAAGTCAGCGAATCTAAAGGGATCATGAACCTCATAGTGTCTCATATCTGGACCTCTGAAGACACTAAGGACAGCAGGCTTGGTATTTTGATGGATCTTGACATCAGTGATTGGTTCTGGTCTCAATTTGCTTATCATAACCCACTGGTACCTCTCAATTTTCTTTCTCCTTATCTCTTCAGCCTTTTTCAACCTTTCATTCCTTTTCTGCCTGAGAGCAATCATCTCAGCATTCTGAGCTTTCATAAAGCTCTCACCACCTTTTCTTCTAGCAAGGGCTTGAGGTTCTATTCTAAGCTTTTCAGCCTCTTCACTGACCACCTGGATGAGGTCAGACTTGTTCAGCCTTTCTTCTTCAGCTGCTTTCTTCAACCCTTCTTCCTTCTCCATATGAGCCTGAATTTCAGCCTCAGTGAGAAGATGCATTACTCCATTAATCTCATAAGGAACCTTGACTGGTTCATCAGGATCAGACTTTATCTTCAAGGAAGCAGGCACCAATATTGTAGGTTCAGGCTCAGTAGTAGTGAGAATGCCTTTGCCTTTATCTTGGTGAGTTGATGGGGCTGTTTCAGGAGCCTGAGTAGGTGGTATCTCCCCCTCAGTGTGAGGAGGTTGTTGGCTGGAAGATCCTTCAGTGACTTTCTCCCCCTCAACTGTTGCTTGAGCCATTGTGAGAGCAAGAGTTGGAGTGCTTACTGAAGTTGAGGGAGCAGCTTGACCTTTGAAAGCATGATAAATCTCAGTCATCATGGATTTGATGTCTGAGGTGTCTTGCTGATGAGTGGTCACCTTTGCTTCAAGAGATGCCTGAGAAGTCTCTATAGCAGTCATTTGAGGCCCAAGATTCCAGGCCAAGGAATTCGAAGACTTGGCCCAAGATGCCAAATTTGCCTCCATAAGAACCAGGGAAGACTTGATGGAGTCCACTGAAGAGCTGAGACCCTGAAGGTTAGAGGATGTCAGCGTGTTGACAAGCTTAGTGAACTGAGCTGACTTTCACTGATAGGTCTCAGAAGCCTGAAGAATTTTCTTGTTAAGCTCAGGGTCATCTTTCACTGACTCTTGAATAGTTGCAACGCTCTTCGTAATGTTGGAAAGAGTAGCGTTGAACATTTTAAGATTCTGATCAAGAGTTGTCAAGGAGTAGGAAATCCCTGATTGTTGTTCATTGATGTCATCATGATAAGCTTCAACAGATTCCTTCAGGTTGACATAATGAACTGCAGCTTCACAATGTTGGTTAAAGATTTCTTCAGTGAGCCCTTGAAAGAGAGCATTGTTGGCTTTCTGCAAGAACTTGACCAATTATCTTTCAGTGAGAGGAAGAATGTTGTCATACTTCCTGAGATTGGTTGGGCAGGATGATTCAAAGTCCGATGAATGATCAGCCTGAGATGCTGATTCTTTACCCTGTGGTGGAGAAGACTGATGCGATTGTTCAATGGGTTGAGCATCAGTGTCCATATCATCACCTGCCTCAAACACTTCTTCCTCACTGTCAATGCTGAGCTCTTCATCAGACAAGAGAACACCTTGAAAATCCGCCATGGACTGAATCTGCAATTGGTTTTGGCCAGGTCCAGACCCTGCCATAATAACTGAGTGTGTTTGCTCAGCCTGGATTTTGGAGTCAGTTCCTGAGGGAATGGATCCGCCTTGAGGGGGTTGTGGTTCCATATCAGTGGGTGGTTGCATGCCCCCTGAGTCTTTGTCCCCATGTGCGCCTTCAAGCACTGGTGGGCGTTTTCTAGTACTATCACTAGGCACAGTTTGTGATTGTAGATGGACCCCCTTCCCATCAGGGTTGTACTGCCCTTTTGGGGATTTAGGGTCCTTGACTCCCTGAGACTCTGAGTGTGATTTCTCAGAGCTGTGAACAGGATGTGATTGGGTGTGGGTCCCCTTCTCAGTAGAGTAGTGCTGCCCTACCGAGGATTCAGGACCCTTTACTCCCTCAGGCATAGATTGTGATTTGTCAGTACCTTCATCGGGATGTGATTGGGTGCAGATTTTTGACTCCACTGACTTGTGTATGTCAGTAGAGCCATGGGGAAAGGTTTTGCCCGAGGATACTGAGGATGATTTCTCAGTACCCTCCATTGGCGTTTGTTTTAAGGTCAAGAGGGTCTCAATGATGGGTGTCTCTAAGGTCTTGGCCATTGTTTCCCCTTCTTTGGGTTCTGAGGCTGAGGTCTCAAGGACGAGTGATTTGGATTTAACCACCTTCTTGGACCCTGCCTTCTTTTTCTTCTTCTCCTTTGTAGGAGAAGGAATGGGTGAGATAGCGTTTGCAACCTGAATGATTACCAACATGTAGTCGGTCAGGGCGACTGGTTGTACCTCAGTAATGCCACTCGTATAATTGGCCTTGTGTAGGACGCCAGGTTTAGATCCTTGAACGTCAGGCCTAATATAATCAGAGCCATGTAAATCCTGAAGCACACAGGAAATGAACCTAGGGTAAGACAAGTGTTTTTGCCTAGATTTTCCTGAGAGCTTGGCCACGAGGTCATGGAAGATTATTCCTCCGATGTCAATTTTTCTACCCTCCAGGAAACTGAACACCATCAATTGTTGTGATGAGTTCAATTGCTCCGTGGAGGATTTATTTCCCCCAAGGACCTGAATGACAAAAGTCATCAGGATCCTCCAGACAGGATGGAACCAGGTTTTGACGATAGGCGCTTTGGCGAAAAGGGATCCTGAGGCCACATCAGGTTGTTTTGGGTCATGTGGCCCTAGTAAAAGCAATTCAGCCTTTACTTCTTGGTCAGTGGGGTTGGACTCATAGTTCTCAGTGAAATCAAGACCTGTGGCCTTGATGAAGGTTGGGTAATCTAGGGAGAGGGTCCTTCTCCCATTCATCACTGAGAACGTGATAATTGAGTCTTTGGTATCTTCAGGGCTAGTTGCCACTACTGTACACCAGAATTCCCTCAAATAGTCATTGTATATGACTGAGGGGGTCTTTGTGAACGCCGTAGCAAGAAAGCAGTTTTGAAGGTATATAACTACACTCTTGTACGCCCAAAACTTTTGGGGGTAGGCAAAGTCTCCTACCACGTTGTTCTTGGTCATGTCTATGCCCTCCATGAGAAATTCCACATTTGGGGTGTATGTGATAGCTTTAGACGTAGCCATTTTTTGTTGGGAGGTCTTGGGTTTGCAAGAACAAAAACTGGTCTGGGTTTTTATAGATTAAACACACACACAAAGGTTTTTTTTTTGAAAGAAAAAAGGGTAAAAATTTGCTTAAGATTTTCTAAAAAACGTGTGTGTGTTATTTTGTTTGGGGGTATTTATAGGGAATTGGAGTGGAGGGTGTTTCGGGTATTAAGCGGATTTTAGTTTCTCAAAAGAGATTTTTGAAAACTGTTTTGTATAAAAATGTTTGAGATCCGCATTTAATGCTCAATTACTCCACTTTCCCTATTTTGCGCAACTGCCGAGGTGAACAGTTGTGCCGTCTGCAAAAAGTATAATTTGCAGGGTTGAGTCATCACATATCTGTTATGTGATTGGAGAGGCATTAAATGCCAAGTGGGAAAGTGGGGGCCCATGAGGTGTATGCCAGAAAGGCAAAAGAACAAAATATTCTTATATTAAATAAGAATTCAGTTACCAACCTCGGACATTTACTAACTAGATACTTAGAGCATTTAAGTTAGCATTGAATGTCTTCTGAGGGCCCTGAATGATTCTTCATTCAGTGAACCTGCTTGTTCAGGACTTGGGTTTAGTTCCTGAGGTACAAGGGTTCAGGAACTTGGGTTTAGTTCCTGAGGTTCAGGGTAGGTGATTCAGTGATCTTTTTCACTGAGGAACACATTGAGTCAGGGACCTGGGGTTTTCAGAATTTACACTTAGTTGGATGGATTCAATCAGTGGACTGATTCTCAGTATCCAACATTCCTAGTTCAGCTTTCAGTCTTGTGAAAGTTGGTTCATCCAATGGTTTGGTGAATATATCAGCTAGCTGATATTCAGTAGGAATGAAGTGTAATTCAATGTCACCATTCATGACATGGTCCCTGATGAAATGATATCTAATATCAATGTGTTTTGTTCTTTGATGAAGAACAGGGTTGTTTGAGATGGCAATTGCACTTGTGTTATCACAAAAGATGGGAACCATCTTATACTGGATTCCATAGTCACTGAGTTGACTTTTCATCCAGAGTACATTTGCACAACAACTTGCTGCTGCAACATATTCAGCTTCAGCTGAGGACATGGCCACTAATTGTTGCTTCTTAGCACTCCAAAAAACTACTTTCCCACCAAGGATTTGGCAGGAGCCTGAGGTGCTTTTTCTGTCCATGTTGCATCCAGCGTAGTCAGAGTCTGAGTATCCTTTGAGATCAAAGCCTGAACATTTTGGATAGTATAATCCAAGGTTTGGAGTACCTTTCAGGTACCTGAGTATCCTTTTCACAGTTGTGAGATGAGATTCTCTTGGGTCAGATTGATATCTGGCACACAAGCACACTGAGAATTGGATATCAGGCCTTGATGCAAGTAGATACATCAGTGACCCAATCATTCCTCTAAAAAGAGTTTGATTCACTGGTTTTCCAGTAAGGTCAGGACCAAGGTTGTTTGGAGGGACCATGGGAGTTTTGACTGAGGCACAGTCACTGAGCTCATACTTCTTTAGTAGGCTCCTGACATACTTCTCTTGACTGATAGAGGTTCCTTTATCAGTCTGCTTGATTTGCAGACCAAGGAAGTAAGTCAGTTCTCCCATCATGCTCATTTCAAATTTCTTTGCCATAAGTTTTTCAAACTGTTTGCAAAGTTTATAACTTGTTGAGCCAAAGATGATGTCATCAACATATACTTGTACAAGTATGACATCATTATTTGTCCTATAGATAAACAATGTGTTGTCTATCTTGCCTCCGACAAATTTATTTTGGATCAGGAAGGCTGAGAGAGTTTCATACCATGCCCTGGGAGCTTGTTTCAGTCCATATAGGGCTTTGTTAAGCTTGCAGACATAGTCAGGAAACTCATGGCTTTCAAATCCAGGAGGTTGCTGAACATAAACTTCTTCTTTCAGTGACCCATTTAAGAATGCACTTTTAACATCCATTTGGTACACCTTGAAGTTCATGTAGGTTGCAAAGGCAAGGAAGATCTTGATGGCTTCCATCCTTGCCACTGGTGCAAATGTTTCTTCATAGTCAATGCCTTCTTGTTGGTTATAGCCTTTGGCTACAAGTCTGGCTTTGTTTTTAATGACTATGCCATTTTCATCAGATTTGTTTTTGAACACCCATTTCATGCCAACGACTGAAACATCTTCAGGACATTTGACCAAGGTCATTACCTTGTTTCTGTCAAATTGTTCTAGTTCATCATGCATGGCCTGAACCCAACTTGGATGATTAAGTGTTTCCTTGACACTTTTGGGTTCAATTATGGAGATGAAGTCCACAAATAGGCATTTATTGGCTGAGGCTGCTCTTAGTTGTGCAGCCATGCTGCTAGTGAGCATGCCTTCAGTAGGCTCTCCAATTATATTTACAAGTTCTATATCCTGAGACCTAGTCCAACTGTCCTGAGGTCTTGGGAACTGATTAGAACTTGAGGAGGCCTGATGGGTAGGGTCAGGATCAGACATATGATGATCTTCAGCATCTTGAGTGTCTGAGTGGGTTGACTCATCACTGTGATTGTTTGGTTCCTGATCACTGTGTACAGACTGAATGATTGCATCAATATTTCTTTGTGCTTCAACAAACTCAGTGATGGTTGGGTAAGGAAGGTTGTGAGGGATGATGTAATAGGAGATGTCAACATTTGCTTGGTACTGAGTGGAAGGACCATTGTCAGGATGATGTTCATCAGGAGGGTATTTTGATGAATCATCAATGCCTATCTCTTCCACTGAGGTGTTAGAGATACTGATTGCATCTGTGCTTTCATAAAAGGTAACATGGAATGTTTCCTCAATTTGCTATCTCCTAGTGTTGAACACCCTGAAGGCCTTTGAGACAAGAGAGTATCCTAGGAAGTATCCATCATCAGCTTTGGCATCAAATTTCCCTAAGTGGTCCTTGTGGTTATGAATAAACACAGGACACCCAAAGACATGAAAGTAGCTGATGTTAGGGATCCTTCCTTTGAATAACTCATAAGGGGTTTTGCTATGTATCTTGACCGTGATGGATCTGTTTTGTGTGTAACAGGCAGTCTTTACTGCTTCAGTCCAGAAGTGTTTGGAAAGGACTGATCCATTTAGCATTGTCCTAGCTGCTTCAATGAGTGTTCTATTTTTCCTTTCAGCCACACCATTTTGTTCAGGTGTGTAAGGAGAGGAAAATTTTTGGGAAATTCCTTTCTCATCACAGAAACATTCAAGTTCATAGTTTTTGAACTCTGTTCCATTGTCAGTCCTAATCTGTTTGACTTTGATGTCATTTTGATTTTCAATGTTCCTGACAAAGGACATGATTGTTTTAGCTGCCTGACTCTTTTTGATCAGGAAGTAAACCCAAGTGTATCTTGAGTATTCATCCACAATGACCAGAGTATACTTCTCATGGTTAATGGATCTAGGACTGATGGGCCCAAAGAGATCCATATGGAGAAGATGAAGGCAGTTCCTGATGGAAAAGTTTGTTTTAGTTTTAAAGGATGCTCTATGATGTTTACCTTTTTCACAGGCAGAGCATGGTTTATCCTTTGAAAACACAAGTTATGGTAAACCAAGGACCTTGTTTTGTTTCACAAGATTGTTTATGTTTTTGAAGTTCAGGTGGGAGAGTCTCTTATGCCAAAGCCAGTTGAGGGTTTCAGTGGCCTTAGTAAAGAGACAAGTTCCATTCTGAGTTAGACTGGACATGTCTAACACATAAACATCTTGTCTTCTAGGTGCAATAAGGACAACTTCCTTATTTGCATTGAAGATGATTCCTTGCTTATCATCAAACTGAACTATGTATTTTGCATCACATAGTTGACTGACACTGATCAAATTGTATTTAAGACCATTAACATAAGCTATCCTAGTAAAGACTATACCATTGCAGTTTACTGAGCCATAACCTTCAGTGAGACATGATGAGTTATCAGCAAATATCACTTTGGGTCCTGATTCATCCACATATTTGTGCAGATAGTCTTTCACACCAGTCATGCTCCTTGAACATCCACTATCTAGATGCCAAACAGGCTCCCTGGCATGCCTCTGCCCAAATGGTAAACCGAGTTAGTTCTTTCTAGGACTCCACATCTTGGAGGGCTTGACTTTGGTGGTCTTTCTAAAAGTGACAATTGATTCATGGTCAGTGGTTGAGTGGACTGAGCTACCATAGGTTTTGCATTTGATTGCAGAGGTAGACTCAGTAGACTGAGAGGATGACTTAGTCATACCTCTTCTGGTCTGGATGACCTTATCATGTCCTGAGGTGTCATGAGTGGGATTTCCACAAATTTCACAACTATTGTTCATTAGACAATCCTTAGGAAGGTGGTCATTGAATCCACAATGAGGGCAAGGTGCAAAAGGCTTGGCCTTTTGTTTCTGTTTCTGTTTAGAATCAGAAGGGTATTTTAAAGCCTGAGCTTTAAAGTTTGCCATCTTTGTTGTGGCTGTGTATGATTGGTGATCAGAGGTCCTGTGATCTTCCTTTTTGCATATCATGCAGTAAAGGATTCTATAACAATCATCAGTGAAATGATTGGTATAGTGACACAGCTCACACCTTTTCAGGGGTTTGGAGGGTTTTGGTTTGGTGCTTGAGGAAGCTGATTTGGGTTCCTTCTTCTTGGATTGAGAGGGTTTCTCAGAAGATTCAATCTTCTCACTCAGCTTCCTGACAAGCTCAGCCAACTGATCAATTTTAGAATCAGGGCTTTCTGTTTTTACTTCAGAAGGGACTGAAGTTGATGAGTCATCAGAATGTACTGAGACTTCAGGGGTTTGCCTTTTCAGGATGGTATTTCTCATTCCTGGATTCTCCTTTGGAGAATACTGAGAGTAGACCAATGGTGGGAGGTCTGAGCTTGGTGCAGCACCCTGAAGGATATTCAGAGGTGGGAGTGGTGTGAATGATTCAGATTCAGACTCATTGACTGACTCAGTACTACTGGGTTGGTCAGTGAGTCCAAGCATATTTTTCAGAGCCTGACTTTCAGGAAGCAAGATTTTTCCAGTCTCAAAAGTTTTGTAACTTACTGACTGGGTTGTCCCTGACAATCCAGTCATTTGACTTGGGTTGCATTTCTTGCTCAAAAGATATGCCAGTTGGAATAAAGGCAATTTCACTGTGACTCTCACTGGGGGTTTCAGTGAGTTGGTCAATTCCTATAGTTTTTTTAGGAATTAAACCCACAGTATCAAAAATCTTGGGGTTCTTTTTAGTCCAGCCTTCAATGACAGCCTTTTCTTTATTAAGTTCATTTTGAAGAGCTTGATTTTGCTTCAAAATCTCAGTGTGTTGAATTTGTAGTGTAATATTTTCTAACTTAGCTTGTTTTAGTACAAGCAATTCATCTCTACACTTGTTCAATTCTAACACAAGATGGTTATATTTTGAAAGCAAATTAAGCCTTTGTTCTTCCACAAACTTAAGATCTACACAAATATAATTCATATAGGACTGCCAGTCAGAATCATCATCCATTGAAAGTAAAGTGTTTACCTTCTTCATGGTTATGTTCACCCACTCTCCATTCCTTGCATGGCTTTTTCCAACAGCCACCTGATCACCTTCAGAAAGTGCCATCAGTGCACTCACTCTAATTTCCTCATCATCTGAGGAGACCTCTTCTTCATCCCAGTCATAAGCTTCAGCTACAAGAACCTTGTTCTTTGTCTGAACAAGTTTGGAAGTGTGAGCATCCTGAGACATTGAGGGATTAGTTTCTAGAAGAGCAAGTTTAGCCTTAGCTTTCCTATATTTAGTCTCAAAGTCTTTTTGACCCTTTTGAACATTACTGTTTTGAAAATGTTGGGTCGACTGAAACATTCTAGGTTGAAACTTGCTAGTTCCTGAGGAACTGTTTCCAGAAAATTTATAAGAGGGTTCTGAGATGGTTTTTGAATAACAGTCTCTAGCAAAGTGGCCCTTTTTACCACATTTGAAACACTCAGTGGTTTCACTTGCTTTAGATTTAGAAAAGTTGGACTGATTTCTTTTGATAAAACGTTTTGAATTGGCTAGGAGTGCCCTTTCTTGGAATTCCAACTTTTGGTCATTCAGGTACTCATCACCAGTTCTTTCATCAATCTCATCTTCAGAATCCTCTTGAAAATCATATACAACACCATTAGAATAAAAGGCAGTTGATATGGGTGAGGAGGTCAAGGCCTTTTTGGTCTCAAGAGCTTTTGAGTCTGGGTATCTCCTAGAGATTAAGTTGTCTTCATAGACAAACTTCCCATAGATCTCAGGGAGCTCAAGGGTCTGAATGTGATTAGCATTCCTGAGGCCTTGTGAGAAGTTTAGCCACTTCTCAGGGAGACTGTTGACAAAGCCAACATTTGTCTCATGCTTAGACAAAACTACACCATCGTTTGATAATTCGTTTATCAGGGTCTTGTATCTGGTATATGTCTGAGAGAGACTTTCAGAGTCCTTTGCCCTGAAAGTATTGTACTCAAGTTTCAGGTCCATGATCCTGTTTTCCTTGGTATCTGAGGGGCCTTCAAAGCTGTTGATCAAGTCATCCCAAGTTTGCTTGGCTGTAGAATAGTTAATGACTGATTCCATTATATCGTCAGGAAGACAAGATATAATGATGCTTTTTAGGCGTTGGTCTTGATTGACCACCCTTCTCTCATCAATGGTCCACTGAGCTTCAGGCTTGTTTAGCCCCTCAGTAGTCTTTGGGACATAAGGACCTTCTTTGACACAAGTGATGTAGTATGGTTCCATACCAGTCAAGTAGCAAAGCATTCGCTTTTTCCACTTGCTAAATTTTCCAGCTTCAAGTCTGGGGGCAACTGCTAAAAAGCTTCCACCATTTTTATCGACTTGCTTGGGCACATTAATATCAGCCATAGTAGGATCTTAGTTTTAAAAACCTTGAGCACTTTTAGTTTTTTTGAAAAGATTTTATAAACCAGAGGCTCTGATACCACTTGTTGTTCCCTTTACACGCTTAGAGATAACTAAGAAGTTAATATAATTGTGTTATGACTGAGATTAATGTAATGATTAATTATATCTTATAAGTAAAATGTAAATATAAAACACAAAGTTTTTCAACGTTTAAATTCTTATTAGAAATCAATCAAAGAATCTATTACCCAAGTGATAACGCTTAAATCTAACATGTTTTTGGGCACGTTATTGCTAGTTTTGTGCATCATATTTGGTTATATTTATGTGTATTTGTTGCTAAATGATGAAAAAGTGTGTATGCAAGTAAATATAGCCAAGTACATGAAAAGATGAGGAAAAGACGAAGAAATGAAGAGATTATGCACATTTGGAGAATTACGAGAAAGAAACCACGCGATACTTCAAGGATTTGATTAGTTCAAGATTTCCATGCTTATATATCAAGAAAAGATCAAGTTCTATGATAGGAAGTAGTGGTACAGCGAAGGATCAAGCACGTAACGAGAAAAGAGAAAGAAAAAATAAAGTTGTATGGCAGAGTGATCCATCCGATCGGATGGAACCCGCATCCGATTCGGATGGGAGAAGGTTATTTTACCGAGAGCTCCAACCGATCGGTTGGAGCCAAATACCGATCGGTTGGCCGACGCTGGAGTTACAAAGTTGCATTTAATGAAGAAGTTAAGCCCCATAATCATTGAGGCTTATCATTTCTCTGCTATTTACTGATATTGGACGTTTTTGCTTGGAGAATAAGGGTTTCCTCACTTATTTAAGAAACCCTTGGCTAGTTTACAAAAGAGAGAAGTTTTTGGGAGGTGACAACCCAAAGGCAAATCGAGTAAGGCTTACACCAAGTCTAACTAACTTATTATTATTGCCCGAAAGCTTGTAGTTGCTGTGAAAACGTCCAGGAAGCCTTGAGTTCGAGTCTCAAGAGTTGTGTCCGTGTGTGGAGTTGTTTACGTGTAATAAAAGGCGATTGGAGGAGTGTGGATTGCTATAGTTCCACAATTCTAGTTCTTGTAATTCCTCGATTAGGTATTTCTTGTTGAGTTATTATGAACTACTTTTACTTTTACTATAAGATGAATGAAAGTTTGGTTAATTACTTGTGTTTTATTATGATTGTTATGGAGTGATTTTGGTTGTACTTGTGTGTGTATGATGTGACAATTGTTGGAGTAATCTTATCATAGTGATGCATGAAAACATATCTTGTTTTATGAGTTTGTTGAGATACAATCTAATCTTGCTTAATTGGTTGGTAAAAACAATGTTAAAGACTAACAAAGGCCGAAAGGAGTTTTCTTTATGTTTTTATTCCAAAAAGTTAGTGCACGAATTAGTATGGATTATGGTGTGTGACAAACACCATCTTGACTCATTAAAATGGATTTGGAAACGATTTCATCACGAAAAAGGCCGAAAGGATTCGTAGGAATTCTTAAGATAAGAAATGCTTTCAAACAACAAAAAGCTTAAAAGAATTGTCGTAATAGTTAATCAAGGCCGAAAGGAATTAACTAGGAGATTGAATTCTAGATATGATTTCTCATGATAAAAACCATTGATTGTGAATCATTCATATTAAGTTGTGCATCACTACAAGTCACATCCAACTTGGTTAGTTACTCTAAACAATTGGTCATAGAATCACACACAAGTATATTTGTTTTTGATTGATTGAACCTTGCTTGCTTTTAAATTTACTTCAAATTGGATTGACACCCTTTTTGCTAAAACTTATTTTACTAAACCTAAACCCCAATTCCCTTAGGACGATCTCGACTTACCCACCTTTACTACCACGGACGAGTATACTTGCTCGTATGTGTGATTAGTGTTGGGAATTAAATATTCACGAAGTTAAATATCGGATTCTAATCAAAGAAATACTCTAAGTGTGATTCTGCTGCTAGTGCATTTGGTTCCTGCTGTTAATGTTGTTCCTGCTGCTAGAACATTTGACTCTGCTGCTAGCGATAAATGATTCTGCTGCTAGGCTTAACATTCTGCTGCTGTTGATCCTGCTACTAATGTACTTGATCCTGCTGCTAAGCGATAACTCATTGCTGCTGCTAATGAACATTCTGCTGCTAAGTGGATAAGTATGAAAAGATATTATTTGTATTTTGGTCAACAATATACGGTAGATAATATCTTACCCCATGTGCTTAGTTAACAAGTTGTGTACACAGATACATGTTGTATCTTATGTACTGACACACTCAAGATAAGTTAACAAGTAAGTCGGCTAGACTTTAAGCAATATGTAAAGATCTTCTTGGACTATAAAAGAAGTTCTTAGTTAAGTGATATGTGTGTCCAAGTGTGTTATTTTTATTAGAACATATAACTGTTAAGACATAGAACAAACACAAGAATATCACAAGTTGTAAGAACATAAGATTCAAGGTCTTTGTAACCCTAGTGATATCTCAAGATCACTCGTATTATTTTGAATAATATTGAATCGTTTTGGTGAAAAGCTTTCATTGTTTATTGTCATAGAACAAACATAACCTTTCCATTTCCATAACATACATAACCTTCTAAGTGTGATTGAGTGAATTCCGCGCACTTAATCATATTAACACAACATATCATACACACAAAGTCACAAGGTTTAACCACCTTAACCATGTCTCCAATCCTAACAAGTGGTATCAGAGCCAGGCTGATATAGTTGTTTTTAGAAGAAACAGAAATGGATGTACAAGATGTTCAAACCAATGTTGCTGCAAAGTTGCCCATGATCAAACCAAATGAGTTTGAGTTATGGAGGATGAGAGTTGAGCAATATTTTATGGTTCAAGATTATGCTCTTTGGGATATAATTCAATATAGTGATTCCTTCACTCTAGGCTATTCAGATGTTCTTATTGAAGGGAAAACAGTTAGAAAAAGAAATACTGGACCAGTTTCAAATAAAGAAAAGATACAAAAGAGAAATGATCAGAAAGCAAGAAACTTGTTGCTTATGACCATTCCTGGTGAGCAGATGCTATCTTTTAGCAAGTATCTTGATGCAAAAACTCTTTTTGAAGAGATTTGTGCATGGTTTGGTGGTAATGAAACTACTAAGAAAACTCAAAAGACATTGCTAAAGCAACAATTTGAAAACTTTACTGCTTTTAGTAATGAGTCACTTGATAAGCTGTTTTCAAGATTACACAAGCTTGTCAGTCAGTTAGCTGTGTTGGGTGTTGAGACAGAAAAGGAAGATCTCAACATGAAGTTTTTGAAAAGTCTACCTGATGAATTCCATACTCATGTTATTGTCTGGATGAACAAACCAGAAATTGAAACAATGAAACTTAATGATTTGTTCAACAACTTTAAAATTGTTGAACAAAGTCTAAAAAGGGGTGGAAATTATGGTACTAGTTCTGGGAATGTGGCACTTTTGTTAACTCCCAGTGTTAGTCATTTAGAAGAGGTAGATGAAATTGAAGGTGTTTCTAATGTTACTTATGGTGGTCCTTCTACTAGTTCACAAAAGGATGTTGCTGGACTTGGAGATCCAACATTCTATGCCTTTATAACCAGTCAATCTAATGGTTCTCCTCTAAATCATGAAGACCTTGAACATGTAGATGGTGATGATTTGGAAGAAATGGATATTAAGTGGCAAGTTGCCTTACTTAGTATGAGGGCTAAGAAGTATTGGCAGAGACCTGGGAAGCAGATAACCATAAATGGTAATGATACTGCTGGGTTTGATAAGAAGAAAGTGGAATGTTTTAACTGTCATAGGTTGGGACACTTTGCTAAAGAATGTAGAAGCCCAAGGAAGCAGGATAATAGGAACACATGGTATAAGCAAGAGAGGAAGAAGGAAGTACTAGTGGAAGAGCCAAAGGCTATGCTGGCTATTGATGGTATTGGATATGATTGGAGCTCTATGGCTGTTGAAGAGGAAGCACCACCAAATGCTGCTCTTATGGCCAATGAATTTGCTCTAATGGCCTTTTCTGATTCAGAGGTAGAAGCCATTTCTACTTGTACTAATTCATGTCCTAATCTTAAAAATTATGAAGACATTAAAAAGAGATTTGATGCTTTTAGAGAAGAGTTAATTGATGCCCTTCATAATTTAGCTAATCATAAGAGATGTGTAGGAGTTCTAGAAAAACAAATCCAACATTTTCAAAAGAATGAATCTAGTTTTACTGATGATTTGAATGCTTTAAAAAGAAATGTAGAATTCAAGGATGAGTGTATTGTTATAATGAATGAGTCACTAGCAAAACACAAAGGAGAAAAAGAAAATGTTCCTTTAACTGTAGATGCTTTATCTCATGCCTCAGAAGGAGTTAATAAGATCTTTGAAGCTCAAGTAAACAATAAGGTTAATTCAGGTGTAAGTTACAAATCTGTCCCTCCACCATACATAGGTGTTCATTCACCTCCAGGTGTTGACCTAGCACACATAGGTTTAGCTGAGTTTCAAGAACCAATCATGGAATATGGTTCTAAGGTTAGTAAGAGTCTTAAGGTAGAAAAGATAAGTAAAAGTTTAGATAAAACTTTACTCTATCAGGACAAGGTGTCCTTTGTTAAGAAAGGAGAAGCTATAGTTGTTGAGGATTGCACAACTGATAGTGATGATGATGAAGAACAGGTTATGTCTAAACCTGAAGTGGTTAAGAAAGTAGGAACAAGTGTTCCTAAGATAGTCAAACACAATACTGTTAAGCCTAAATCAAACATTAAGCATGTTAGGCAACCAGTTAGATATTGTGAACAATATAGAACCACCAACAAGCCCAGAGGTAACCAAAGGAATTGGAACAACCTCAAGTCTAACCAATTAGGTGATGACTTTGCTTTTTATAACAAAGCTTGTTACACATGTGGTAGTTTTGACCATCTTGCAGCTTTCTGCAACCAATGGGTAACTGGGTATGAAAACCATAGAGTGAACCACAAAAGGCAAACACCTAAAACTCACTTTCACTCTAGTTCTAGTTCTAGTTCTAAGAGAACAAACCCCAGAGTAGTAAAAAACAAGTATGGCTCAAACTCAGATCCTGCTGCTAGACATATGGTTCCTGCTGCTAGACAATTTGTTCCTGCTGCTCGACCATTTATGACTGTTAACCCAAAACCAACAGCTAAGGGTGCAAAAACATTTTTCAAACATGCACCAAAGACTGTTCTAAGGCCCATTCAAACAAAAGCAGTGGTTCAAAAACAAGTTTGGAAACCAAAGGGTAGAACTGAAAAGTTAGCAGTTCCTGCTGCTAAGAAATCAGTTCCTGCTGCTAAGGGAAACAGGGCAAATGCTGTTAAGGCCTCAGCATGTTGGATTCTAAAATCCAATGTTGCATCAACTGTCCTTAAAAGATTGAATTATATTGATGCAAGAGGCAGATCCAAGTCAGTAATGGCTTGGATCCAAAAAAGAAACTAACACTCTTATTTATGTGAGGGAACATTCATCTGATAAACAAGAAGATCAAGGATTCTCAGATAGTGGATGTTCAAGGCACATGACAGGCAACATGTCTTATCTTTCAGATTTTCAATCATTCAATGGAGGATATGTTACCTTTGGAGGGGGTGTTCGTGGCAAAATTTCTGGTAAAGGTACAATCAAAACCGGAAATTTAGATTTTGAAGATGTGTTCTATGTAAAAGAGCTAAATAATAATCTTTTTAGTGTCTCACAAATATGTGACAAAAAGAACAATGTTCTTTTCTGTGAGACTGAATGTCTTGTACTTTCTCCTGATTTTAAGATACCTGATGAAAGTCCAGTACTTCTTAGAATTCCTAGAAAAGGCAATATGTACAGTGTAGACATGAAGAACATTATTCCTAAAAAGAATTTAACTTGTCTTGTTGCAAAGGCCACATTGGATGAATCAATGAAATGGCATAGAAGGCTTGGTCATATTAACTTCAAAACCATAAATAAAATTGTTAAGAATGGTTTGGTAAGAGGTTTACCTCACAAAAGATTTGAAAATGATCAAACATGCATTGCTTGTCTTAAAGGCAAACAACACAAAGCCACTTGTAAGCCCAAGATTTTTAACTCTATCAATCAATCTTTGTTTATGCTGCATATGGACTTATTTGGACCTGTTTCAGTAAGTAGTATAATGCATAAGAGATATTGTCTTGTTATAACTGATGACTATAGCAGATTTACATGGGTTTTCTTTTTAGCTACTAAGGATGAGACATCATGCATCCTTAAGGATTTCATTACACAGATAGAAAACCAAGTAGACAAGAAAGTGAAAGTCATTAGATGTGATAATGGGACAGAGTTTAAGAATAGAGTTATGGATGATTTCTGCAAACAAAAAGGTATTAGGAGAGAATTTAGTGTTGCTAGAACTCCACAACAGAATGGAGTAACTGAAAGAAAGAATAGAACACTAATTGAAGCTGCTAGAACAATGTTAGCTGATTCTAAGCTACCAATAACCTTTTGGGCTGAGGCAGTCAACACTGCTTGCTATGTTCAAAATAGAGTTTTAGTTATACAGCCTCACAATAAGACATCATATGAACTTTTTAATGGTAGAACTCCTGCAATAGGATTTCTTAGACCTTTCGGATGTTATGTGACTATTCTCAATTCCTTAGACCATTTAGGAAAATTTGATGGTAAAGCAGATGAAGGATTCTTTGTTGGATATTCTCTTAATAGCAAAGCATTTAGAGTTTACAACACAAGAACAGAAATAGTAGAGGAAAACCTACATGTGGAGTTTTTAGAAAACAAATCCAATGTAGAAGGTCAAGGACCAAAATGGCTATTTGATCTAGAGTATCTAACCAATTCAATGAATTATGTGCCTTTTGTTGCAGAAACTAATGATTTTGCAGGTTCTAATACAACAAATGAGGCAGAGTTAGAGAAAGATCAAAATGATGTGATAATGCCAATAGGGTTAAGTACAATTGTGGAATCAACTTCAACAACTGATAAATCTTCTTCTAGCAAAGCTAAAGAAGGTGTTGAAGATGAAAGCAAAGAAGATGGAACTCAGGAACAACAAAATGTTTCTGCTGGTAATTCTGCTGCTGAGCCAGAGCACTCTGCTGCTAAGCTTACTGATTCTGCTGTTCGGCCAAATGACTCTGCTGCTGGCCCTTCAGAAACAAAAGAAGCAGAATTCTCAGATAATGAGGTGGATTTCAACAATCTTCCATCAAATTATCAAGTTCCTTCTACTCCACAAACAAGAATTCACAAAGTCCACTCCCTGGAACATGTGATTGGAGATGTACAGTCAGGTGTGAAGACAAGACAACAACTGATGACTTCAGACCAACAAGGGCTTCTTGATGCCCTTTATGCTTCAAAACAGCATGAGCTTTCAAACTCTTGCTTGTTTGTATGTTTTCTCTCACAAGCTGAACCAAAGACCATTCTGAAAGCCCTAGATGATTCAAGCTGGTTAGAGGCTATGCAAGAAGAGCTTCTTCAGTTCAAGATTCAAAAGGTTTGGGTGCTAGTTGATTTACCTACAGGTGTGAAGGTAATTGGCACTAGATGGGTTTTTAAGAACAAAAGGGATGAAAGGGGAATAGTGATTAAGAATAAGGCTAGTTTAGTAGCTCAAGGGTACACACAAGAAGAAGGAATAGACTGTGATGAGGTTTATGCTCCTGTAGCAAGGATTAAGGCAATTAGGCTTTTCTTAGCTTATGCTTCATTTTTAGGCTTCACAGTCTACCAAATGGATGTCAAGAGTGCATTTTTATATGGAACAATTGAAGAAGAGGTGTATGTTACACAACCTCCAGGCTTCATTGACCCTGACCATCCAAACAAAGTGTACAGAGTAGTGAAAGCTCTATATGGCCTTCATCAGGCACCAAGAGCTTGGTATGCAATACTAGCTTCCTACTTATTAGAAAATGGATTTCAAAGAGGAAAGATTGATCAGACACTTTTCATCAAACAGCACAAGAAGGATCTTCTGTTAGTGCAGGTGTATGTGGATGACATTATCTTTGGATCTACTAGGAAGGAAATGTGTTTAGAATTTGAGAAGCTTATGAAAGATAAGTTTCAGATGAGTTCTATGGGAGAACTTACATTCTTTTTGGGTTTGCAAGTTAAGCAATCATCTAAAGGCATATTTATTAGTCAAGACAAATATGTTGCAGAGATACTTAGAAAATTTTAATTTGCTGATTCAAAAATGGCAAGCACACCAATGGACTCTGAGAAGTACCTTCTGAAAGATGAAGATGGAGATAGTGTAGATGTACACACTTACAGATCTATGATAGGCTCTTTGATGTACCTTACATCATCTAGACCTGATATCATGTTCCCTGTTTGTGTTTGTGTAAGATTTCAAGTTACTCCAAAGGTTTCTCATTTAACTGCAGTCAAGAGAATTTTTAGATATCTCAAGGGTCAACCAAGGTTGGGTCTATGGTATTCAAGGGAATCTCCTTTTGACTTGGTAGCATTTTCGGATAGTGATTATGCTGGTGCTAGCTTGGACAGAAAGTCAACAACTGGAGGATGTCAATTCCTTGGGTGTAGACTTGTCTCATGGTAGTGTAAGAAGCAAACAAGTGTGGCAAATTCAACAACTGAAGCTGAATATATAGCTGCTGCAAGTTTCTCTAGTCAAGTTCTATGGCTTCAAAACCAACTTCTTGATTATGGGTACAATTTCTTAAACACTGTTATTCATATTGATAATAGTAGTACAATTTGTATTATTAAAAATCCAGTGCAACATTCTAAAACAAAACACATTGAAATTAGACATCACTTTATAAGAGACTGCAATGAGAAAAGGTTAATTCAAGTTCTTAAAATTGCTTCAGAACATAATTTTGCAGATCTGCTAACAAAAGCTTTTGATGTTTCAAGGTTTCAGTACTTGGTAGCAAGTATTGGAATGCTTAATCTTTGAATTTTCAATCTGATGTGTTTTTGTAAATAAATTTTTGATTCTGTTGCTGGCTTTTCAAGATACTGCTGCTATTACAAAAGTTTGTGCTAAAAGTACAAATTTAAATTGTGTTATTCATACAGTTGGTCTTATGATTATTCTAATGCAAGACAAGTACTTTGTACTTTGTTCTTTTGGTTTTAGACTAACAATTTCAGGTATGAATATGTGAACACAAAGGAAATTTCAAGTGAAATGGAAGCAACACAATGCTGATATTGGCTGCTACCATAATAGGTTTATGATGGACTGAGTTTGGGAATTTAAAACTCCTTAAAACTACTTTCTTGAAACCTAGTTATGATATTTCACATTGAATTGATGACTTAGTTGATCAGATAGTAACTGATGCAACTCACTTTCTATCATTTTATACTTTTAAGTATAATGTGCAAGTCTGAGGACATCTGATAGAAAGAACAGCTAGTAAATGTGAATCTAACACTTGTGTTAGAGGTAACAACTACTATGAGCTGGAAACCCTGTCAGGAAAGCTCTTTGAATGAGTTTATCTGCACACAGGCAGTTATTTATAACTGAAAAACATTGGTTCTCACACAACCAGAGGTTGCTTTAAACCGAAATTTTGATTAAGTGTCTGTTATACACTTAATCCCTTCAAAATGGTTGAAAGCAGTATGGTGTTTCATAATAAAATCATATACATACTGCTAAGGCAAAAGTTTCTTAAAAGGATTTTCAAAGGATTCACAAAAACCATCCATTGATGGACCATGAATCAAATGTCCACTGATTCACCTCTCATAGGAGTTAACACACCTAGAAGTGATGAGGACAGCAACTTAAACTCTTAAGGAATTGATGGCTTCATGTACAACATTGTCTGACAACAAGTTCTAAATGATGAATCAAATGATAAGGAAAGATATATTTTGGTACATAGTGAGATCTTCCAAACAAAGGGAGGAAACAAAAGTTATTTGTATCTCAGGGGAGGTAGCAATCTCAGGGGAAGAAATAATAGTCCAGAAAAGGAAGATAATCCAATAAAAGGAAGGAGAAGACAAGAGCATACAAGATGATGACATGGAGGTTGAAAATGACAAGAACATTCCAAAGGAGAAAGTTCTATCTAGGTCAAACGAAGAAAAGTTTCAATTTCAGGTTACCACGTTTGTTCATCACCTGCAAAGACATGCTGATAGATGATTTCACTTGTTGAAACAAGCATCCAAGATACACAGCATCATTGCCTCTTATAATTCCTCCATCCAAGGAAATTGCACCATCTTTTAGTCCAAGATTGGAGCAATGTGTTGATATTGTTAAAGTCAAAGAACAAAGCAGATGAATTACTGAGAAGATATTTAATCTTGAAGAACAGAAGTGTTTGAAAGATCTTCACAAACCATGATTTAATTCAGAAACATGTTGAAATGGATTCACATGTTTAGGGGAGGATTGTTGGGAATTAAATATTCATGAAGTTAAATATCAGATTCTAATCAAAGAAATACTCTAAGTGTGATTCTGCTGCTAGTGCATTTGGTTCCTGCTGTTAATGTTGTTCCTGCTGCTAGAACATTTGACTCTGCTTCTAGCGATAAATGATTCTGCTGCTAGGCTTAACATTCTGCTGCTGTTGATCCTGCTGCTAATGTACTTGATCCTGCTGCTAAGCGATAACTCATTGCTGCTGCTAATGAACATTCTGCTGCTAAGTGGATAAGTATGAAAATATATTATTTGTATTTTGGTCAACAATATACGGTAGATAATATCTTACCCCATGTGCTTAGTTAACAAGTTGTGTACACAGATACATGTTGTATCTTATGTACTGACACACTCAAGATAAGTTAACAAGTAAGTCGGCTAGACTTTAAACAATATGTAAAGATCTTCTTGGACTATAAAAGAAGTTCTTAGTTAAGTGATATGTGTGTCCAAGTGTGTTATTTTTAGAACATATAACTGTTAAGACATAGAACAAACACAAGAATATCACAAGTTGTAAAAATATAAGATTCAAGGTCTTTGTAACCCTAGTGATATCTCAAGATCACTCGTATTATTTTGAATAATATTGAATCATTTTGGTGAAAAGCTTTCATTGTTTATTCTCATAGAACAAACATAACCTTTCCATTTCCATAACATACACAACCTTCTAAGTGTGATTGACTGAATTCCGCGCACTTAATCATATTAACACAACATATCATACACACAAAGTCACAAGGTTTAACCACCTTAACCATGTGTCCAATCCTAACAATTAGAGAATTGGATAAATCGTGTTTATAAATTTTAAAACTTGAACACAACGACACGCACACCACCAAATGTTTTGCGGAACAAACACTTGGGATTGAATAGACAAGGTATGGTGTGTCTCCTATCTAAACTCAACCTATGCTTAAGTGGTAACAATATCGACCCACTGAGCTATCTCAGGGATTGGTTACTCTTTGTAGGAGAAAAGGGGTTTTGTGAAAGTCTAAGCTTTTAATGCACAAAAACCTAACCCACTTTTCTCCATCTGTTCGCTATTTATAGGCAAACATAAAAGTGTCCTGAAGATTAAAATACATAAAGAATAAGAAGGCGTGTCTGACAACTACAACAGTATTTGTCATTTTCAAGAACCAATAGGAATGCTCCAAAAAGTCTTCGAGTGTCAGTTCTGACACTTCTTGACTTTTAGCCGCTTTAGGGATGGTTTGTTTCTGGCCCGATAAGACTTGTCCTTATCTCTTCAAACTCTTCCCGCTCAATCTCGCCTTTCTTTCAGGCTTCAGGTTCTTCAGTCTTCGCCTTCAGTCTTCAGTCTTTAATCATATTTTTGTTGAGGAGACTGGGGTTCAGTGAGTTCTTGTCCAACACTCACTGAACCCATTACCTTCTTCTTTGGCTCAAGTAACACTTCAGGAATATCCGCCTCCCTGAATTGGTGAGTCTTTCTTCTTAGACTCATCCTGAGCATCTTGAAGGTAACTCACTGAGTAACTCTTCACTCAGTGACTTAATTGTGTTTTCGGTTGAATAACACTTAGTGTAATTTGTATTCAAATCCTGTTTTAAGGATCCTTTGGTACTGAACGACCCAACAAGTACTATATATCAAATATTTATTAGCCCTAAAAACACTGAATAAACTGAATTGTAACACATACAAAAGAAAGATCTAACCTTCGTAAGGCTTGGGGACAACAGTAAAGCATTTGTTAGTTGGTTTAACCTTTTTACCGTATCGATGACTCATATGATTGAGATACCATTTCCTTTGAAATAATTGTACGCGTACCAGGAACTAAAGTATAACACGACATGGTTAAGTGAAATAGAATTCTATAAGGGAATTACTTGAATAGTTTTTTATAAGGCCACATCATATCAGTAACAGATGAATAGAAATATACCTTGAATACTAAATTCTCGCCAGCCTCCAATTCTTCTTCCTCGTATTCGCCTGACGCCTCCTATTTTCACTGCAAAAGTCAATGATACAAAAACTATAACACACTGCTTGTTACCATTGAAAGAGTTAATTGTTCCATCAGATATCTGACGCATGAAAATACAAATTTGAGCATTCTAACTTGCTTAAAATTAGTAAATTAAGAAAAAAGGACGGGCTACTCCTACTGTGACCGCATATCAACACCTCCAATGCAAAAAACACTTTCGTGTGTTCATCATCAACTCATAAGACCCTTTGTCTGTTCATTATACAAACGAATAATTTCTACCATTACGGGCAATATATTAAGGTATAATGTGAAAAAGAAAAATACCTGCATGAAACCACAAGTTCATAAAACCACACATCTATAGTACATAACTACATAACTGAAATAATAACGTCACGAATCCTGGAACTCCTGAAAACCGCATAAAAGAGATGGAAATTTCAGCTCATTTTCCTAATATTCGTCAATTCGGCTTATAATATTCTTTAAAGAAAATGAAAAAAGAAGTAACTAAAATTTCAAGCATTCCAACATGTTGAAAGTCACCAAATGTGTACTAAAGTGCGTAAACTTTCCGAATTGTTTTATCAAAAGGAATTATGTTATTCTTACAATACTGTTTTTGAATAATAATGACTACATTTGATATTTATAAAATTGAAAGCAAACAACCCATTTTAAAATGTTACCCAATCGACACACCCGACCCACCCAATCTACCATTACGGGCAATATATTCAACAAAATAAAGAAGTAACTAAAATTTCAAGCATCCCAACATGTTGAAAGTCACCCAATGTGTACTAAAGTGCGTAAACTTTCCGAATTGTTTTATCAAAAGGAATTATGTTATTCTTACAATACTGTTTTTGAATAATGATGACTACATTTGATATTTATAAAATTCAAAGCAAACAACCCATTTTAAAATGTTACCCAATCCACACACCCGACCCACCCAATCTACCACCTTCACCTACACATATGGGGGTGTTTGGGATTGCTTATTGCGCCAAACAGCTTGTTCAAAACACTCTCACAATGCTGCTGCTATATCAGTTTAATAAGCAATCCCATACACCATTAATTTTAAATATTTATGCTTAACACATTTCACTAAATTTGATTTGAGAGTTTCAAGAACATGTGTCAAGCTACAGTTGGAGTTGTGAACAATAACTTTTAGGATTGGGTGCATAATCAACTTTGTACATGTCATAAATTTATGAACAAACCACTGATCACATAAAAAAAGAAGATATGAGTGTGACATTACCTGCGCTACATACTCTTGTTCCACACCTTTGCCTGCTGCAGCTTCTTGCTGTGTCGCCACATCCCATCTTGTGATCTCCTTTTCTGCCGCAACAATATATATCATTAGCCCTTTAACCTGCACTACGGGAAATTAATTAAATATATAAATCAACAATTAGCAAACGCTGAATGAAAGAGAAACTATAGCTTCATATTATCAAAATTTAGTACATCAATCGTAAAAGTCAGTTATTTAGGTAACTAAGAATGAACAAATGTGGCAGAAAACAAAAGGTAGTTCCTAATGCTATTCATGTGAATCTGAGGTGAATAATTGTGGTACTATTCTACCAAAAGATACAATAACTATGTTTAAATCTTGTGCATACTAAATTACTAATGATATTATATAGGTTAAGTAAGGGCTGTTTGGATAGCGGAGTGCAACAGTTGATTACCACTAAATTGTGCCTATTATGGGATGTTTGGATAACTTATTGTAAAAGCTTATTAACCTTGAATCGT
Organism: Artemisia tridentata subsp. tridentata; assembly: GCA_021014915.2. NCBI lineage: Eukaryota > Viridiplantae > Streptophyta > Magnoliopsida > Asterales > Asteraceae > Artemisia > Artemisia tridentata. The sequence goes on along the minus strand of CP139503.1, from coordinate 88,341,141 downwards.
GTATATTAGTGTTGCTTGGAAAGCTTATCTAAGCAGCTAATTAACCTTCACCTGTTGCTATCAAGGGCTATTTGGATAGCTTATTTTTGTAGCTAACTAACAAAAATACTATTCCTTGCAATAAAAGTATCTATTATGCATTCAATATGTAAAGATTCAAGCAGCTATGGAAAAGGCACATGTGCAAGTGAGAAAGGAAGAAATGTATCTTATAAGCAAAACCTACGATAATAATAAATGATATGAATGAAAAGCAACTTTTAACAAATATTTATAATCACTTCAATTAAATTGCCCAAACGCACCCTTCTGATCCCCCATTTCGGATCCCAATCCCACATCCATTTTAGCCCCCACTTCAGCCCCAAGCATACACATTTCAGTCTTATTTCCCAAACGCACCCACTGCTGAAATGGGTATGTTACCTTATAAAATTTATTTTTCTCGAGACTCAATAGCCCAATGTAAAGTTTAATAAGATGATAGAACACCCCAAAACTGACCCATATTACCTGTTTATAGCATTAAATAGTTTTTAAAATTCAAAATATTGGACAAAATATGTTCGGCATCAATCGTCAACCTGTAGGTACATAAAAAACCTGGATGCTAACTATTATTTATGGATATTCGATCTGATAGTGATCAAGGCATGGTAAACAGAAGAATAAAATAAGGCTGTATATATGATAAAGCAATAAGGTGATGTTCACACACCTCAATTGGGCTCATTAAATCGAGAGGCTTCTCCCAGTTGGACAGCTTTGTCTTTACGTTGTGATAATATCTGAAACAACATTAAAACACCTTTTCTCAAACACGGAACAAAAGAAAAAGAAAGCAAATTTGTTATGATGCCAAGTAACAACAGGTGTTTTACTTAATAAAAAGACAGTATACAGTAACTTCTCATGCATAAATGAAGAAAATAAGAGTAAGGTTAAAGAAGACGTGCCTTTTTCCTTTGTGAGAAGTATGTTCAATCCAATCTGATGGATCCATTTCCAAAGCTTTGGGTGGATCAGTTGTTACCTAAATATTCAACGTGCATATATTGTGTTATGCATACCAATAAGTTTGTTAAAGAAATTGCACAGATTTTAGATAATGTGACGACCCAAGAGTAAATAAAGAGCTCATGATCCTTACTGTAATAGAAGGTGCAACTGATGTCTGTTCAGCATGCGGCAATGGAGGTACTTATGTAGTTGCTGACGTTGGTAGCTGCTTAAAGAAATTTAATATAAACACATATTTGACTCCTGTCGTTGGAAGGTATTCTTGGGGGGAAAATACGGGAATTTTATAGCGTGCAACCTTTTATTACAACATGTATATACCTGCATATCTTCTAACATAGCATGAAATAACGGCCATGACAACTGGTTGTTCTAGTGCCATGTACACATCCATCCATTTGAAAATCTGTCGCCATTTCATTCCAAAGAGTTAGCGTAACAATGTTTCCACTGCAAAACAAAAGTTGATGTTCATATTGTTTATTTGTTATTGGAATAGCTAATAGAGAAAAAGGCTGAGTAACTTCAAGTTTTGGAGCTCGATGTTTCTGCAGGTCACTATGCTTGTTGTTGCGTCTTCAGTTGTCCTTTTTTCATTGATCTTACGAATATACCCTATATAATCTGCAAATGTAGTTGATAGCTTTCAAGATACGTGGGAGTTCAAAAAGCTGTTAAGAAACTTCTTTTACCTGTGATCCAAAACCTCGTATTTGGTATGTTGAATTCAACTGGAGCACGTTATATTTCTGCACATCTCTAAGTTCCATGTTTGCTTGAATTGCCTGTCCCTGTTATTATGAAATGATAGTTAATGTTATTAAGTTAAAACACGTCTATTGCATAGAATTCAAATAACATCATCCAGAGAAGCCTTATTTGCATTGTTACTAAGGGAAAAGCTAAATAACAGTAGCTTTCTTTGAAAGATTATCAAGGGTCAACCAAACACTATTTCTAATCGTTTAAACTAAACCCAATTTGCTTAGCATATATATATATATATATATATATATATATATATATATATATAAAGGAATGGTAACACACTGTTGAAACAGGTGGCATTGGTCCTGATGTTGCAATTCCATTAGGTCGCATGGGAATGGGAACTCTTCCATTGCTCATCTGCTGTGGAATGAAAACAGATAATCAGTGTCTACTTTAGAGAACATGTCAGATATACAATCCATCAGACTATAACTAAGAGTGTTATGCAACACTAAATGAAGAAAAAGGAAAAAAAAGAACCTGACACAACCGAAAATGGGTCTGATTTAAATAGCATTATGCCAATCAGTTATACTGTTAAGCGCAAGCTATGTGCATATAGTGGAGACTATAAAGAGGCCAAGAATAGGGAAAATTTTACTCTCAATTGAAAGATAGCGAAATAGTCAACAGATAAATGTAAAATAAACCAGAAGAGAAAGGTGTAAGGGATTTGTCCAAATAACTTTGGTTGTAAGAACACAAAAACTCCACTCTGAAGGTGGTGCGTGTGTGTGATTCTGTATCCTTACACGTATATTTAGAAGATAGTTCATTGTACTCACATTGACATTTGTAATGTACTGACAAACTGCACATTTAACTGATGGGGCACCATATGGATACATCAGCATTGTTCGGTAATTTCCACAATTCACTTGAGCAACCTGGTTATGAACTATAAACGGAAAATAAGACCATTAGAACCAAAAAATGATTGTACTTATTATCATGTTATGCAATAAACTTGGGAGCTATACAAATAAGCTACGAAAGGAACGATGATATATGTACTAATTCATTATTGCCTCTCTGATATCTTTCAAAGTGGGTGAATGCAAAGAGTGTAAGGTGGCATACACTTCAAAACACACTTACATACCCACACAGTCGAAAAGAACCATTTCAAGGGTTGTGCCTCTATATCAAAAAGTGTTGAATTTACTAAAATACATCAACATAATTAATAGTGTGTCCACAGGGAATCACATTGATTACAGAATCTTTCTAATCACTTTGGTTAGATTAACATAACATAAACCACATGAAGTCAGTAACTAAAACGTACGATTAACATTAACAACACATCAATCTTTGATGTGCAATTGCCCTCAAACCACTTTGATTTACATGCATGTTCATAAAGGTAGTTCTATTGAGAATACTTTGTGTGTTATGCTATATAATTAACCATATGGTGGTAAATTTTGCCTTATCTTTGGGAATCATCTAAGTACCAATGTTAAGTTATGCTATATATTTAACCATATGCGTGGTAATAGCTACATTGCAGCTTGTATAATAATGTAATAAAAAAAATATCAGATAAATGTGGCAAAGGGAGGCTATGGATGCCCACCTGCATAATCATTATTTATTTTGTGCAGCAAAATAAAAAGATAACTGGTTGGTTACGATTGTCTGCTCGATTTGAATTGCTAATGGGACAAAAAACTTGAAGCGCAAGAAATGGTTAATCTATAACTGTTAACTGATGAAACTACCTGTGTCTCAAAGGTGTGTACGTCTAATACAGGCAGACGAAAACTCTGGCATCCTTTGAGGTTGTTGATGAGGGCACCTTCCACCATTGTTACTACCACCCAAAACTGCATTCAGTGTTGCAGCCTTCGCTGCTGATTCACAAATAGCAATAACTCAATAGTTATATATTACGAAGCTTCATTCTTAGTATTCTCATGCATGCATATAAACCGAAAAGTGTTTTTTTACATCATACCTTGCACTTGTGGGAATTAATGATAATAAAAATCTTATTCAAGGCTTGGAAGTGTGAACCTGCAACCATATACACTCAATGACTTGTGAAAAGATCCCAGGTCTCCACATTCTTAAGTTTAGATGTGAGATCAAAATAACTTCCGTGAGCAAAAAAAACAAAAATCAATTAGCAATACAAACATAAACGCAACAATACAAATGATCTTTAACTCTCAACTGGCAGTACTAAAAACAGCCAAACAGTACTAATTCATTAGGAACAGCAGTATGAATCTAGGGTTTGCACACAATCCTAACTAAACAGCTGCAACATCATAGCCTATTGGTGCTTGTTACATCAAAATGCTTATATTCTTAAATAAGCCAGAACCATTTTTTTAAGTCAATATAAATTTAAAAAAGGGCCTAAATCACACATAAAAATAATCAACTTACAATTAAAATCAAGAAATCAACAACATACGCAAATCAATCACATAAACCGATTATAAAGTTCAAACCTTTATTAAACAAAACCCACAAATCCATGAAGTAAAAAAATAAAAATACTATCTCTGTCAGATACATACCAATACGATGAGCACATTCGGAACCCCAAACACAAAATTGTTTTCTGTATCATGTAGCACAAAATAGTTTCTTGGTCATGCCCCATATTTGAAAGTATAAAAAAAAACTAAGGTAATAAAAAAAATGAATGAGAATGATACCTGAATGAATGTAAATACGATTTGATCTGCTGGATTAGGTAGTGAGGTATGGCTGAGGAAGAGATGAAATTTTGATTTGGAGAAAAAGTGTATTTATGAATGAACATTTAAAGGTTGTGACTATAATTAAGGAATAGATATGCTATATAATTTTTTACAGGTTTATGAATATCTATTAGGGAAATAGATATGCTATATAATTTACAGGTTTATGAATATCTATTAGGGAATGCAGTAGTTAATTAATTATTAAAGCATGACTTAATTAGTTTGTATTGTAAATCACAAAAACTGGCTTGGTCTAGTGGTTGAAGCATTTGTATGTAGATTAAATGACTCAGGTTCGATTCTTGCAAATGTCAAATTTTTAATTAATCCGGATTTTAATTGCCTAAAATCGTGCTTAGGTGGACTAAATGTGATGATGTGGCCTTTGACGTGGACTTAATTGTGCTTGCGTGGACTTAATTGTGCTGATGTGGCTTTATCTAGTCATGTTTATCCTGTTATATACATATATATATATATATATATATATATATATATATATATATATATATATATATATATATGTGTGTGTGTATATATATATATATATACACACACACATATATAGAGATGGGATATATTGAGAAGAAGTCTTAAAATGAAAAGGCTATGAAGCTACCATGTGCTGCCATGTGTCACCTCCCCCACCCCTTCTTCTTTTTTAACTAGTAGGGTCATTATTGTCATTTCACCCTTAAGGTATATAAAATGTTTTTTCTATTCTTTTTCACATTTTCTTCCAGCACCTGTCACAAACACACACATAGTACGTATCCTTCTTCTCCACCAGTAGCTTCTTCTCCACCGATTAAGCTTCTTCTCCACCGGCACCTTCTTCTCCGATCTCCACCGTATTCTCCACCGTGATTTTTTAGATTTCGACTGATTGTTTATCATCAACGAATAACGATTGTTCATCATCAACTAATAATGAGTCTTCATCATCAACAACTAGTTCAACATCACTGAATAATGAAAGTAAGATCTTAATTTTTTGTTTTCTTATAATATGTTTTTTGGTTACTTTATTTTATTTACTAGTTCAACAACTTTTGGAGTTAGAGTTGGATTATATCAAGTTTTTCACTAGATCTGAAACGAATTTGAGGAAAAACTAGATAAAAAACGTGTATATAGAACCTGCACACTAAGTGTTTGATAAAATGTCTACATGATATTCTATAACTGTGATGCACTAGTTTCGTACTGTGATGCACTAATTTCGTATTATGATGCACTAGTTGTTCATACACCTTGTGATGAACTTGATGTTAAAAGTGTGATGCACTGATATAGATAACACTTTTTGTGTTGTTATTGATCTAAGTATATTATTTATAAAGTGTTTAGAACTGAAAAAATAAATACAAACATGTTTAGTAAATGTGCACAGAAAATGTATGATAAAATGTGTCAATGATGTTTTATACATCTGATGCACTAAGTTTACACTGTGATGCAGTATTACAAAAGTTTTTTATTTTGAGATTGTAAATCACAGCAATGATTTTATAGGTTTGATTCATTAGATATAAGACTATGTATGATTCACTAGTAAAGGTTATTGATTTTGAGTTTTTAAATCACATCAATGATTTTATGTGTGATTTAATAGATATAAGACTATTATACGATGGATGCTATACTTTCCAACATTCTATGCATTCAAGTTGTAGATGTTGAAAGTGTGATATACTACTTTTTATGCTTTTAAATTGCTACTTTTTTAATAAGGTGTTTCCGAAATATACTCAATATCTTTGTGTTCATTTTAAATAATTTAGTCCTTTTATGTGTGTGGCAAATTCAGAGTTATTAGCTCAATTTTTGGTTATTTATCAGTAAAAATTAATGTATGTGTAGTTATATGTATGATGCAGTTGTTCTGAAATGCTGATGCAGTAGATCTTTGTTTGTGATGCAGTATTACAAAAGTTTTTTATTTTGAGATTGTAAATCACAACACAACAAACAACAACAACAAACCCAATCCCGCCGGGGCAGGGTATGGGAGATTGTAAATCACAGCAATGATTTTATAGGTTTGATTCATTAGATATAAGACTATGTATGATTCACTAGTAAAGGTTATTGATTTTGAGTTTTTAAATCACATCAATGATTTTATGTGTGATTTACTAGATATAAGAGTATTATACAATGGATGCTATACTTTCTAACATTCTATGCATTCAAGTTATAGATGTTGAAAGTGTGATATACTACTTTTTATGCTTTTAAACTGCTACTTTTTTAATAAGGTGTTTCCGAAATATACTCAATATCTTTGTGTTCATTTTAAATAATTTACTCCTTTTATGTGTGTGGCAAATTCAGAGTTATTAGCTCAATTTTTGGTTATTTATCAGTAAAAATTAATGTATGTGTAGTTATATGTATGATGCAGTTGTTCGGAAATGCTGATGCAGTAGATATTTGTTTGTGGAAAATAAGAGTCTATTGGCTAATGTTTTTGTTATTTTATTAGTACAAAAGGCTAGTGTATGTAGTTGTATATGTGATGCAGCTGTTCTGAAATGTTGATGCAGTATGTGTTTATTGCAACAACAATTTTAATATTTGTTTGATTTTTGTGTATTCAGTTGACCTAATTTGATTTTAGACATGTGATATTTAGTATGTGTATTTAGTTGCTTGATGCAGTTGTTTTACAATATTGATGCACTAGGTGTTTACTTATTGTTATTGTATTCAGTTGACTGTTATGATGCAATTGTTTATTGTTATTGTATTCAGTTGATTTAAATCATTGATGCAGTAGGTGAATAAGGTTTCATTAGATTACGCATAGTTTAGTTTTGCCTGTCCTTTAGTGTTTTGCTAATTTTTGTTCGGATGTGCTTGATATAACACAGTGATGCAGTTGATTTAAAACAATGATGCAGTATGAGAATAAGTTTCCATTATGTTATGTAATATTTTTGTTTTTGTCAGTCCCATAGTGTTTTGTTAACTTTAGTTATGGTGTGCTTGATATAATATAGTGATGCAGTTGATTTTAAACATTGATGCAGTAACTACATATGTTTAAGCTTTTAGTATATTTAGTATATTTTCAGTTTTGTGTATGTTTGTTGTGTTGCACTTTGATATGACATTGTAATTTAATATCTTAAGCCAACACAATGTAAATAGTATTTGCTTGCAAACGCTTAGTAAAGTTACAAGACTTTTAGCTAATGTTTAGATACATAGTTCACCATAGATAATTTATATACAAGTTCTTTTACAATAAAGTTATTTCTTTACTGAATTTAGAGGAATTATATATGCTTTCTGAGTACCGGATGTGCGTTTGGTATTCTGTTTCACCATCTTTCTTGTGAAAGTGGTTTGCATTTTGTCATTTGTACTCCACAGAAGGTTCAAGAAGAACGACAATTGATTGCACGTTATGTAAGATTCATGACATTTCTCTTTTTGGAAATATAGTGTATAAATTGACCATTTTTGAATGATTGTGTGTTTTTTATATTTAACTTGCAATAATAGCTTCTTTTACAGAGAAATTTTATACCATTTTGCATACTTGATTTTTGTTTGAAACATTTCTGCATATTTGCTAAATGTTGTTTGCGCGGCTTCAAGAACAATAACAAATACTAGTTAAAAGAGCTGAGAGATTTTTATATTGGGTTTTCAGGATGCGAAGCTTGTTATCATGCAAACGTTGACTACAAAGGTATTTTTATTTTTTATAAGTTGTTTGTATATTACTTAATGGAATATGATGCAGTTGATTATAAAAGTTGATGCAGTTAGTTTATATCTATAATGCACTGTTTGTTACAAGCTGATGCAGTTGATTTATACCTATAATGCGTTGTTTTGTTACACATTGATGCAGTTGATTTATACCTTTATTACACTAGTACCTATAATGCTCCATTTTTGCAGGTTGGGTCTGTAATATGTAATAAGACAGATTTCGAAGACGTATATGTGATATAATGTGGACCGATCAAATTTTCCCTGAAGAATTTGAAGAGAGTGGGAATCTATGATCAGTGAGTTTGAACGTGATGATAACAAGTGATTAAAAGATATGTTTTTGGTAAATGGACGAGTCCTCATCTTACGCTCATCGAAGAAAAGCAAGAAACCATTAGAGCCAAAAAGAGCTAGGCTGAGAGGATCTACTCGTAAAGCAACACGATTTCAGTATTCCTTTATATTTTTGATTTTTTTTTGCAATAAATATTGTGTAGATATTAAAATCATTATTTACAAGACAAGTTTTCAGTTGTAAAACATATAACATTAATTACTAAACATCTATCTAATAATATATCAGTGTTCATGAGATATCCTCAGTATCTTGTTTGTTAATATTTAATGAATAATAGTTACTGCATCATGGTGTTATTGTTTAGTGCATCTTGATGCAATAAAATACCATTATAATGCAGTAGATTTTTACATTGTGATACAATAATTTTTACACTGTGATGTAGTAGATAACATTGTGATGCAGTAAATTTTTATATTTTGATACAGTAAAAAAATATTATGATGCAGTAGATTGATAACATTGTGATGTAGTGGATTTATACATTGTGATGCAGTAGATTTATAACATTGAATTTTACAAATATTTAAAAGTAACATTCAATACTAGCAAGAAAGCAGAGATTTATATGTAATTCAATTATAAATGTAATTAATGCATTAAACATAACAATTTGATTAGAGATAAGTATTTAGGTACATCCTACATTCAAAGTAATGTAGTAGTAATAAAACATTGTTTTTTACAATCCACAAGTATCATCCGAGAATCCTTGTTACGCGTTCAGTAATCCTTTGATGCAATCCGTCTTTCAGTATGCTCCTCATCAACAACTCTTTTACCCATATTCTTCTTTTTTGTTGCAGCATATTCTTCATCCAAATTCCTTTTCTTTTTTGATCCTATATATTTTTTTTCTTCTGTTTATTGCAGATCTAATAACTATCCCTTGTTTTTCGTCATTCCTACCTGAACATGATTAAACAAATCAATTATAAAACATCTACTACATCATTATTTTATACCAAATGCATTATGCATATAAATACACGCATGAACAATTTTAGACAAGTAATACATACTACGCATGACCTAATCGAACCTTATATTCCATATATAAGAACCTACTACATTACACCAATTGCATCATGCATACAAATATATACAAAAACTTTTCGACATGTAAAATTCCATACGCGTGGTCTAACCTAATTTTATATGCCACACTGTAGGGGTGAGCAAAACCGACCGAAACCGAGTGAACCGACCTTATTTTATATGCCACACTGTGGGGGTGGCAGCCACAGATAAGAACTTACTGCATCACTGCACTACGCCAACTGCAACATGCATATAAATACACACCAATATACACTTTTCAAATGAGCATCTACTGTATCACTACTTTAAACCAAATGCATTATGCATACAAAGACACTCACAGACATTTTCCTACATGTAAAACACCTTATGCGTAAACTCACAGACAGTTTTCTAGTTCACAAACAGTTTAAATATTTTTGACTTTTTCTCATTAATACTGAGAAGAATTATCTTTGCTAAGTACTTGGCGCGCAAAAGCTTTATTTGTTCTTCATCATTCCTACCTGTAACAACAAAACCCATTATTAAAAATTGACTACATCAATGCATTTAAACAAGTGCATCATGCATACAAATACACGAGGCATTATGTGCAACAAATGAACAATTACTGCATCACTGCATCACACCAACTGCATCAAACATTCAGACACAGACACACACACACACATACACACACACATACACACTTGTCGATGCTTAAAAGACTATGCGGCTATGCGCCTAACCTAATCTATCCTTATATGTCAAATACAAGAACCTACTGCATCACTACATCACATCGATTACATCAAACATTTAAACACAAACACACATACTTTTTGGTGCTTAAATCTAGCCTTATATGTCACATACAAGCATACAGTCACATTTTACCGCATAACCAAACCTACGCCTAAGCTAATTCACTGCCATATGCTATAACTAAACACCTACTGTATCTCAGAGCAAATTCAAGTGCATCGCAACATCAAGAAAGCATATAGACACATTTTTCTGCCTAACCAAACCTACGCCTAACCTAATTCATCGTCATATGCTAAAACTAAACACCTACTGCATCTCAAAACAAATTCAAGTGCATCGCAACATCAAGCAAGCATACAAACACATTTTTCCACATAACCAAACCTACGCTTAGCATAATTCACCGTCATATGCTGAAACTAAACAATTACTGCATCTTAGTTCAAATTCAAGTGCATCATGCATACAAATACGCACACAACCTTTTTTCCATAAGTAATACACCCTACACGTTACCTGGTCGAACCTTATATGAAACAAATGAACACCTAATGCATTACTTTTTTACAGCAAGTGCATCATGTATGCAAATACACACACAACCAGTTTTTGACAAGTAAAACACAATATGCACTTTTCGACAAATAAAACACACTTCGTCTTATATGTCACAACATGTACAACTTCATCACTTTATGACACCAAATGCATTATCCATAAAAACACACATACAAATATTTTTGACAAGTAATACACCCTACGCGTGACCTAATCTAAACTTAAATACCACATATAAGAACCTATTGCATAAATTCATCATTCTAAAACATATGAACACCTACTGCATCTTAGTTCAAATTCTAATGCATCACATATACAACCAAGCATACAAACATAATTACATACATAAAACAACCTAGGGTTAGCCTATTTCATCCTTACATACAACCAAGCATACAAAAACATTTACACACATAAAACAACTTACGCTTAGCCTACTTCATCCTTACACGTGACAACTGGACACCTACTACTACATCTCAGTTCAGATTCTAGTGCATCAGACATACAACCAAGCATACAAACAAGTTTACACACATGAAACAACCTAGGCTTAGCCTGTTTCATCCTTACATGCGACAACTGAATACCTACTGCATCTCAGTTCAAATTACAGTGCATCACATATACAAACAAGCAAACAAACACATTTACACACGTAAAACAACGTACGCTTAGCCTATATCATCCTTACACGCGACAACTGAACACCTACTGCATCTCAGTTCATTTTCTAGTGCATTTGCACATACAACCAAGCATAAAAATACATTTACAGACATAAAACAACTTACGCTTAGCCTACTTCATCCTTACACACAACAACTAGACACCTACTGCATCTCAGTTCAGATTCTAGTGCATCAGACATACAACCAAGCATACAAACAAGTTTACACACATAAAACAACCTACGCTTAGCCTATTTCATCCTCATGCGTGGAAACTCAACAACTACTGCATCACAGTTCGCATTCCAGTGCATCGCACAAAAAACAAAACTTACAAACACAAATCCTAACAAATAGACAAAAACACGATTTTAGCAAATCAAAATCTTTACACCTGCTGTATCACAGCTCAACATCTAGTGCATCTGTTATAAACATACACTTCCAAACACTTTTGAACAAATATGATAGCCTACTGCATCAAATTAAACATAACTAACTTAATTTACCAACAAAACACGATTTTAGTATATAAAATAATAATAACAAAATGATGTAGTAAAAAAATTAGGGTTCATATATCAACTTACGAGGTAGTTCAAGATGCGCTAGATCCGTCTTCACAATCATTAGCATAATGATGTAGTAACGTGTGTGAAATTTGTGTGTGAAAAGTGTGTGAAATTGTTGTGTGAAATTAGAGAGAAAAAGTGTGTGAAAATTATGGGGAAAATGGGGAAGAAGGATCTAGAGTATGAAAGAAAAGACGATGTTTGATTTGTTATAAGTATTTTTCTTATTTGGAAGAGTGTTTTGTATTGCTATAGATTTGCCCTTAAAGTTTGCAATATTTACATGTATGCCCCTCCGCGTTTTTAATCTTGCCACTCTAATCCGACGGTTGAGATGGCTTCTCATGCTTTTTATTTTAAGGGCTTCTCATTGTATCCCCACCCTATATATATATATATATATATATATATATATATATAGATATTGGTTCTATAAAAAAGTCCACTTTGGTAGAAAAGTTTACAAATCACCCTCTCCTTCTCCTCTTTTTTTTTTCACACCAAACTATAGGGACCTTATTGTATTTTCCTTCATTCTTTAAGGGAGGTTTTGTATATTTGCACCCTACCCCGCCCCCCCCCCCCGGAAAAAAAAAATTCCCGCCAAAAAAATTTTTTTTGGCCAATAAATTTTTTTTTCCAGCCAAAAATTTTCACGCCAAAATTTTATAACTATGATGCACCTTTTTATTTTGGTGCATCACAGTTATAAAAATTAGTTATAACTATGATGCACCAAATTTTATAACTGTGATGCACCAAAATAAAAAGGTGCATCATAGTTATAAAATTTTCTCGCCCATACAAGACTTGTTACCTATTGTTTCACAAACCATTGCATAGAAGATAGTACATCTTATAGTTAAGCACACGTGGTCATAATAGTTCACAATAATAGCCCCTCGTATATAACAAACCAATCGGGGTCTAACGATGCGAATGTACGAACAGTACATCATAACAACTATTATATACTATTAAATCAAGACTGCTCCGTACAAAGGAGACTTGGTACTGCTCCGTACAAGGGAGACTTAATACTGCTCCGAACAAGAGAGACTTAAAATTGGAGTGCAAACGACACATCATAAGTTCAAAACAAGTCATAAGTTCAAAATATATTTTAAGGTTCAAAATCAATTTCAAATAGTTCAAGTAAAAATATAAGTCATAAGTTCAAAATGTACTAAAGGGTCCAGAACAAGTTATAAGTTCAAACAAGTCATGCATTTCACCCCAGATATATAGTGAAAATGTACTTACCTTAAGTAATGTGGTAACGAGAGTACAAATAAAACAACGAGAAAGCCAATACAACCCTACGAGCAACCTAAAAATAATATGTTGCGTCTTAGGTTTCAAAAATGATAACTTAAATATGCAAATGAGTTTTATAAAAAATTTATATTGATTATACCATTGTACATAGAGTTTATAAAGTTTATAAGAGTTCAAGGACTGATTTTGACAAGTATCTAAAGTTTTACGAGCCCTAAGTTAAAATTTGTTTGGTGTTTAGAAAGTTTACCCGAATTAATAAATTCGTTACTCCTAAACCGTAAAGAGCTATGACTCGGTTTTTACGTCCTCGAAAAGGTTTTTGAGTGTACTAAACAGATTTGTGGGTCTCATTGTCTCAAAAGTTACATAACCTGAGTGAAATTACAAATTTACCCTTAATTATCAGTCTTGAACTTTCCTCTTCCTTTTTCAAATTCAATATCATTAACGCAAAAGTCGTGTCCATCAAAGTTTCTTTCTTCAAACACTTCATTCTTCCATTCTTCAAATTCTATCTCACTTTCTTTGCACTTTCTTGTTTTCTCTTTCCATTCTAAAATCTTTTAACTCACATGATTAACGCTAATAAAGGTATGAAACATGGTGTCAAAACTGATGATCGTATAACGAGTACTGCTGGTAACTTAACCGATGGTTCTAAGTCTGATGGGAATGTCAACGTAAATGTTGACGAGTTAGCTGCTCGTATGGCTCGGTTGAAGGAGCATGATGATGGTAAACCTGGTGCGACTTATGTAAGGAAGGCTTATAGGGTTTTGAAAAACCCTAATGAGCTTTCTGGTCTTAACGTGACTAATAATGATGATGTTACATCAGTTTTGACTGCTTCTGATGGTGTGGAGTCCTCGACTAGGGCTGATAGTATGGGTAATGAGCCTAATGTTACTAATGTTAACATTAACCTTCCTGATGGTGATGGAATTGGTGTTGCACCATGTGCTGGCCGTTTGAACACAATGCCTACTTCTTCAAGTACTACTAACACTTCGAATGTTTTGAAACAGCCTTCTGCTCATGGGGATGCTAATCAGTCGTATGGGGTTGATAAAGTGGTATTGGATGCGTGTAAGAAATTTAAGGAAGCAATGAATGGAGTACAATCTAAGAATATGGAGAATATGGCTGCTTCTACTCCATCACATGTGTCGAAGCAGCCTATTGTTAATGAGAATGTTCCTGTTGCTAATGAGAATATGGCTGCTTCTACTCATAAGTCTTATGCATCGCTTCTCAATAACGACATTAAGAAGAAAAGAATTAATTTTCGAACACTTATTAATGATGAAAGTGATGACAAGGCTGATATTACATTACCTAATGACTCGATTGAAGAGGTTAGACACAGGTTTGCTAATACTTTATTTGGGTATTTTCTAGGGAAGCGTTTGGCCTTCCCTATAGTTGAAAATTATGTGAAGAATACGTGGGCCAAATACGGAATTATAAAGGTTATGTTGAATGACGGATTTTTCTTTTTCAAGTTTGCTTCTAAGACTGGTATGGAGCAGGTGTTAGAGAATGGACCTTGGTTTATCCGAACTATCCCTTTGATTTTGAACACTTGGACTCCTACTGTAACCATGAAGAAGGATGATATAACGAAGATTCCAGTTTGGGTGAAGCTCCATAAAATCCCTTTGGCTGCGTATACTGAAACTGGCCTCAGTTTGATTGGTACTAAACTTGGGAGGCCGATTATGTTGGACGCTTATACCTCTAATATGTGCCTTGATTCATGGGGACGCACCTCCTATCCACGAGCCCTTTTTGAAGTATCGGCTGATCAGACCCCTTTGAAATCGTTGGTGGTTGCTATTCCATTAATTGATGTACCTGGTAACTCGTATCACACCATAGAAGTTGAGTACGAATGGCAGCCCCCCCATTGTGAAGCTTGCAAAGTGTTTGGTCATTCTAATGATCAATGTTCTAAGCGTGTTAATGAGGTGAACTCTTCTATTGACACAAATGATGGTTTTATTGATGTTAATCGCAAGGGAGGAAAGGGTAAGCAACCTGCTAAAACTAATCCTATTTCTGGTGTTCGTCTTACTAAGCCTCCTCCTAAGTTTGTCTATCGTGCTAAAGCTAAAAATGTGGACACTGAAGCTTCTACTTCTACTGTTAATAGTGGGAAGTCGGATATGCAAGGGAAGTCGGATGATGTTGAAAATGCTAGTAAGGTTAATGATGGTAAATAGGGTAAGGGTACCACGGGTAAGTCGAGTAACGTGGCGGAGGTCAAAACCAAAACTTCTAATTCGTTTGATGTCCTGGCCTCTTTGGCAGAGGAAGATGCGTTTGGGTTATCTCAAGAGGTTAAAGGTTCGCATGATCAGCTTGCGAGCAGTTTGAATGAGAAGGTGCAGGATACGGCTTCCAAACCGAGTTCTTCTTCTGCTCCACATACCTCTTCTTCTAAAGGGGTTGAGAATACTAAGCCTTCTACTGCCCCATCTTCTAGTACTTCTGCAATTAAGAGTGGTAACCCATTTTCTAAGGTGGGTGATATAGTTGATTCGGAAAGTGATGAAGATGAGGTGTTTGAGCTTGATAATCCTATGGGAAGTTACTTTTCATCAGCAGGTGGAGATAACGACCTTGAGGATTATTTTTCAAATGATTATGCGGCTCAGGTTTACGACTTACCGGGACAATTTCATGATTTCAAGATCCAAATTCGTGCTAGGAAGTAACATTTTATTTAGTTTTTTCATAAGATTGGCATGTCATCTTATGTTGCTTATTGGTTATTCTAGTTGTTGGTAGCTAGTTGTTCATTTATGGCCTGTCATAAATGTTCTAGTGGTTGTTCAAGCGGCTGCTTGAGGTTAATGTGGCATTTCAGCCACATTCCATTGTACTTTAAATATTTTTTTGGTTAATATATTTTACCAGGGTGCAGGATTACTCCCCTTTACCCAAAAAAAAATAGTGGCTCCTGAGCCGTTTTCTTTCTCTTTCGTAAAGTCTTTGAAAGTTTTAGCGATTTCATAAACCTACATTTGTATTTCCTGGCTTTTAGCAACATGGTTCCCTCATAACATTTCATATTTGCTTTAGCTGTGGCATAAAATGGCCTTCCTAGAACCAAAGGCATATAATCATCTACTTCTTCTATGTCCATAATCACAAAATCTATGTGAAAGACAAAATTTGCTACCTCAACCAACACATCTTCGGCTACTCCTACAAGATACACATAAGAATGGTTTGCTAAGGAAAGTCGAATATTTGTTTTAGAAGGATTTTCACTACTTGGCTTTTTATACAAAGTTAAAGGTATTATGTTCACGTCGGATCCTAAATCAGCTAGCGCATTCATGTACCTTAATTCCCCTATATTACATGAAATCAAAAAGTTACAACTCCTATCTTGTTTCTTAATAACTTTCTTTCTTAGAATCACGTTTTAGAGGACCTACGGGCAAAGATTCATATGTATTGTAATCCATTTATCCTATGAAGGCCTTCCTCAAAGAATCATTTTACTTATTTGTTTATGAGATGATCTATTGTTTTCTTGTTAATTTTCTGTTTTAGATTGTATCTTATGAAATAAGATTTTTGGAATTTTCATCATTGTTTCCGCATAATCTCCCCATCCAGTTGGTATGATATCTTCGTCTGCATTTGATCCTTCTTCGATCACCTCCTTATCTTCCACAACATCATTATCATCTTGGACTTGATCGTCCATCTCTTCATCATCCTTTTGAACAATGGAAATATCATTAACGTGCTTAGTAACATGAGTATCTTTTTCTTCTATCACCAACACTTTCATTTGGGCCCTTTCGTAAAATCATTCAGCATCTTCATCATTTCCTCCATCTTACTGTTCAACTCCTCCCTCTGCTTGTAAATGGTTTCTTCAAACTTTTCCATCATTTCTGAATGAGCCGACATGTAACCTTATAACTGAATTTCAAAGCTTGGTATGTAATTGAGGCTCCGGGTAAGCACGATTTTTAAAGACGAATTTGTTGTTACTCTTTTTGGTTTCCTTTGAATAAGCTGAATGGTTTTGATTTAAAGAGGTGAAATTAACACATGCTTGATTGGAGTTTGTTGTGAAATTTTTGGATGCATTATATGGCTTTGAGGTTTTTGGGGTTCTCATCAAGTAATCCATTTGATCTTTGGTCCGTGCTAAAGTGTATAAATAATATCAGACGGATACACGTGAATAAAGACAAATCAACCCTTTAGGAAAAAGGTTAACTTGCAAAAACTCACGTTTGTGATATGTGTGATACCGGGCAAGTGATCACCCGGGTCGTGTCCCAACGAGGTGTGAATGGACAATCGTGTAAGGTTTGGAATTAGAGTGACTGATGATTGTAATATGGAATTTTGATTTTATTATATTCTAATTGAATAATGAGAAACAAGTTTTCAAAATAAAATTAAGATTAAAGCAAATTATATTAAAAACGCGAAACGGGAATTACAAAAACGGGTTTAAAAAGTGAAATCTATAAAATTAAATCTTACAAGTACCAAATTATTTTTCCTAAGTTATAAATGACAAAAGAAAATTTTAGAAAAAAAATTTATATTTTTCTGATTTTTATATTTTTTATTATGAATTTAAAACAGTTTTAAAAAGAAAAATAGATAATAAATACTAATACTATTCTAAAAATTCTGAATTTTTTTCTAAAAATACTTTATATAATAACAGTCTTAGGAAAAATACAAACAAATCACCAGCTTATTCTAATAAGCTATAAATAAGCTAAATGGTTCGAATGGCTTAAATGGAAAACAAGGGTTAAGTAATAAATATTGCAAGTTATACCCAGAGAAGTCCCAAGGGCAAACGGTAAGGTGTGTGTGTGGTGAGCTGGGTGGCCAGGGTTCGAATCCCAGCAATGCTATTTTTGCTATTTATTTTATTTTTTGATTTTTCTTTTTGAAATTGATTAAGCACAAGATAATAAGCAAGTTTCACAACTGGAACTATTTTTGAAAACTTATAATAAGCCCAGAAATAAGCCAAGTTGGCTGATCAGTTGGCTAAAAAGAGAAAATAGCCTAAGGTTTTGATCAAAAGGGCTGATAAGCTTTTTAAATAAGCTAAGGCAAAGTGGAAATAAGTTAAGCAACCAACATAAAGTTAAAATGAACACTGAATAAGCACTAGAACTCAGAAGTAAGCACTGATTAAACACAAAATAAGCACAAAGGACTGCAATGCATAGGGCAACTTTTTGGATTCTAGGCAATTTCAAGCTTAATTTTAAGCACTTAAATGACTGCTAAATATCACAAAGACTGATAAAGCTTAAAGTTCACCTACTGAGGATCACATAAACCAAAAATCAGACCAAGGAGAGCTTATTTAGGGCTTGTGAATAAGCTGAGAAATTGGCTTAATCAACAAAATCCAACACTGATGACTCAGTGTTAAGTTTGTTTGATCAGGCAAATTTTGAGCTTGATTTAAAGCCTAAATAAGCTATGCTAAGTTCTGGATTATGGAATAAGCAAATATCACCTAGCAAACTACTAAGAAACAAGGAATTAAGCACTGAACAACACAATTAAGCACTTAAATTAAATCTAGAAAAATCATTGACTGCATATATGGATTTCTATTGTGCAGACCTGTGTAATGGTTCAAAACAACTCAAATCCAGCTGAAATGAGTCCAACTCTTGTGCATCCACTAAATGGGTTCAAAGGAGTTCAGAAAAGCCACAAGGAAAGGTCAAATGAGCTTATTGCTCTAATTGGCTTATTTGATCAGTTGAGGTTCTAGAATTATCACAGTCCACTCAAAATCACAAATCCTATCAAGTAAGCTTAAAAGCTCTTAAAAATAGCTGAAACTGGTTATTCTAAGCAAGATTAAAGTTTGGCTAATGGCAAATGAACAGTGACAAACCAAATTGACCCATTTTGCTTTTTTACCCAAACAGTCCTTAAAGGGGCTGTTTTGGTGATTTTCAAAAGCAACAACTAATTTAAACTATGATTCTTGTTTATTACTGATTAACTAACTTATTTAAACTCTAATGAGCAACTTTTAATATGTAAATAAGCACTGCATTAAGCTGAACTAGTTATAGCGATATTGGACTGATTTTAACTTAAAAAGTGAAAATGAGATTTTAAACTTACACTAACTAACAAACTGACTTAAATCAACTTAAATAACATCCATAAGTACTGAGAACACCAAGTAGCACATAAATAAGCAGTTGTACAGTAAAACATGGACTTTGGAATTATGCTTACAACTGATTTGGCCTATAGAACAGTAGAACTAGATCAGAAACACACCTAGCTTGTCAACAACAAGCTAGAAAACCCCATAAGCTCTTCCATGAGCAGCTTATCATCCAGAACTGCTTATCTTGAGCTTCTTTGACTTTTATTGACTTTTCTTGGATTTCTTGAATGTAACTGATTCTATCTAATATAAGTTTACAAAAAGCTATAATAAGCTTATATAAACTTATATGAACTAAAAATAAACTTATGCAATCACTGATTAGCTTAATACGATTTTACAGTCACACTAGAAATTTGAAAACTTGGAAATTTGATTAACAATTGGAAATTGAACAAAGATAAACATTAAACAGGCTTAAAATAACTTGAATTGATTACTGGAAATTAAAATTGATAACATTAAAACTTATAAATTACAATACGAATTAAACTTAAAAACTACTTGCCATTATAGGCTACATTGTGGACCTATTTATACTAAAACTAAGTGGGATAAGTCTCTTGTGCATCTCTGAACATATCTTGACCTTTGGATCCTCTTGAAATAATCTCAGTCGTGCAATCCATTTTTGGCGCCAAAATGGTGTGAGTGGAAAATACCACTTGATTCTGATGAAGTGTGATGGGGAAGAAGCAATTAATGCTTCTTGGCTTGTTAGGTGGAGTGGGATAGGAGGAGGGGGTGGGTGTGTCAGGGATAAGGTGGTGGGTTGAGGTGGTTTTGGTTTAGCGGTAAATGGTATTGAAGAAGAAGGATTTGACCGAAGTCAAACCCTTTTGGTTAACTCAGGGAAAGGTAGGGTTGGGTTTTTATATTGGGCTTGGGTTTAAATATGGTGTGGGCTGGGTTATGTTTAGTTTAGCAGCTGGGTTTAATTAGGATTAGATATGGATTTTGGATTTAACTTGAGGGACCAATGTTGTAACATTCTGAAAATCCAAGGACCAAAGCTGCCAAAAGTAATAATTATATCCAAGGACCATTTGTGTCATTTTGGTATTTTTTGGGGGTTGACTTTGACTTTGTCTTTGACTTTTGTCTTCACATGATCAATTGTTGTCGAGTCGATCCAAAAATATTCGTTTTCGCTCCGTTTTCAATCATTCAGTACCTGAAACACATAAAACACAAACCAAGGATATCTACAATA
The DNA here is from genome assembly GCA_021014915.2 of Artemisia tridentata subsp. tridentata. Classification (NCBI taxonomy): domain Eukaryota; kingdom Viridiplantae; phylum Streptophyta; class Magnoliopsida; order Asterales; family Asteraceae; genus Artemisia; species Artemisia tridentata. Next base: position 88,320,249 of record CP139503.1, on the reverse strand, counting down.
TATATTGGGTGTTTTAGGTCATTTTAGTGTCTATTATGGGTATAAAATGATGAGTATTTACACACTCATCAATCCCCCACACTAAGCTATTCCTAGTCCCTAGCAATCCAATCATATAAAGTAATGAAAGGATCAAAAGAATACCAAGCATACCCCGTTTTGATTTTTTATACACTGCACGAAATTTAAACTTAGAACAAAATATATAACATGCTTGATTTCCAAAAATGGTATCATTGAACGGGATTCACACAACTGGGTGTCTCCAGGGAATTGTAATCGTCATCCTCTTTTTATACTCCCAACTAAGCTTAAACTTAATGCGCAAATTCTTTTGTAAAAATGCTAACACTACTTATATCAATAATCTATGTAAGCCGAAACTTAACTTTTCACTCCCACATTTATCAAGTTTAGGTGACTGTGCTTATTTTCAAAATTTTGATAACAAAAATCGACGTTTTTATAAAACTTTGACTAATACTAGTTGAAAGATAGATTTAAAATTCACAACAAGCAAGCTTCAAAATTTATTGCATTTTGCAATATCATTCCATTTTATTTTATTTTCATTTTCTCATCATTTTTTTTTTTATACACTTGTGCAATATAAACTAACGGAGTTTCACGGGAACCAAGATCTTACACCTTTCGGAATAAAGGATCCAAGGGCCGTTACAACGGATAATTCCAAGACTCTAAACATTCCTGAAATGAGGATCCAAGTGTTTTAAACCAAGACCTCACACATTCCTGAATTAGAGGTCCAAGGGCCGGTGTAAGAGGGTAGCCAAGACCTAAACGCCTTCCGGAAATAAGAATCCAAGGGCCGATCTTGAACCGTAGCTTTTTAGCACATACACTTATTACTTAACTTTTACATTAATTATTATGACATATGCTTGTTCCGAAGTTTAAATAAAGCTTTGAACTAGTATTTTTCAGAATCGTATAGAAAAATGATTTTGGTGTTCAAATTTTTGAAAAATAAGCACTAATTAAGTCAAATTAGTTATCTCCTGGGAGGAAAAGCCATAGATTACTTATATAAGCTCTAAAGAAAACCAACTATTCTACGCTTAGCATTTTCATTTGCACATATCGTAAAACCTTAGTCTAATCGTTTAAGGAAGCAGCCAGATCAACACTCTGGCAGAGTCAGGATTCCCTTTGTTCAAACCTAATCAAGACTAAACACTTCTTTTTTTTATTGCAATTTCTTATCTAAAAACGAAAAAAAATTTAAAATTTTTGGTCAAAACGGGGGTACTAGGGCACTAGAAGGTACATATGTGACAAAATTCGTGAGAATTCCCCCCACACTTAGAATTGAATATTGCCCTCAATATTCAAAGTACCGGCTATTATGCCGACACTTAGAACGTAAAAAGGTAATACTAATAGCCAAGTGTGTGAAAGAAATCTCTATTTTTCACAAACAGGATTAAAAAGATATCCCTAAATAACCGTTAGCAAGAGGATAGGATATTGGGCGGCTGGATTGAAAACAGGCACGCCAATCATCACAATCCAAGGGAAACCTGAAATTCAGAGCAAACAACACAAAAGAGCACAGCACGGTGGGATTCCCCCACACTTAGTGTCAGAAAATAGAAAGAAGTCAGAAACATGGGCGTTTACCCATGCAATGCTAATGTTTTTGTTAACCGAGTCACTAGCTTGACTCGACCCCAAATTCATTGGTCCATGGGGAAAGTTTGGAGATCCAGGACAACCATGTGTGGTATGTCCCCTCCAAAGTAATGCTTCAACCTATGACCGTTCAACTTGAAGTTTGGTCCATCGGTTTGAGATAACTCGATGGTACCATAAGGAAAAACTTTGGCAACGGTGAATGGTCCAGTCCAACGGGTTTTAAGTTTACCCGAGAATATATTCAATATAGAGTTAAAAAGAAGGACTCGATCACCAACGTTAAAAACGCGGTTCTTGATTTTTGAGTCATGGATTTTCTTTGTTTTTTCTTTTTAGATTAAAGAGTTCTCGTAGTCTTGATCACGAAGTTCATTTAATTCATTGAGTTGAACTTTGCGGTGATCACCCACGGACTTTAGGTCGAAGTTGGCATGTTTTAAGGCCCAATAAGCTTTGTGCTCGAGCTCGATCGGCAGATGGCACGCCTTTCCGTACACGAGCTTGTAAGGAGTACACCCGATGGGTGTTTTGTAAGCTGTACGAAAGGCCCAAAGTGCATCATCTAGTTTATCCGACCAAGATGCACGGTTTTCACCTACGGTCCTTTCCAAGATTCTTTTAATACCACGGTTTGAAACCTCTACTTGTCCACTTGTTTGTGGGTGATACGCGGTAGAAAGACGGTGAGTAATACCGTATTTAAGCATGACTTTTGCAAATTGTTCATTGCAAAAGTGCGTACCGCGATCACTAATGATAGCACGGGGAGTTCCAAACCGAGAAAATAGTGATTTCAAAAATTTACACACTACTCGGGCGTCGTTGGTGGGGAGAGCTTTCGCTTCGACCCATTTAGACAAATAATCGACAGCCACGAGTATATACTTGTTCCCTCGTGAAGACGGGAACGGGCCCATAAAGTCAATGCCCCAAACGTCAAAGATTTCACAAACTTGAACGACGTTTTGTGGCATTTCATCTTTTTGAGAGATCTTCCCGTGACGTTGACAAGAGTCACAAGATTTGACTAAGTCATGGGCATCACGGTAGATTGTGGGCCAATAGAAACCGGAATCAAACACCTTCTTGGCGGTGTAATTGGCACCATGATGTCCCCCTGTGGGTCCATTGTGGCAAGCCTTAAGAATATCAACGGATTCTTGGCCGTGAACACACCACCGGATGACTTGATCCGCACATACTTTAAACAAGTAGGGGTCGTCCCAAAAGTAATGCTTCACATCTTTGAAGAATTTGTTCTTTTGTTGGGACGACATCCCTTTCACAACAAAGTTCCCCGCATGGTAATTTGAAAAATCGGCAAACCGTGGGGTACTAGAATCACCACGAAAAGATACCACGTTAAGTGTCTCGAGAGGAAATGTTTCATTTATTTCCTTTTTCTTGAGCACACTTTGGTGAGGATTCTCTAATCGGGACAAATGATCAGCATCAATATTCTCCGCTCCTTTTTTATCACGGATGATGATATCAAATTCTTGCAGGAGGAGAACCCATCGGAGCAATCTCAGCTTTGCATCTTGTTTTGCAAAGAGATATTTGAGAGCCGAGTGATCCGTATACACTATGCTTTTTGACAAGATTAAGTATGGCCGAAACTTTTCGAAAGCATACACCAGGGCTAATAATTCTTTTTCCGTTGTGGTGTAATGAGCTTGAGCCTCGGTCATAGTTTTGCTAGCATAGTGTATAGGCTGAAAGTGTTTTGTTTTCCGTTGCCCCAAGACCGAACCTATAGCAAAATCACTTGCATCGTACATAAGTTCAAAAGGTAGGTCCCAATCGGGGGCAACCAAGATTGGTGCTTCAGTAAGCTTTTTCTTAAGAGTTTGAAAAGCTTCAATGCACTCTTTGGAGAAAATAAACGGAGTTTCCTTTTCAAGGAGACGGGTCATCGGCCGGGCGATTTTTGAAAAATCTTGAATGAATCTACGATAGAAACCGGCATGACCAAGAAAACTACGAATGCCTTTAACGGTTGTGGGATGAGGTAGCTTAGCAATAACATCAACTTTAGCTCTATACACCTCAATCCCGTTCTTTGAAATCTAATGGCCGAGGACAATGTCCTCTTTGACCATGAAATGACTTTTCTCCCAATTTAGACAAAGATTCGTGTCTTCACACCGCTTAAGCATATTGTCCAAATGGGAGAGACATGTGGTGAAAGAATCCCCAAAGACCGAGAAATCATTCATAAAGACCTCCATAGTCTTTTCGATCATGTCATGAAAAATGGCCATCATACACCTTTGGAACGTGCACGGAGCATTACATAAGCCAAAAGGCATGCGTCGGTAGGCAAACGTTCCATAAGGGCACGTGAAAGTGGTCTTTTCTTGATCTTGCGGATCAATGGGAATTTGGAAGTAACCCGAGAAACCGTCAAGGAAACAATAGTATTCGTTTCCCGCTAGTCTTTCGAGCATTTGGTCCATGAAGGGTAAGGGAAAGTGGTCTTTACGGGTGGCGTCATTTAACTTTCGGTAGTCAATGCATACACGCCATCCTGTTACCAATCGAGTAGGAATCAACTCGTTTTCATCATTTTCAATAACGGTAATGCCACCCTTTTTAGGCACGCAATGAACGGGGCTCACCCAAGGACTATCCGAGATAGGGTAAATCAATCCGGCATCAAGGAGTTTAAGAACCTCCTTTTTGATAACCTCGTGAATTTTGGGATTAACCCTTCTTTGATGTTGAACCGCTGGTTTAAAGTCATCTTCCATTAAAATCTTGTGTGTACAAAATTCCGGGTTAACACCCTTAATGTCGGAAAGTTTCCAAGCGATGGCTCGCTTGTGTGACTTTAAAACCTTTATGAGAGCGGTTTTCTCCTCATCATTTAAATCCTTAAGTTCGACCTCCGGAGGATCATCAGAATTTTCAACAGATTTGATTTCCTCATTATGAAGTTCTTTCGGAGGGAGGGATGATGGATCTTCATTAAGTAACTTCTCAATTAGAAGAATGTCTCCCTCCATGTCAAATACACCATCATCAATTTCAGATGGAATTGAATCACAAGACAACCAAGCTTCAATCTCTTCCAAAATGAAGTCACCTCCCTCAAACGGAGTGAGAGAGGGGGAAGAGAGAGCAATGGTAGGATCATCCACAGAATCAACAATTTCAACACGATAAACCGATTCCGGAGGTGGGACAAGTGGTGTGCTCTTAGAGCTAGCAATTTTCACCACTTCCGATGTGATCTCCGATTCTTGTTCATCGTAGTAAAAAACACTCTTAACTTCTGTAGCACAACTTTCAAACCATTTGCTTGAACCAGGGGTAATTTCCCTTGTTTTGAGCTCAGCACGTTTTTCTGAAGGACTCTTAACCGTGAATCTTGAAAGCATCGAATCACTTCTTTTGGAAGTGATTACGAAATCAGATTTTTGATTAACCGTGGCAATATTGCATTTGGTGGTTAGAGATTTAGAGTCCTGATTAATGTTAAACGTGACGGCTTCATTATCAACTTGAATAGTTAATTCTTCGGCATATACATCAATGACAGCACGACTCGTTCTTAAGAAGGCTCTCCCCAGTATGAGTGGAACTCGAGGATCGGCATCAAAGTTTACCACAACAAAATCAGTGGGAAAATGGAACTTTCCCACTTTCACAACGACATCCTCAGCTATTCCCAGCGGATGAGTTACAGTACGGTCCGCTAGCTCGAGTGTCATGCAAGTAGATGTAAGCTTTGGAAGAGATAATTTCTCCCATACCGAGAATGGCATAAGGTTAATGCTTGCGCCAAGATCGGCCAAGGTTGAGCACTGAACCATCCCCAAGAAATCACAAGGGATTAAAAACATGTCGGGGTCTCCGAGCTTTTCGAAAAACTTTTTGAAGAGAACCGCCGAGCACTGTTCGTTTAGTGGGGTCTTTGCCATCTCGGATAACTTATCCTTGTTGCTTAGCAAACTTTTGAGTGTAGATGCAAATTTGGGCATAAGAATGAGAGCATCTGCGAAGCTGATGTCAAAGTGCAAATCACTGAAGATTTTAAAGAATTTCTCCATCTGTTGATTCGTTTTATCTTTAAGCTTCTGATCATTAAGCCTCGAAGGATATGGAATTGAAGGCTTAGGATTGGTCTTCGGAACATCGGGTTCCGGAACTTGAATTTGGACATTTTGAGGTTGGACGTGTGCGGTATTTTGTGGGCTTGAGAAATGCACTTTGTCCGTTGTCACCTCGGCATCTCGATTCACTTCCCCCGGTGGAGGGGCATAGGAGTCGAGGGTCCATTATGCGTCTTACCACTACGAGTGGTGACGGCTTTCAACTCAGCATTAGGATTAGGAATGGTATTGCTCGAAAGTCGTCCGGAAGATGAAGAAGACTGGTTCATGTTCATATTCATGAAACTGCCCATCATATTCTTCAACTCATTTGTTTGACGAGACATCGTAGTATCAATTTCCTTTCTCAACTCGACTTTCATATTATTGATTTGAGTCTGCATTGAACGCATGCTGGACTCAGTAATTTTCATGAAATCATTAGTCAAAGGAGCTTGATGAGGTTGTTGATAAACATGTTGATTCGGAGCTTGATAAGGCTGGTTGAAATTGTTACGGTTTTGGTTGAAATTATGAGAATTGTTGAAATTTTGTCCTTGATTTTGAACAAAGCGATTTTGATTATTTTGATTTGGCACGGGTGGAAAACCAGGTGGTACCATAGCATTTGGTGCTCGGTAATGAGTTTCAGCAAGCGGTCGGTTTTGATTGTAGTTTACTGCAGCTACGGAAGCTTGGTAAACAGAAGCATCGGTTGCTTGACAATCGTAATACGCATGCGGGCCACCACAAGTTTCACACACTTTGTTTATGGCTTTGATTTGTTCCGTTTTATGAAATTCATTCTTAATTTCTTTCACTTCCTTCATCATGCAACGAATTACGTCCGTTAGAGCGGCTAACTCTGATGAGTTACCGGATGAAGAAGCAGGAGTGATAGGAACATTCACTTTGTTTCGAGAAATAGGAACTTTTGATTTATTCTCGCAAATTTCAAGCACAACTTTAGGTCAACGGTTCAAGATATTGCCACCAGCGGCAGCGTTTAGAGAATCTTGATCGTTTCCATTCAACCCATTATAAAACGTATTGATCTGTTGTAACTCCGTGAAATCATGATGCGGACATTTTCTTAGGAGATCTTTAAATCGTTCCCATGCCTCTCCGAAGTTTTCATCGAAACCTTGACGAAATCCAGAAATTTCATTTTTCAGATTAGTCGTCTTTGAAGGTGGAAAGAAATAATTGACAAATTTCTGTACGAGATCTTCCCAAGTTTCAATGGATCGAGGGGATTCTTTTTCCAGCCAAATCCGGGCTGCCCCTTCGAGTGAAAAAGGAAATAGCATCAATTTGACAACTTTTTGCGGCACATCCTTGTAATTGATGGTAGAGGTCAACTTGTTGAACCAACGGATGTGTGCATACGGATCTTCTCGTTCAAACCCGTGGAATTGGTTTGTAGACACGAGTTGAATCAAATGCGTTTTTAATTCAAAATGATCAGAGTCGATTGGTGGTAAAACGATGGCATCTCCGTAACCCTCGGTGGGTGCTTAGAGCATCTCCGCCATTGTTCGATTGTCTGCCATATTATCAATGGGAACAGTACGAATCTCGGGTTTGACTATTCGGGCAGCACGTCTACGATTACGTCTTCTCGGAATATCTACGAGTTCACGTAAAGGACTTGTCGACGTAGAAGAACGAGTGCGCATGCACTAAATAAAACAATTCAATTAAAACAAGATCGAAGCAAAACACAAGGAACTTAAACCTTAAATCAACAAGCGTACGGTAGCTCTCTGAAAGAAAAACACACAGAGTGGCGGAGGAGCAAAGGTGGGCAATAAATGCTCCTTAGAAACCCGCTCCTTTCGGTTCGACAATTTAATGTCAAACCCTCCTTAAACCTCCGTTATTGTTTGTTTATCAATCAAAGGTGAGCCAAATTCGCAAGCGACACAAAGGCAAGTTTTAATCTGATGTTTGGGAACTTATTATGATAAAGTTACAACTCCTATCTTGTTTCTTAATAACTTTCTTTCTTAGAATCACGTTTTAGAGGACCTACGGGCAAAGATTCATATGTATTGTAATCCATTTATCCTATGAAGGCCTTCCTCAAAGAATCATTGTATTTATTTGTTTATGAGATGATCTATTGTTTTCTTGTTAATTTTTTGTTTTAGATTGTATCTTATGAAATAAGATTTTTGGAATTTTCATCATTGTTTCTGCATAATCTCCCCATCCAGTTGGTATGATATCTTCGTCTGCATTTGATCCTTCTTCGATCACCTCCTTATCTTCCACAACATCATTATCATCTTGGACTTGATCGTCCATCTCTTCATCATCCTTTTGAACAATGGAAATATCATTAACGTGCTTAGTAACATGAGTATCTTTTTCTTCTATCACCAACACTTTCATTTGGGCCCTTTCATAAAATCATTCAACATCTTCATCATTTCCTCCATCTTACTGTTCAACTCCTCCCTCTGCTTGTAAATGGTTTCTTCAAACTTTTCCATCATTTCAGAATGAGCCGACATGTAACCTTATAACTGAATTTCAAAGCTTGGTATGTAATTGAGGCTCCGGGTAAGCACGATTTTTAAAGACGAATTTGTTGTTACTCTTTTTGGTTTCCTTTGAATAAGCTGATTGGTTTTGATTTAAAGAAGTGAAATTAACACATGCTTGATTGGAGTTTGTTGTGAAATTTTTGGATGCATTATATGGCTTTGAGGTTTTTGGGGTTCTCATCAAGTAATCCATTTGATCTTTGGTCCGTGCTAAAGTGTATGAATAATATCAGACGGATACACGTGAATAAAGACAAATCAACCCTTTAGGAAAAAGGTTAACTTGCAAAAACTCACGTTTGTGATATGTGTGATACCGGGCAAGTGATGACCCGGGTCGTGTCCCAACGAGGTGTGAATGGACAATCGTGTAAGGTTTGAAATTAGAGTGACTGATGATTGTAATATGGAATTTTGATTTTATTATATTCTAATTGAATAATGAGAAACAAATTCTCAAAATAAAATTAAGATTAAAGCAAATTATATTAAAAACGCGAAACGGGAATTACAAAAACGGGTTTAAAAAGTGAAATCTTTAAAATTATATCTTACAAGTACCAAATTATTTTTCCTAAGTTATAAATGACAAAAGAAATTTTAGAAAAAAGATTTATATTTTTATGATTTTTATATTTTTTTATTATGAATTAAAAACAGTTTTAAAAAGAAAAATAGATAATAAATACTAATACTATTCTAAAAATTCTAAAATTTTTTCTAAAAATACTTTATATAATAACAGTCTTAGGAAAAATACAAACAAATCACCAGCTTATTCTAATAAGCTGTAAATAAGCTAAATGACTCGAATGGCTTAAATGGACAACAAGGGTTAAGTATTAAATATTGCAAGTTATACCCAGAGAAGTCCCAAGGGCAAACGGTAAGGTGTGTGTGTGGTGAGCTGGGTGGCCAGGGTTCGAATCCTAGCAATGCTATTTGTGCTATTTATTTTATTTTTTGATTTTTCTTTTTGAAATTGATTAAGCACAAGACAATAAGCAAGTTTCACAACTGGAACTATTTTTGAAAACTTATAATAAGCCCAGAAATAAGCCAAGTTGGCTGATCAGTTGGCTAAAAAGAGAAAATAGCCCAAGGTTTTGATCAAAAGGGCTGATAAGCTTTTTAAATAAGCTAAGGCAAAGTGGAAATAAGTTAAGCAACCAACATAAAGTTAAAATGAACACTGAATAAGCACTAGAACTCAGAAATAAGCACTGATTAAACACAAAATAAGCACAAAGGACTGCAATGCACAGGGCAACTTTTTGGATTCTAGGCAATTTCAAGCTTAATTTTAAGCACTTAAATGACTGCTAAATATCACAAAGACTGATAAAGCTTAAAGTTCACCTACTGAGGATCACATAAACCAAAAATCAGACCAAGGAGAGCTTATTTAGGGCTTGTGAATAAGCTAAGAAATTGGCTTAATCAACAAAATCCAACACTGATGACTCAGTGTTAAGTTTGTTTGATCAGGCAAATTTTGAGCTTGATTTAAAGCTTAAATAAGCTATGCTAAGTTCTGGATTATGGAATAAGCAAATATCATCTAGCAAACTACTAACAAACAAGGAATTAAGCACTGAACAACACAATTAAGCACTTAAATTGAATCTAGAAAAATCATTGACTGCATATATGGATTTCTATTGTGCAGACCTGTTTAATGGTTCAAAACAACTCAAATCCAACTGAAATGAGTCCAACTCTTGTGCATCCACTAAATGGATTCAAAGGAGTTCAGAAAAGCCACAAGGAAAGGTCAAATGAGCTTATTGCTCTAATTGGCTTATTTGATCAGTTGAGGTTCTAGAATTATCACAGTCCACTCAAAATCACAAATCCTATCAAGTAAGCTTAAAAGCTCTTAAAAACAGCTGAAACTGGTTATTCTAAGCAAGATTAAAGTTTGGCTAATGGCAAATGAACAATGACAAACCAAATTGACCTATTTTGCTTTTTTACCCAAACAGTCCTTAAAGGGGCTGTTTTGGTGATTTTCAAAAGCAACAACTAATTTAAACTATGATTCTTGTTTATTACTGATTCACTAACTTATTTAAACTCTAATGAGCAACTTTTAATATGTAAATAAGCACTGAATTAAGCTGAACTAGTTATAGCTATATTGGACTGATTTTAACTTAAAAAGTGAAAATGAGATTTTAAACTTACACTAACTAACAAACTGACTTAAATCAACTTAAATAACATCCATAAGTACTGAGAACACCAAGTAGCACATAAATAAGCAGTTGTACAGTAAAACATGGAATTTGGAATTATGCTTACAACTGATTTAGCCTATAGAACAGTAGAACTAGATCAGAAACACACCTAGCTTGTCAAAAACAAGCTAGAAAACCCCATAAGCTCTTCCATGAGCAGCTTATCATCCAGAACTGCTTATCTTGAGCTTCTTTGACTTTTATTGACTTTTCTTGGATTTCTTGAATGTAACTGATTCTATCTAATATAAGTTTACAAAAAGCTATAATAAGCTTATATAAACTTATATGAACTAAAAATAAACTTATGCAATCACTGATTAGCTTAATACGATTTTACAGTCACACTAGAAATTTGAAAACTTGGAAATTTGATTAATAATTGGAAATTGAACAAAGATAAACATTAAACAGGCTTAAAATAACTTGAATTGATTACTGGAAATTAAAATTGATAACATTAAAACTTATAAATTACAATACGAATTAAACTTAAAAACTACTTGCCATTATAGGCTACATTGTGGACCTATTTATACTGAAACTAAGTGGGATAAGTCTCTTGTGCATCTCTGAACATATCTTGACCTTTGGATCCTCTTGAAATAATCTCAGTCGTTCAATCCATTTTTGGCGCCAAAATGGTGTGAGTGGAAAATACCACTTGATTTTGATGAAGTGTGATGGGGAAGAAGCAATTAATGCTTCTTGGCTTGTTAGGTGGAGTGGGATAGGAGGAGGGGGTGGGTGTGTCAGGGATAAGGCGGTGGGTTGAGGTGGTTTTGGTTTGGCGGTAAACGGTATTGAAGAAGAAGGATTTGACCGAAGTCAAACCCTTTTGGTTAACTCAGGGAAAGGTCGGGTTGGGTTTTTATATTGGGCTTGGGTTTAAATATGGTGTGGGCTGGGTTATGTTTAGTTTAGCAGCTGGGTTTAATTAGGATTAGATATGGATTTTGGATTTAACTTGAGGGAACAATGTTGTAACATTCTGAAAATCCAAGGACCAAAGCTGCCAAAAGTAATAATTATATCCAAGGACCATTTGTGTCATTTTGGTATTTTTTGGGGGTTGACTTTGACTTTGTCTTTGACTTTTGTCTTCACATGATCAATTGTTGTCGAGTCGATCCAAAAATATTCGTTTTCACTCCGTTTTCAATCCTTCAGTACCTAAAACACATAAAACACAAACCAAGGATATCTACAATATATATTGGGTGTTTTAGGTCATTTTAGTGTCTATTATGGGTATAAAATGATGAGTATTTACATACTCATCAATCCCCCACACTAAGCTATTGCTAGTCCCTAGCAATCCAATCATATAAAGTAATGAAAGGATCAAAAGAATACCAAGCATACCCCATTTTGATTTTTTATACAATGCACGAAATTTAAACTTAGAACAAAATATATAACATGCTTGATTTCTAAAAATGGTATCATTGAACGGGATTCACACAGCTGGGTGTCTCCAGGGAATTGTAATCGTCATCCTCTTTTTATACTCCCAACTAAGCTTAAACTGAATGCGCAAATGCTTTTGTAAAAATGCTAACACTACTTATATCAATAATCTACGTAAGCCGAAACTTAACTTTTCACTCCCACATTTATCAAGTTTAGGTGATTGTGCTTATTTTCAAAATTTTGATAACAAAAATCGACAGTTTTTATAAAAATTTGACTAATACTAGTTGAAAGATAGATTTAAAATTCACAACAAGCAAGCTTCAAAATTTATTGCATTTTGCAATATCATTCCATTTTATTTTATTTTCATTTTCTCAACATTTTTATTTTATTATTTTTTTTATACACTTGTGCAATATAAACTAACGGAGTTTCACGGGAACCAAGATCTTACACCTTTCGGAATAAAGGATCCAAGGGCCGTTACAACGGATAATTCCAAGACTCTAAACATTCCTGAAATGAGGATCCAAGGGTTTTAAACCAAGACCTCACACATTCCTGAATTAGAGGTCCAAGGGCCGGTGTAAGAGGGTAGCCAAGACCTAAACGCCTTCCGAAAATAAGAATCCAATGGCCGATCTTGAACCGTAGCTTTTTAGCACATACACTTATTACTTAACTTTTACATTATTATGACATATGCTTGTTCCGAAGTTTAAATAAAGCTTTGAACTAGTATTTTTCAGAATCGTATAGAAAAATGATTTTGGTGTTCAAATTTTTGAAAAATAAGCACTAATTAAGTCAAATTAGTTATCTCCTGGGAGGAAAAGCCATAGATTACTTATATAAGCTCTAAAGAAAACCAACTATTCTACGCTTAGCATTTTCATTTGCACATATCGTAAAACCTTAGTCTAATCGTTAAGGAAGCAGCCAGATCAACACTCTGGCAGAGTCAGGATTCCCTTTGTTCTAACCTAATCAAGACTAAACACTTCTTGTTTTTTTTATTGCAATTTCTTATCTAAAAACGAAAAAAAATTTAAAATTTTTGGTCAAAACGGGGGTACTAGGGCACTAGAAGGTACATATGTGACAAAATTCGCGAGAATTCCCCCCCACACTTAGAATTGAATATTGCCCTCAATATTCAAAGTACCGGCTATTATGCCGACACTTAGAACGTAAAAAGGTAATACTAATAGCCAAGTGTGTGAAAGAAATCTCTATTTTTCACAAACAGGATTAAAAAGATATCCCTAAATAATCGTTAGCAAAAGGATAGGATATTGGGCGGCTAGATTGAAAACAGGCGCGCCAATCATCACAATCCAAGGGAAACCTGAAAATCAGAGAAAACAACACAAAAGAGCACAGCACGGTGGGATTCCCCCACACTTAGTGTCAGAAAATAGAAAGAAGTCAGAAACATGGGCGTTTACCCATGCAATGCTAATGTTTTTGTTAACCGAGTCACTAGCTTGACTCGACCCCGAATTCATTGGTCCATGGGGAAAGTTTGGAGATCCGGGACAACCATGTGAGGTATGTCCCCTCCAAAGTAATGCTTCAACCTATGACCGTTCACCTTGAAGTTTGGTCCATCGGTTTGAGATAACTCGATGGTACCATAAGGAAAAACTTTGGCAACGGTGAATGGTCCAGTCCAACGGGTTTTAAGTTTACCCGAGAATATCTTCAATCTAGAGTTAAAAAGAAGGACTCGATCACCAACGTTAAAAACGCGGTTCTTGATTTTTGAGTCATGGATTTTCTTTGTTTTTTCTTTGTAGATTAAAGAGTTCTCGTAGGCTTGATCACGAAGTTCATTTTATTCATTGAGTTGAACTTTGCGGTGATCACCTGCGGACTTTAGGTCGAAGTTGGCATGTTTTAAGGCCCAATAAGCTTTGTGCTCGAGCTCGATCGGCAGATGGCACGCCTTTCCGTACACGAGCTTGTAAGGAGTACACCCGATGGGTGTTTTGTAAGCTGTACGAAAGGCCCAAAGTGCATCATCTAGTTTATCCGACCAAGATGCACAGTTTTCACCTACGGTCCTTTCCAAGATTCTTTTAATACCACGGTTTGAAACCTCCACTTGTCCACTTGTTTGTGGGTGATACGCAGTAGAATGACGGTGAGTAATACCGTATTTAAGCATGACTTTTGCAAATTGTTCATTGCAAAAGTGCGTACCGCGATCACTAATGATAGCATGGGGAGTTCCAAATCGAGAAAATAGTGATTTCAAAAATTTACACACTACTCGGGCGTCGTTGGTGGGGAGAGCTTTCGCTTCGACCCATTTAGACAAATAATCGACAGCCACGAGTATATACTTGTTCCCTCGTGAAGATGGGAACGGGCCCATAAAGTCAATGCCCCAAACGTCAAAGATTTCACAAACTTGAACGACGTTTTGTGGCATTTCATCTTTTTGAGAGATCTTCCCGTGACGTTGACAAGAGTCACAAGATTTGACTAAGTCATGGGCATCACGGTAGATTGTGGGCCAATAGAAACCGAAATCAAACACCTTCTTGGCGGTGTAATTGGCACCATGATGTCCCCCTGTGGGTCCATTGTGGCAAGCCTTAAGAATATCAACGGCTTCTTGGCCATGAACACACCGCCGGATGACTTGATCCGCACATACTTTAAACAAGTAGGGGTCGTCCCAAAAGTAATGCTTCACATCTTTGAAGAATTTGTTCTTTTGTTGGGACGACATCCCTTTCACAACAAAGTTCCCCGCAAGGTAATTTGCAAAATCGGCAAACCATGGGGTACTAGAATCACCACGAAAAGATACCAACATCATTTTTTTTTATTATTTATTTATTTATTTATTTTTTTTTGTAACATCAAATAAACTAATGATGTAAAATTTCACCACATCACCATCACAATAAATCTGGATAATTTTTCTCCATACTTTTCATAACTTCAGATATAAAAGTAATAGTGAAAGTAGTAAACACACGAAAATTAAAAATACAATATCTACTTTCACTTCCCATTGCATTGTGCAATTCCCGACCAAACCATAGATAATAATTACGCAAACGAACACAGGAAACGCGGGGAAATACACATTTACCAAAAGCTACTAACGACAGACTTAAATCTACAGGGTAGGCTAAGGTGTAAAGGTGTAACAAAACATTTAAACATTGGTGTAAAAAACGAAAGGAATGGCTCTGGGGGTTTTTCTAGGGGCATCTTACTCTAAAAATGAGAGTAACAAAAGGGTTTATACGAGGGTTAACTAACCAGTGTAGTTAGTTAATAACACATAACATATAAAGGCTATTTGGGTGTAATCCTAGAAATTTACCTAGTTAGACAAGTCACTCAAATTATATCAATAATACTCATTATGGTGGTCTCGAATAGTATACAAGTCAAGTTCTAAAGTTTACTACAAGTCACCGGCACACTCATATTTTTGTGGAATTTGGGTAAAATATTGGGAAACGGATAAGGCTTAATTCTCACAATTTAGAAATAAGGGTTATGTGTGCGGTCATGCAAATTAAATTTAACAAAAATATGCTAGAAATTTTTTAAATTTAAGCATATTAAGCACATATTAACGCATATTTTTTATTAATAAGGACAAGTAACGTTCTAATTCTCCATCCCCCCACTTAAGATAAACAACGTCCTCGTTTTTTAAAATGAAATTAAAAACAGGAAATAAAAAGAATTAGAATGAAAAACTCCTCTGAGATTTGCTCGGTATGATCCTCCATTATGCATTTGTGAGCAACTTTTTATTTTCTGTGTGTGTAATGGTGTCTGTATGCCAACATGGCTACAACACACAGAAAATACCGAATGTATGTGAACCACCACTTCATTTGAACAACCTGTGTTAATAACAAGAAAATCACAGCTACTGTGTCTCTGATTAATCCATGGTTAGCGTAAACTAAACTAAAAATAAAAAAATAAAAAAATGGAAATTTCATCAAGTCAGTCGATACGCCGCATCCATGGGATGGGATGCGCCGTATCGAGCCTGGAATAAAATACAAAATAAAATAATAAAAACATAGGATACGCCGTATCATGGGACTGAGATACGCCGTATCATATTACCAGACAGACTGAAAAAGCCTGTGCATCAGATTATCAATTTTTCCCGGCTCATCACATATATTCTTCAAACCTATGTTGAACTTAATGTCAAACTTGACATAAATCCCGGAGATTCAAGATAGAGACTAGATTAATCAAAAGGTTATATATATTGATACGTGGGATCCAAGATTATTATCAAAATAATACATGTGAATAAAGTCAAAATAGAAACATCTACAAAATGAATAAACCAAGCATGAAGATCACGAAGATGGTTGGTGTAAGCAGTAATTTCCTCCCTGCTCTTGGTTTTAGTCAAAACTTCCTCATACTCGTCTTGTGTCTGACTTTTCTCATTTAGATGCTTTAGGGTGTCAATTCGGCTAGGCACCATTATTGTATACATTAGTAGCTAACAATATCAAAAAGGAATTTATAATATTAATGGTTCCTGGGGGGTTTATCCATTTTAGTTGGGTACAGTATGCACCTTAGTAGGCACAATATGCAAATTATTCCCCCAGTAACCTCTCCTTACAGGGGTCACACTTAGCTTAAGCTAAATTGATAACCCCCGCGTTTTTCCTTATGTGATGGTCAAATCTAAACCACTAGTCAATCGGAGTGTTCCCGAAATTCCTTCGGGAGGTCGCCCTGTAAGGTCAAATCTAAACCACGGGTGTCCAAGTTGAAGGACTATTTGCAAATAGAAAAAGATTAGTAAAGCATTCTGCAGAAAGGTTTGATGCGGCATATAAAATAAATTTGATACGCCGCATAACAGATACGGTATCTTGTTCAAAAACTGACACAGAGCATTGGGGACTGTTATATTTATGCGTCGTATCTAATTTTTCATATATGGCGTATGACATATACCCCGTATCATTATAAGTTGATGCGCCATATCAAATTATAGGATAAAAATCTAATTAAGTGATTTTAATACGGTGTATTGAACAAAAGAATGTGTCGTATCTTTCATAGTATCAGTATAACCCATCAGTTATTATTCACGCATCCCAAGAATCCGCAAACGTGACGAAAAAGTTTTGTCATAGAGTTAGAAAACTTGCCATTTTTGCCAAAACACATTTTTAACATGTTCAAACAATTTTTAACCTCTATCCCCAAAAAAAAAATTTGAAACCCTAAATCACAAATAGTATAAATCGGTTGCTTCGATTCATTCCATAATCCAATTAACCATAGGGTTTCATAATTACTTGATGCCCAAAATACTATAGCACAATCAATTTCAATTATAATCTCTTAATTCTTATATCCCCCAATTCATTTCAGAAGAAAGATTTAAGAAAACCAATCTTACTCAAATAATTAATAGATCGGAAGTAATACCTTAAGTAATAAACGAGTCAGCTTACGAATCAAACAATTAAGCAGATAAATCGTCCAAAAGATTAGGTATTGATTTTTTATTTTATTTTTTATTTTTTATTTATTGATTTTTTTTTGTGTAAATTTAATCGTTTAGGTTTAAGTGCGACGTATCACTTTCTATTTATATTGTGCGAGCGATACGGCGTATCGTAGTTAAGAGCATACGCCGTATCATAGAAATAATATTTGACTGGTCAAATGGGTTAAGTAGGCAGAGATACGGCCTAGCAGATTAGTGAAGTGTGTCGTATCAGGATTATTGTGATAGTTTAAATAGGGGTGGACTGAATTAAAAGAAAAACATACCTTGGCCTCTGCAATTTGTTTCCTTATACAACAATTTGGGGTCAAATGGTATTTATAAATTCTTAATTGCATCAATTGGTACAACCATTTTAAAATGCCATCGAATCATAATCCCATTACAAGTTCTCATTGAATATGGAAATATCCCAAAATTTGAAATATACATCGTTTTAAGCTTATAGAGATCGAGGTTGTGATTCGTTTTAGCAGGTAATGCATTACAAGGAACATAGTCTGAAATTTTTTTATTGAAATTACAACTAACGTTGTTAAGTTCAGAGTTTTCAAAGGTAGGTGTTTCATAAGAAAAGAGGTCTTTATTAATATTTAAAATGTGAAACTTCTCCTTTTTAGCAAACCTTTTCTTAAAAGCTTTCTTTTCAGACATGACCATGCAATATTCAGTTTGAAGTAAAGATGATTCACATATATTATTAAATGTTAGAAAGGAGTCTGGTATTGAATCCTCCTTGTAGCTTAGTGCATCATCATAAACTATAGTTGGAAATTTGATTTCAAATAATCGAAGAAAATCAATGTTACCAACACTGAGTTGTCTCCTTGTCTTACCGTACACTGCAGTTTTCCAGTTGTTGAAAATTTGATTGTTCCAACAAGCTTCTCCTATTAGATTCAGAATGTATTCTTCCACAGTAATATTTGATTCGTCCATTATTCTGAAATTAAACTAATTGTGCAAAAAGAAGAGTGAAACAATCAAAATAACTGCAGAACAGAATTCGAATGAAAAATACAAAAACAAACAAGTCAAATCAAACAAACACAAAAGCGAACAATATGCAGAAAAATACAATGAATGCAAATATACAAATACACAACAAAGTTAGCAAATTAAAAACAAAAAATTAAAAGTAAATAAGTTAATCCTATATTAAAATATTAACAGATACAAAGTGTTAAACAATTCACTCCCTGGCAACGGCACCAAAAAACTAGATGTGTTCTCATTGTAGGTATAGATTATGTTATCAAGTTTTACATTTATATTTAGCTGACTTAACCTATAACAAACACTAACGGGCAGTGTACCCGATCAATGTAGCCTAGTTGGTAAGTAGAGTGTCGATCACTAAGAGTGGAACGTTAACTCCTAAGTATCAATCAGTATTTTAATCTTAAAGTTAGTTCTAATTAAACCTAATCTAAAGCAAGGGGGTTTTCAGCCTGGGAGACTGGCACAATTGTGTAGATTAGTAATAGTAAATTAAAGGTAAATAAGGTGATAGACACACACGTACACAGATAGAAAACAGAAGCAGATAAGAGGCCTAGCCGATAGTTAAGTAGATTTGTCACTCGTGTTATTGTTTAGTTATATAAGAAGAGTACTAATTCAGGTCTCTCTCGTTGGTTGTTCACGTGTATGCGTATATCATTCCAATGTCTAGATCCAGTCTAAACGTCTAGATATCGGGTATTAAGTCTTCTTGACGGACTAATCCTGTCATGATTAATCAGATCTCCGCATAAAGTTCACCTTAATGATTAATAAGTTTATGTATTATTTATCCCTTAAGGGCTTACATTAACTATGCAAACGATGTTAATGAAGTAACTGTGCGAGCCTACGGTCGACAAGGTACAATAAACTATCTAAGTAATCAAAACATACGCATGAACATCCAAATAAACATCAAAATAAACTTATAATCGATGGGAAAGCAAATTAAATGTGAGTCTTATGATGGAGACAAGGCACGCAATCCTGATGGATTAAAGAGTACTAATACAAATAAAATGAATCTACTTATTGAATTAAGGACTAACAGGACCTTCTTATTGCTCTGACTTCTTCCTTTTGGTTGTGGCTTGTGAGGTCTGGTAGTCGCCTTCTGTAGGTTATGATGTGTGTCGAATTTGGCAGACGAATGGGACATTCTGTAAACAGGATCGATACGGCATATTGAGTTACCTGATACGCCGTATCTAGGTAACTTCGCGTGAGGTCCAAGATTATTATATTCTGGAATATTCGTACACCGCCATTTGATACGGCGTACCTTCAATCTACATACGGCGCATGTTCTTCAATATCTTGGATTATCTGGTGAAGTCTCGAGATTGATATGCCGCATGTATGGAATGTTATGCGGCGTATCTGGAGTAAAACAAGTCAGACCTTCTTGTTGACCAAGGTTTCATATACGGCGCATGGGATAAATCCATACGGCGTATTCTTCAAAGTCAGGCAATGGTCTTCATAATCGTCTAAGTCTTGATGTACGACGTATCTGTCTAGAATGATAAGGCGTATCTTCCTTCAATTCAGTAGACTTTTCCAACTTGATCCATTTTACGTCCAAAATAGCTAACTTTCACCAAATGTTTGTTTATAACTGAGAATTACAAAAGTAAGCGATTAAGTATCAATTCTCATATAAAATAATATAAAACAATCGATAAACAGAGGATAGATGATGCCAATAAAATGTTGTTATTTGATATCATCAACGCTCAAGCCAATTACTAGCTTAATCACGAAGAGAGAATTGAAATAAATGCAAATGAGTAGTCTCTTTAGAGGTACCATTAAGGTTAACATAATCAACGATTTTAAGAAAAACCTTATGGTGTTGGTTTGGGTCTTCGAACCTAAGTCTGTGGAATACACATCCGTTTTGCACCAACTGGATGGTGTCGGATTGCTAGGGGCTTACATTGGCTGCTTCGAGCAGATCAATGGTGTTTCGATAGCCTCGTGGCTAGGTCGGGAATACTGTTAGGAATTAAGCTTAAGTAGTTAAGACTGTTGGAGGTAACAGTTAGGACTGTTGAAGATTGAAGTTAAGACTGCTGAAGAATGTTGAAGACATGAGCAGTTAAGACGATTTATGATTTATGTAAAGTAGATAATTATGGAAAAGATATTGTGTATATTGTATAGAATTAGATTGATAGTTATCTTGTAAAGGAATCCTTAGTCTATAAAAGGATTGCCTAGGTTAACATACAGAAAGGGGGGAGTTCATACGTATTATTAAGATTCAAGGTTGTAAACCCTAGTGATAGGAGATCACTCGTATTATTATCCTAATAATATTGAATCGTTGGAAGTTATTATTCTGTGTTCTTTGTTTATTCTAATCTTACAAAACACACAAGGTCTTCTAAGTGCTAGCTAGTAAATTCCGCGTGCTAGACTAAGTATAATTCTTCGTATCACATCTAACACAAGGAGTGTGTGTAGATCCGGTCAAGTGGTATCAGAGCCAGGTTAGCTGATACATTGATTTAGAAGATCCGAGAAGAACAAAGATGGACATGAAAACAACACCATCCACAACCAACATTGCTGCTAAGCTTCCTATGCTTAAACCTAATGAGTTCGACATGTGGAGACTTCGTATTGAGCAGTTTTTCCAAGTGCAAGACCATGCACTATGGGAGATCATTGAAGATGGAAACTCTTTTATCCCTGTTGAAACAACAACTGTTGTTGAAGGTAAATCTGAGACTACAGTGCAGACAAAGCCAACCACTAATGAAGAGAAGGCAAGGTACAGGAATGATATTAAGGCTAGAAGTTTGCTTCTGATGACTATTTCCAATGATCAGTTGCTGAATTTTAGTAAGTTCAAGTGTGCTAAATCTTTTTTCGAAGCTATTGTTGCAAGATATGGTGGGAATGAAGCCACCAAGAAAACTTAGAAGACTCTTCTCAAGCATCAGTTTGAGAACTTTACTGCAACAAGTAATGAGTCGTTGGATCATATGTTCAATAGGCTTCAAAAACTGGTGAGTCAATTGGCTGTTTTAGGGATTGAGATGCCTCAGGAAGATCTCAACTCAAAGTTTCTGAGAAGTCTACCTTCTGAATGGGCTATGCATGTGGTAGTATGGAAAAACAAGCCTGATATAGATTCCATGAGCTTAATGGATCTATATAGCAACTTCAAGATAGTTGAACATGAGATTAAGAAGTCTGCTGGATCAAGTTCAAGCTCAAGCTCAGGGAATTTGGCCTTTGTATCAACTCCCAGTTCCTCAAGTCCAGATAAAGAAGTGCAAGTTGCTGGAGCAGTTGGAACAGCTAGTACAAATCTTGGTACTGCTAGCACCTCAAGCAGTACTAGTGGACTTTTGAATGATGATACTTATTGTGCTTTCTTGACTACTCAGCACAATGGAAGTATGTTGACTCATTCAAATCTTCAAGAGATTGATGAAGATGATATTGAAGAGATGGATATTATGTGGCAGCTCTCTCTTCTCAGTTTGAGAGCTAGGAGATTCTTGAAGAAGACTGGCAAGAAGATTGTCATAAACAGCAATGATGTTGCAGGGTATGACAAGTCCAAGATTGAGTGCTATAATTGCCACAAGAAAGGTCATTACTCAAGGGAGTGCAGATTGCCAAGTCAACAAGATGGAAAGAGTAGAGCATATGGAAACAAGTCAAGAGTTGTGGAGGTTACTGATTCAAGCTCGAAAGCCATGGTTGCTATTGATGGCTTAGGATTTGACTGGAGCTATATTGCAGAGGAAGAAGCAGAAGCATCTACAGAGGTTGCTCTCATGGCATTTTCTGATTCTGAGGTACAAGTATCAAAATGTTCTAAATCTTGTGAAGCTTTAAAAGAACTAGAAACACTTAAAACAAGATATGAGAGTCAGTGGAAAGAATTAAAAGAAACTGCTTTTAGCTTAGCAAATCATAAGAGAGCTTTAGCTGTGTTAGAAGAGAAAATTATTCATTATCAAAACAATGAGTCTAAGTTTTCTGATGATATGATTATTGTTAAGAGAGACTTAATGTTTAGAGAGAATGAAATCACTGTTTTAAAACATGAGCTAGAACAGGTTAAGAAAGCTAAGGAGAACATACAGATGAGTGTAGACACACTAGAATACACATCAAAAGGTGTTCAAAAGATAATTGAGAGTCAGATCCAAAATAAAGCTAAGTCAGGCCTAGGATATAAGTCAGTTCCACCTCCTTATAGAGGAATACCATCACCCAAAGGTATAGACTTAGAACATACAGGACTCCCTGAATTTCAATTACCTGAACTTAACTATGGTCCTCAACCCAAGAAGGATGTAGTTGATAAACCTGTGTTTGTTAGTGCAAGTGATAAATCACTATCTGAGGACAAGGTGTCTTCTGATAGGTCCTCACCTAAGGACTCAGATGCTCCAACAATTGAGAAATGGACTTCTGATGATGAGGATGATCAAGCTGTGGTTAAGCCTGTTAGTGCTAAAGTGGAGGAACCAAAAGTTCCAAAGATGGTTAAACCTGAGACTGTTAGGCCTAGATCAAATGCCAAACCTTTTAGACCAACAGTTAGGTATGCAGAGATGTATAGAACCACAAACAAGCCAAGAGGTAACCAGAGGAATTGGACTGACCTCAAATCCCACCAATTAGGAAAGGATTTTGTTTGCTATAGGAAAGCTTGTTACTCTTGTGGTAGTTTTGATCATCTTGCAGATTATTGTAATAAATGGGTATCTGGATATACAAATCATAGGTTGAGCATTGCAAAACCTCAATCTTTTCCTAGGAATGATAGGATGATACCTAGATCAGTTCTTTTGAGGTCTGGACCTAAAGCAGTTCAAACTGCTAGACCAGCAGTTCCAACTGTCAGACCTATGAGACCAATTCACCCAAGGCCAACAGTTCAAGGTGCAAAAATGTTTTCCAAATCGGCACCAAAAACTGTTAATAGACCCTTTCATCATAAAGCAATTGTAAAAAATCAAGTTTGGAAACCTAAGGTAACAACTGCCAAGCCAGCAGTTCCAACTGCTAGCAGGGTAATTGGTACTGGTGTGAATAAAAACACTGCTAAGGGAAACATGGGTAATGGAGTGAATGCTTCAGCATGTTGGGTATGGAGACCAATTCAACCTAATGGTGCCAAGACTGTTTTGAAAAGAATGAATTATGTTGATGCTAGAGGAAAGCCTAAGTCTGTTTTGGCTTGGGTTCGACAAGAAAACTAATTTTTCTTGTTATATGCATTGTTATTCATATGCTTGTATTTGGTTTCTTTGTTTTTGGACTAACAATTGCAGGATTGGAGAGAAAACACCAAGGGATTATGAATGCTTGATGTTTTGGACTAAATGGTGTTCTGGAGATTAGTATGTGATCCTTGCATACAACTGATATGTGTTAAATTACACATATCTTTTACCTAAATAAACGGACCAAATAGACCAAAAGCTAACCAAATATTCCAAATATATTATGTTTTTGTGTTTGTACATGTGCAGGTACGGATATGAGAAAATGACAAAAAGAAAGACAAAATAGACAAAAAACCGAGCACGAGATTGGAAAGAGCACGGAATTGCAAGTCTATCGTTAATTTTATTTGGAGCATCGAGGCAAAAGAAGAAAAATTTAAAGATTATTTATTTCAAGGACCAATGAATTAAACATAAAGAACGATGAGGGACCAAAAGTGTTTAATTCATATGAAGTTTAAAAGACAAGGACTAGAAGTGAAGAAGAGGGGTGTAAAGTGGCAAATTAAACCAAAGTTTAATTTAATTCATATGGAATCTAAGTGGGGCTCACTTAAAAAAAAAAAAAGGATGAGAAGTTAGTGCTATCTCTTTGTGGGATGTCGACAGACAAAACAAAAAAAAAAGAACCAAAGAAGGAAAGAGTTAATGCTGCTCTCATACTTCTCTTTCTTCAGCCAGTAAGCAAGCGACACGTGGCATGTTTAAACCGACTTATTTGCCTATAAATAGAGGCGCAGTAACAGTTTTTATTTGAGGAGAAGTAGTTTTTATTTTTAGTACTCCGTAGTTAGTAGTTTAGCAGTAGTTTTTTTTATGCTCCGTATCTTTTATTTTTACTCTTCAGTATTTTTATCTTTCAGTAACAGTCTTTAATATTTATTTTACTCAGTTTAGTTTTTTATGTATTCAAGTATCTTTTAATTTGCTCTTCACTTTTTATTTTAACGCACACACAGTACTTTATGTTATTCGAGTAGCAATAATTTTAGCTTTCATTTATTACTTCTTTTTCTTTACCCTCTAGCTCAATTCAAACACAAAAAGAGATGCATGAGCTTATTAAGCTCGGCTTATTTTTCAAATAAGCCTTGACATTTCTTAAGTTTGAGAGCACTTAAAATTTAGTTTGTCTGTTTATTTTTAGTTTTCTTTTGTTTAGTAATTATTCTAGTTTTAATACTAGTCCGATCTACTCTAGTTTTAATACTAGTCCGATCTATTCTAGTTTTAATACTAGTCCTAGTAATTTAGCTTTATATATTATTGTTATTGGTATGAAGTAGCCCGCAAAAGAGAGCTTAATTCCATCGATAATACTCAAAGTCTTCCCGCACACCCTCCACAACCCCAACCATCTTCACTCACTCAGCTTAATTGTTGTATATGTGAAAATCCGTTGGGGATGATTCACAGTGTAAACGATGTTTTTGCACTTATCAATCCCCCACACTTGATTATCCAGATTTTCACAACGATTTCAGTACCCCTTCTCAAGATTCATTTTAGCAAGAGCCGTTTAATCAAAACTTCAATGATACATCATTTCAAAATATGTCAAATGATCCTTGTGAGCATTGTGGAGGTCCACACCCAAGTTTTGATTGTCAAGCAGGAAATACGTCTGTCTATGAACAAGATCCATGTAATCAAAACTTCGGGTATGACCAATATCCATATGATTCACCGAATCAGTCACAGCAAATGTATTGTTGTGAGTACTGTGGTGGTCCACATTATGAATCCAATTGTCAAACGAGGACCCCGCTTGTCTATGAGCATGTCCCTTGTAACAATTACGACTATTCTTGTCATGACCAACCTTCACAGTATCAACCAATTAAGCCTCAGCCTCAGCCATCTCCTCAGGATTTGGTTTTCGAAGATTTATTCCAAGAACTTGATGATATGAGGAATGAACTTAATAAATTGGCTGTTAGGCATACCCAAAAAGATCGTCATGGTAAATCTATGGAAGATTTACTCGCCGTAGAACAAGCAGCACAAAATCGTTTCTTGTTTAATCAGGCTTGCATGCTCGATGACGAAGATGAAGACGACGAGGAGAGTGTTATTCCTTTGAGCGATATCATTTCTCAGCTCCCTCAGTCTATTGCAATCACACCCATTTTACAGACTTTGGACCCCAAGGACTCTCTTATTATGGGGGATGAGCATATTAGCACTATTCCTGAAAAGGAATCGGACGAATTCATAAAGTCTAGTGTTGAGAACCTTGTCCCAATCCCAAGTGAGTCACGGGGAATTCCTGATCATGTGTGTGATATCCCTCCTCCTCTTGAGTGTTCAAAAGATTATGTTGAGATGTTCTCCGATTCCACTAATGACGATACTTTATCATGTGGAGACATCATTTATATGGAGGAATTACCTTCTGAGCTTGTCAGCTTAGAAGAAGAGAATGATGAAGAAATAATCAAAGACGAAACTCTTCGTGAAACATTATTAAATGTTAATCTTCTCATTTCTAAAATCGAGGCTTTCAATGAAAAATCCATTTCATCTCCTATCCCCATAAAGGATAGTGACCTGTTTTCCGATGACTCTATACCGGAATTTGAAGCCTTCCATTTTGATCATATGGGAGAGAAGACTAGTGGCAGTGCCACTTCTCATTCTCATATTTCTCTCCCCGAATATGAATCATTTGCCTTCGAGGAGTTCTCCGATGAACTCACTCATATCATATCTCGCCGGAGTATGATAACTTTTACTTTGATCTTGACAAAGATTATCTTTATGTCCCGGAGGGAAATATTCTCAACACTGAGAATTTGCTTGATATCAAAATCCCATCCCTCCCACCCAGAATATGTCTTGATTAGCCGAGCTTAAATGATGAGATTCATGATGTGGAAATCATGAATTCTCCTTTTGAGGATGAACATCTTGTCATGATTTTTATCATGACTTTCTTTCTTTTCTTCACCTACACGGTGACATCTCCTGTTCTTCACTCTTTCGGGAGTGAGGATACTATCTTTGACCCCGGCATTTCCATTTACCATTCTTTGTGAGCCGGGCATGTATCTCGTCGGTGTAGAACTTTCTTATGTTCAAATGTTTATCCAAACACATTGAATGAAAGTCCGATGGAGATGGTTTCTTCCACTTGCTTCCCCATGAACAAATGAATTCGGGGCGAGTCAAGCTAACGACTTGATCATAAACAAGCGCTTCGTGGGTGGCAACCCATGCTTATCAGTGTGTTTTATATTTGTGTGCTAATAAGTGTGACGTGAAGAGTTCTATCTCTTTCATTTCTTGTGTTTTTTGTCTGTTGTTTTATGCAGGATTTGCTCGACATGTGAAGACTCTCGTGCTCATGGTTTTGTCTATCTCCATTCGAGTCTCATCATACAAGAAATCTGGTATCCTTAATCTTTTCGACTAACGTTATCTATTAGGCATAATTCATAAATGGCCTTAGATTTGCGTAGAATAACCCTTACCTTTAAAACATTGAGGACAATGTTTCATTTTAGTCTGGGGGGGGGGGGGGGGTGATCTTTCGATTTGATTTTGCCTTGCATTGTGTCGTGTACCTTAGCAACCCTGTTTTTCCACCAAAAATCCAAAAAAATGAGAAAATTTAAAAAAATTTGCAAAAATATCATAAGTGTTTTGACACATTGTTGATTTTCCGTTGGTTAGAGTAGGAATAAAATTTTTACTTGACCGGGCGTGTTGAGCCCTAGCTTGTCTCCTTAACCATTTGGACTAAGCATTCGCGGATCTTTTTATTAAAGATTTTAAATTTGCGAAGAACGAGAAATGATAGAGTTAATTATAAGTTGTGATGCTAAGCAAGGATTAGTTGGTTATCTTAAAAACTCATCAGTGGAATTTGTAGTTTTTCCTCCCAGAAGCTAAATTAGTGTTATTTTCAAATTTTTAAACTTAGAAATCGTTTTATTACAAACTTGTATACAACTTTGATATAGAGTACGAGTTCAACTTTTTATTTAAACTTTTGAACAAGCATACTTTCTTAAAACCGGAATAATGTTGCAAAAGAAAGTGAGTAAAATCACAAGTATGATGCAAGTGTATATATGTGTTAGTAAGTATAAAAAAAAAAAAAAAAAGAAAAAAAAAATGATGAAAAAAAAATGAAAAGAAAAAAAAAAATATATATATATATATATATATATATATATATATATATATATATATATATATATATATATATATATATATATATATATATATATATATATTATATATATATATGAGTTATGTGAATAAAAGTGTTGTAATGAATAAATGTATAAAGCTTGCTTTTTCTTAAATTTAAATCGGAAGTTGAACTAGTATTCGTCAATTTTGTGTTAAAGTTTAACGGGAATTTGGTAGATTGTTGATTTCAAAGACCTCGAAAGCTCCGATACTATTCTCGAGGGTATAAAAGCCTAGCCTCCTAAGCTTTGCTAAAAGGACAAGCTGAGAAGAAAGTCGCTACATGGAGTGATCTCATCTTTGCGTCTTTAATCTCCAAATGATCGTTGGTTATTGTCTATTTAAGTATTTAATATTAACTTAGCGGGAATTTTAGAAATCTTTGAAATCGAAATCCCGCTGATTCTGGTACTATTCTCTGTGAGGTGTCAAAAGCCTGGTCACCTAAAACCAACTAGTTTGGGATGTGCCGAGAAGAAAGCCGTTACATGGAAAAGGCCATTTTGATCCTCAGATTTCAAGATTCCCGGTGAATTAATATTTGACTTAAACAAGTAATAACCATAATAATGTCGGGTTCTTTGTCAAAACTTTTGAAAACCGAGCACACGTACCAAACGTATAGAATAATTGGGGAGTGAAAAGTTTGCAAGTTACATTCATGAGTAGCATTAGCATTTTAACTTGTACTTAACAATGATTTCGTTTTTAAGCTTGGTTTGGGGACTCGTGAAAAATTAGGGACGACGAATTTTATCTGTATGGTCACTTCTTTATGAGTTGTGTTTTCTAGTCAGTGATCCTAAAAGTTATTGTAAAATATTGAAAGTCATCATCCGTCACAAGAAAAAAAAAGAAGAGAAAAATCTAAAAATAGAATAAGTGTGAATAAAATGGTCAAACGGGGCGTTTTTAGAACTTTTGATTTCTTAAATCTCTTTTGAATATTTTGCTACTTTTCAAAGTTAGTAAAAAGTGGTTTAAAATTTTTGGTTTCAAAAGCGTGAGTTGATAACATTGCGTGAGGACACTGCAATACTTTAGTCTGGGGGATTTGATATGTGTTAAATTACACATACATTTTACCTAATAAAACGGACCAAATAGACCAAAAACTAACCAAATATGCCAAATATATTGTGTTTTTGTGTTTGTACATGTGCAGGTACGGATATGAGAAAATGACAAAAAGAAAGACAAAATAGACAAAAAACCGAGCACGAGATTGGAAAGAGCACGGAATTGCGAGTCTATCGTTAATTTTATTTGGAGCATCGAGGCAAAAGAAGAGAAATTTAAAGATTATTTATTTCAAGGACCAATGAATTAAACATAAAGAACGATGAGGGACCAAAAGCGTTTAATTCATATGAAGTTTAAAAGACAAGGACTAGAAGTGAAGAAGAGGGGTGTAAAGTGGCAAATTAAACCAAAGTTTAATTTAATTCATATGGAATCTAAGTGGGGCTCACTTAAAAAAAAAAAAAGATGAGAAGTTAGTGCTATCTCTTTGTGGGATGTCGACAGACAAAACAAAAAAAAAAGAACCAAAGAAGGAAAGAGTTAATGCTGCTCTCATACTTCTCTTTCTTCAGCCAGTAAGCAAGCGACACGTGGCATGTTAAAACCGACTTATTTGCCTATAAATAGAGGCGCAGTAACAGTTTTTATTTGAGTAGAAGTAGTTTTTATTTTTAGTACTCCGTAGTTAGTAGTTTAGCAGTAGTTTTTTTTGTATGCTCCGTATCTTTTATTTTTACTCTTCAGTATTTTTATCTTTCAGTAACAGTCTTTAATATTTATTTTACTCAGTTTAGTTTTTTATGTATTCAAGTATCTTTTAATTTTCTCTTCACATTTTATTTTAACGCACACACAGTACTTTATGTTATTCGAGTAGCAATAATTTTAGCTTTCATTTATTACTTCTTTTTCTTTACCCTCTAGCTCAATTCAAACACAAAAAGAGATGCATGAGCTTATTAAGCTCGGCTTATTTTTCAAATAAGCCTTGACATTTCTTAAGTTTGAGAGCACTTAAAATTTAGTTTGTCTATTTATTTTTAGTTTTCTTTTGTTTAGTAATTATTCTAGTTTTAATACTAGTCCGATCTACTCTAGTTTTAATACTAGTCCGATCTATTCTAGTTTTAATACTAGTCCTAGTAATTTAGCTTTATTTATTATTGTTTATTTATTGTAATTTTTTTAACGTAATGATTATTATCGTTGTTATTAGCATAGATTTTATTATGTACGAGTAGTTTTATATAAGTTTGTTTAGAAATCGGTGGTTTCAACTTTATTAACAAATTTACTTCATAACTCGCTTTTAATTTATGTTCACATGTTTTAGCGTAAAAATCCAAAATACCTCTTTTTCACTATTCATCACACATAATCACGAACTGAATCACAAATTCCATTCAAACCTTCGTTGTGGATAACGACCCGGGAATGCAACTTGCCTTGTATTCTTTGGAAATATTTATATGTTGATTTTCGCGAATCAACAACAAATGGTAATAGGTTCACCATGTCTTATCCACATAAGAACCAACTACAGAGCAAACGGTTTCTGATAAAGACTAATCAAATCCGTTTCTGGTTGACAATTTACCAAAAATTGTATGGTTATCAGCTCACCATATCTAAATGTGAAGAGTTGGCTAGTCCAAAGCAAACGGCTATTGGTAAAGACATATCAAATCCGTTGATAGCTGATAGTTTGCTAAAAACTATGTTTGAGCCATGTTATTTTTAAAATTCTTATTTCAAAAAGTTGGGACGGCTCAATAAAATTTTTTCAACAGTTGGGACGGTTAGTACAAAATATTGGTACGGTTCAACTAGCCGTTATGACTGACGTGTCAGTAATTAATTTTGGAGTAAAAACTAGCCGTTGGCGGTTTGTTGCGATTTTTACTGGATGGATTACGGATTTCGAGGGATCCTCATATAGATATTTTAACTTTTATTTTATTATATTCTTATACTTAAATAAATAGTTACCATATTCTTTAAGTCGGTCAACTTGAAACCCTACAACTCTCTCCATAAACTCTCAATATTACCTTCATCTTCTATCTTTTCACTCAAATTTATTACTATTCACGGCTGTTAACTAATATTTACTGCTAAGAATGGATGTATTGAAGTTTGTTCAACGTCACAACCATGTTGCGTTTTTAGAGAAAACAGAGCAAGGAGATGGGCAGAAATTTTAAGAGATTGTGGATTTTCTCAATCGCTCTCACATAAGGTATGCTCTTACTGTTTTTCCTACTCTTTATGTTTCGCACATCACACAGTTCTGGCAGAATTCATCTATCTTGACAAGTGATGATGGAAACTTAGAAATTCATACTAAAGTAGATGGCATTAAATTTGTTGTTACCGAGTCTATACTTAGGAGACATCTTAAATTAAATGACTCAGATGGTATCCACACTATGCTAAATACTGAAATTTGGGAAGAACTTGAAAGAATGGGGTATAATACATCTGAACATAAATTGACTTTTCAAAAGCATGTTTTTCACCCCAATGGAGATTTTTGATACATACTCTTCTATGCTGTTTAAGTAATAAAAAGACTGCTTGGGAACAATTCAGTAGCAATATTGCTATTGCTCTCATTTGCTTGTCTACAAACAGGGTTTTTAACTTTTCAAAATATATTTTTGAGGGTATGGCATCAAATGTTGATAGTAAAACAAAGTTTTTAATGTATCCCAAGTTTGTTCAAACAATTTTAAATAAAAAGAAAAACCTGCTTACACAACCAACTGAAATTTTTGCTACACCTAGTCTACAATCAAAGGTTTTTCAAAATATGGCTATGACTAGTAGACTTTTTGAAGGGGAACCTGTTCCATTGTTTCCTCAAATGATTCAAACTGAGTTGGGTGAAGGTTCAGCAGTTCCAACTGATCCCCATCACACATCCACTCCAATATTTGAAACAACCCAACAACCACCTATCACTTATAGGAGAAGGTCTAAACCTAGTCTAACTAGGGTTGTGACTGAATCCTTGCCCAAAGATTCACCTCTTATAGCAGGTAATACAACTAGAAGTGATGAGGGTAGATCTTCACAAAATGAATTAACGGCTTTATGTACCAAGTTAGTAGACAAGGTTGACACTTTGGAGAAGGAGCTAAAGCAAACCAAGGAGGAATTCAAAGCTCACAAGGAAACTTTTGCCAAAGTTTATACAAAGCTAACAAAAAGGGTGAAGAAGCTTGAAGAACAGTTGAAAAAGAAAAGGGCAAGAGTGGTATTGGATGATTCTTCTGATGATGATAATTCAGATGGTTCAGACAGGGATGATGAAAATTCTTCCAAACAGGGGAGGAAATCTGGTAAAGAGAGGAAATTTGAAGATAAGGATAGATCAGGATCTCAGGGGAGGTATGAAGAAGGTTCTGAACAAGATAAAGGTTTTTATATTGGTTCAGGTTATGGTAATGTTCATGAAGAAACAGCTGAGACACATCAAGCAGTTCCAAATGAAGAAGCAGTTCAAACTGCTGAGACAGAGCAAGAGACAGAGCAAGTAACAGTTCAAACTGCTGAGTCAGAACAACAAGCAGTTCCAACTGAAGAAACTTCTGATGAACAAGTTTATGAAAGGAGAAGAGCAGATAAAGGAAAGAATCCTATGACATCTGAAGAAGTGGCTGCTGTTCAAGAACTTGAAAGGCTTAAAAGGTTGAAACCAAAAACTAAAGAACAGATAGATCATGATGCAGAGGTTGCAAGGCAAATGTTAGAAGAAGATTTGGCTGATAAGGAAGCTAAACAAGCTCAGCTTGCTCATGATGAAGAATTTGCAAGGAAATTGGCTGCTGATGATATGAGGAATATAGCTGAATTCATGGAAAGAAAAAGATCAAATGAAGTAGATCAAGAAGAATTCAATGAACAGTTGCAATATTTTCTGGATTCTGATGTGATTGTAAGAGCACAAGCTTCTATGGTTCTTAAGGATAAAGAATTGAATGAAGATGAGAAGACAGAGGAGCTTAAGGAATTTATACTCAAGAAGAATGGAGTTGCAACATGGAATGATCTGATTCATAGAATAAGAGAAAGACAGAAGTCAGGGTACAAGACAAAGTTACCAACAAAGTGGGAACTTGTTGAGGATATGAAGCATTATTTGAAGAACTCAGCAAATTACTCAATGAAAGATTTCAAGGTAAAGTCTTATGCTATAATTGAAAAAGAATTCTGTGAAACTTATGCTATTTTGAATTCTCCAAGAAGAAGTGTCAAAACAGGTAAGAAGAGGGAAGCAGAATCTATGGAATCAGAAGTTGCTAAGAAACAAAAGTCTGATGAAGAAGGATTAACTGATGAGAAGATTAAAAGCATGATGTAAAATCCGAAAATCTAAAACATGCAAAAATTACCAAATTGCCCCTGAAACTTTAAAAATTTAATTAAAGCTTATGTAAAGTGCCGAATTAATCCCGAATCTCTGGAAACGAACTACAAATCAAGTGAGATAATTTTGAGGCAAGCTTCTAACATTTTTACAATGTACAAAAATGTATAATTATACAAAAATACACATGGGCCGAAATTATATAAATTAAATACTTATAATATAATGTTTATTATATAAATCTATTTTAAAATACAAAATAAATCAAGGAAATCATTTAAAAGTGGAAAATTGATTTTGTCAAGTAAATTACCGATTCTTTAGGCCATCATCCCCCCCCCATAGCTCAGCATTCTTATAGATAACCAACCCATGATTTTATCTCTTCATTATAACCCTAAAAATTATATCCGATACACACAAAAAAAATACACACACTTGATCCGAATTTTCTGAAGCAAAGGAGTATTTTTCTGCTGATCTTCCAAGTGCCAAGAAGGTGGGAAAAATAGCTACACACCTCTGGGATCGTTCGTTTAGGCGTGGTGAATTCTTTGGTTCGAAAAACCCTAACCGAGAAGCATAAAATCACACCGTGTGATTCCTTCGTTCTATAACCTTTCTGGTATTTTTCTAACACTTTACTCATCATATATAACGTGTAAAAAATGATGGAAACAAAGCATGCACACTAGATCGATCGTATGAAAAATAACGAGTTATAAAACCCTAAAAACGTAATCGGATTATCTAAAATACATGCGATTTTTTTGAGCGTGATATATAATTTTCATGAGTTCTGTATGCTTCTTATATCATGAGAAAAATAGTCATTCAAATTATTGGATCCTAAATCGCGATTTATGAATTTATTTGGATATCGGGTTTTAGAACAAAAAGGGAAAACGTGAAAAATAATAATACCGATTGGATCTAGGGTTTTTGTGTGATTTAAACCCGGAAATAAATGTGTACTATGATGATATAATTATTACAAAATGATTGGGATTTGTTAGGGTTTAGTTTTGATATATAATATGTATACCGATTGTAAATTAAATGGAAAGGGTATGTTTTGTAATTAACGAAACTTATGGGGTATTTTTGTAACATGTTTTGGACCTGGGGCAACGTGTGAAAAATATAATATAAGGGTCTTATGTGTAAATTTTGCAAGAAAAAGATTTAAATGGTAATTTTGTGTCGAATTGAAAAATAATTAAAAAGGAGGGACTAAAAGTGCAAATTCTGGAAACTTGAAGGTTTCTCGTGTAAATACTGATATTAAAAGTGTAATGTGTAAATTTGAGTATTTATGGGCTTAATATGAAATTGTTATTAAATTATGATTTGAATTATAAGTTTTGTAAAGTTAAGGGACCAAATGTGTAAATTCTGAATTCTGAGGGTCTGATTCGTACTATACTTAATTTTGAAGTTACATTCTGTAATTTTGTAAAATAATATACTTGTGTGGTAATATGGATATTACAGGGATTAAATCATGAATTATGTAAATCTAGGGTTTGTTTTGTCAATATTGAAACTAGAGGGGTATAAACTGTAATCTGTGAAACTAAAGGGATTAAGATGTCATTCTGAACAAAATGAGTATTTAAATCAGTAACTTGAAGTATTTTCATGTTAGACCTTTGAATTTAGAATATTTGCATTTAAAACCCTACAACCTGAAAATCTGTCATAATTAACCCTAAGGTTTTGCAACTTGATAAAATATACCTTAATCCCATAATAATCTGTAAATAAGGACTTAGCCTACTATGTAATGATAGTATCTTGTTAAATATGGAAATCTGTTAATTCTGGAAACCTGCTAAATAAGGAAAGTTGCTATTTCTGGAAAGTTACCTAAAAAGGAAAAGTTACTAAAACTGGAAAAGCCGACTAAAATAAGTAATCTGAAGTTAAATAAGATTTTAATAAGTTAGTCATGAATTCATGTAGATCCGCTGAAGACGGAGTTGCTTCCGACCTTGTTGTTCTGTTGTGTTTTCATTTGCGGTATAAGGTATAGATATTCTGAACCTTCTCACAGGTTTCTCATGATCTCTTTCATTTTCTGATCTGTCAGTTTATGTATTGATGCCATTGCTATGATCCCCTTTACTTTGAACCTTTCATATGATTTCCTTTGTTATAATTCCTGATCTGAACTTTGTTATGAAACTTGATTCTGAGCCATCTGTTATAAACCCTTTGAAATATGAACCTGTTATAATACTCTGATTCTGACATGATATTTGACTCTGAATTTTCCCTTGATACTTGACTCATTACCTTGTGACCTGAATATGCAAACCTCTGAATACCCTGAAGATTTATTTTGACATTTTAACCGAAATTGGAAGCTTTCCTTAATGATATGAAAATGTTTTGGAAAAGCTTTTGAGTACGATGTTATAAACAGCACTAAAGGTTTTATGAAAATTTCTTTTAAAGACTATATGTATAAGAAGGTGTTACCAAACATCATTTTATGAAAGTCACTGGAAGATTATTTAAATACAAGTAATATGAAAACCTTTGAATTAAAAACTTTTCTATGGACCTATAAACCTTTTGGATTATGAACTTTTGATATGACCTATTGAACCTTGATTTAAACCTTATGCTAAACCTGGTTATAAGCTCTTGTTTTGAAACTTAATTTGAACTTGATATAAGCATTAATCTGATATACTATTTCTGAACCTGGACTTGAACATTGTTATAAACTCTGATATAAACCTATCTGATTTCTGAACCTCTGATATTACTCCTGAAATATTTGACATGAACCTTATGACATGAACCTTTATTCATGACCCTCTGATATGATATCTGACTCTGACCACGGTTTGATACCCGAGCCAACTCACTAGGCATGAGGTGTTCATGTCCTTGTCATTGATGCACCGATGGCTTGACTCTAGGGTAGGAGAGAGATGACCTATCCCGTCCCTGACTTTATTTTATCTGGTGTTTATTGGTAGACTCTGGCCACCTGGGGCGTATGGATGCATCCTAGATTTGTTCTGTTTCTGTTATCTGTTTATATTATCTGTTATATCTCTGGTGACTGATGGTGTGTGCGATACACGTCTTTCACAACCTCTGGGAGCTAGCTACTCCATATATATTTGATACATGAGGACACCCCTCATATTATCTGGTTACTTGAGAGGCATCCCCTCTGGATTACTGATATGGTTACATGGTTATGATACTTCTGTTTCTGGGCTCGTGGTGGATTACTGTTTACCTTACCATATACATTACTTACCTTTGACCATTATTATACCTTGCACTATTTCCTTTTACCTTTACCTACTTATTATTCCCTATCCTTTATCCTTACTCCTTTATTTATCCTTTGATTCTGATTATATCTGCATGACATATATTTCTGACACTCTGTACTATTCTGTATTACTGCTTGTTATCGTTATATCTGTTCACTGAGCTCTCGTAGCTCAGCCGCATTTCTTTTCCTGCGGCAGGTTTTAGTAGGAAGCTGGGTATGAGTGGAGAGTATCATTGGACTTAGAGGACTACACTGTGATAGATAAATTGTTATAGAGATGACTAGAAGAATTTTTATTTTCAGACTTAGTATTTATTCCTCTGTAATTCTGTATTTCCTTGTAATTTCCTGTAACCTTTGTATTCCTTTGTATTATTGAAGATGTATGCTTGTGTATGTTTCTGATATGTCACCATTGTTGTGACATCTCTACCCATGTCGGGTCGGGGTGTTACAATTTATGGTATCAGAGACAGGTTGCGACTCGTAATACATTTACCCTTGACCTGTGAGTTCTGGACCATTTGGCTTCCACTGTAAGAACATAGGAGAACACCCTGAGAACTTGCTTTAGGATTTCCTGATATGAACTTAAGTTTTGACCAGTGAGGAATGGGTAGACTATAAGGCGTTTGTTTAAGCATCTTTGCTTCCGCATCACTCTGATTCGTGCCTTGCTTTTGATTAAAGTCTGTTAAGACCACTTTTGGAAATTGAAAGCTTATGCTCTGCACTACCTAAGATTTGAACCTAAATAAATCTTGAAGGCATTAAGAACTGCATAGTAATTGCCTGACACTATTTGATCCTTGTCTGCAGAGTCTGACTCTGACCTCTGATCATTCTGTTAATCATTTTGATGCCTCTTCGGGCATTCTGAAAATCTCCTTGGCGATGACGTACTTGACACCTTCTGTTATTTGTCTTCTGCTTTTGATAAGCATTTGATACCTTCTGTTAATTGTCTCTTGTCTCTTGATAAGCATCTATAAATTTTCTGACACTATTTGATTTCGTCTTACCCATCTCTGTCCTTATGAAAAGCCTTGTGGTGTTTAACCACGAGTGTAAGAATGTTTCCCTCTCATTTTGGACGATAAGATTTGCTTTGTTGATCTGTCTTTCTGTAGACTGTTAACTCTAATGTTATTCTGATAAAGGATTGGTTGTTTGACAACTATCCTCCTATGTCTCACCTTTGGCGCTTGAAACAATTTTGAACTCCCTACCACGATTACCGATTGTTAAACTTTCTGCTATCACTATCACTCTGGAGACTCGTGTGTTATTTTCGCGGTTATGAAGTTTTCCTTGAACCTATTTCGTACACCAATGAATGAACCTTATATTGAGAAATATTCGGCACCCTGAGTTTTCTGAACACGATTTCTGATTGAACCACCAAGTTCCTACCGGAGTGTGAAGTAAGTTTGCTTAAGTGTATTTTCTTGGCGTATTTCAGTTTTATTCGCGATAAAGAAGAATGATGACAGGAGATATGTATTGATTCTGGAAGCTGAACCGTATTGCTATTTGGAACCCTTATTTCTCCACCCTGAAACGACTTTGTATCTATTTAAATTTCAGAGCACGAAGTTTCCTTCAGATGGAAATATGAATTGAGGTTATTCTTGAGATCGCTTTCCGTATTTGTAACGACTGATATAAAGATTTGTGACGCTAATAGTATTAGCTAAAGCTCTGACTATTCTGTAAATTTGATAAATGAATGTGTTCTCGTGAGTACTTGGGCAAATGGTCATTGTATGACTTAATAGTACATTCAGAGACGAAGAAGAACATGAAAATCATTTTTGCACTTTGTAAGAAATTTGACGATCACTTGTGCATTCTGAGAGATTGATATCTGTTGAGACAACGGTTTTTCTTGATTGAGAATATCCCTTTTAAATCCCGCAAATTTTGAAACTGTCACCGAATGGTCAAGACCGATAACAAAATGGTAAACTGAAATCTTTTGAACCTTGCATTAGAATTCTGAAGACGTTTACAACTTGCGTTACCCTTGATAAATTTCGTGACCAGAGAGAAACAACTTAGTTCGATTGAGAACGGAGTTTTGGAAAGCTGAAATAGAAATTTGTTTCCATACCCTCAGACGGAATAAATTTTGAGACATTTCAGAAAGAGATTCGGTTATCCTCCCTTGCAACACGGAAGGTTTTGCGTATGCATCAAGACAACTAGAAACGCATCAGAAAAATTACTTCGCTACCTGACCTGGAGTTGACAACAGCGGCGACTACCCTGAAGAGTGAAGACATTCCTTACAAGGCAGAAGTTTGGCGGTAGAGAAGGAAGATGGTGACCCTGGAGCTGACGAAGACGTACAGTCTCACTTCCCTATTCATCTTAGTTGTACTAAGATGAATTGAGAGCGGAAGCAGACTGGATGATGAAGGAACTTAAAGATCGTGCCAGAAATTCACATTACTCCATCACATTCCAAGAAGAACTGCAGGAGGCGCGATGAACCAGACGATTTTGCTTCACTCCAAGATTGATGGAAAAACGATGACTTATTAACCGGACTTGAAGAGATTTGATATTTTGAATGAACGGATTTCTGAATCAAACCTTTTATGTTTGGAAGAATTAATTATGTGAAGACCGAAGTTATTGACGATTAGTTTTCATTTCCGTTGACTCCTTTAAGCTTCGTTATATCATGATAAGATCCGCTAATGATTTAAGTTTCCTAGAAGCATTTCAGCCCCGTGCTTATTTTCGTATGTTCGATGATGGTTTTGTTCTGAGGAATTTTGGCGAACTGTGGAAAATCTGATGCTTGTGGCGGCGTGCCTTACTTCTGCTAGGCAATATGGAATTCTGATACTCTCGCGAATAATTTGGTTGCCCTTTTAAGTATGTCATTGATCTTATTGGCTCTGAGATTGTAGAAGTACTAGGTGGATTAAGATAGGTTGTTATACTCACGACTCGAGATAAAGTATGATCATCATGAAGGCATATTTATGTGGTGCTAGTATTATGACGCCTGATCAACGTGATAATACTTACACCATATAACGTGCACTCATTGTGGCCATAGGATGTCTTGGGGGGTACCTAAGAAGTTTAGAATCTGATCTCCGTTGGTTATCCGTGATTAGAGAGACATTAGATTCATTCTATCTATGCGTATACTCTGATTTTGTTCATTAAATATCTGGATGAGTTTGAACTCTCGTATTGCATTCTGTTGACCTCAGTTATATATCTTAAGCTCTTTGTAGAACTCTCCTCTGATGATACAGTTAATCTGGTTTGAAATTATGTTCATATAAGCTTTTCAGAAGACTCACCTATCATCCATTTTTGTTGAATGGTCCTTTTGATCAAAATCAACTTACTTTGTCTCCTTCCGAGAAATCTGAACCCATCTCGTTTTGATCGAGTCATGAGAAACCATTTCTGTTTGAAGATCCTTTTTGGAGAACCTCCCCGGGCGTGAGGATGTTCGTGACGATCTTTTGCGAATTGCTTCGACTTTGTCTAATCCTGCGACTTCAAATTTCGAGGATGAATTTTTTTTTAGAGGGGAAGAGTTGTAAAACCCGAAAATCTAAAACATGCAAAAATTACCAAATTGCCCCTGAAACTTTAAAAATTTAATTAAAGCTTATTTAAAGTGCCGAATTAATCCCGAATCTCTGGAAACGAACTACAAATCAAGTGAGATAATTTTGAGGCAAGCTTCTAACATTTTTACAATGTACAAAAATGTATAATTATACAAAAATACACATGGGCCGAAATTATATAAATTAAATACTTATAATATAATGTTTATTATATAAATCTATTTTAAAATACAAAATAAATCAAGGAAATCATTTAAAAGTGGAAAATTGATTTTGTCAAGTAAATTACCGATTCTTTAGGCCATCATCCCCCCCCCCTAGCTCGGCATTCCTATAGATAACCAACCCATGATTTTATCTCTTCATTATAACCCTAAAAATTATATCCGATACACACAAAAAAAAATACACACACTTGATCTGAATTTTATGAAGCAAAGGAGTATTTTTCTGGTGATCTTCCAAGTGCCAAGAAGGTGGGAAAAATAGCTACACACCTATGGGATCGTTCGTTTAGGCGTGGTGAATTCTTTGGTTCAAAAAATCCTAACCGAGAAGCATAAAATCACACCGTGTGATTCCTTCATTCTATAACCTTTCTGGTATTTTTCTAACACTTTACTCATCATATATAACGTGTAAAAAATGATGGAAACAAAGCATGCACATTAGATCGATCGTATGAAAAATAACGAGTTATAAAACCCTAAAAACGTAATAGGATTATCTAAAATACATGCGATTTTTCTGAGCGTGATATATAATTTTCATGAGTTCTGTATGCTTCGTATATCATGATAAAAATAGTCATTCGGATTATTGGATCCTAAATCGCGATTTATGAATTTATTTGGATATCGGGTTTTAGAACAAAAAGGGAAAACGTGAAAAATAATAATACCGATTGGATCTAGGGTTTTTGTGTGATGTAAACCTAGAAATAAATTTGTACTATGATGATATAATTATTTCAAAATGATTGGGATTTGTTAGGGTTTAGTTTTGATATATAATATGTATACCGATTGTAAATTAAATGGAAAGGGTGTGTTTTGTAATTAACAAAACTTGTGGGGTATTTTTGTAACATGTTTTGGACCTGGGGCAACGTGTGAAAAATATAATATAAGGGTCTTATGTGTAAATTTTGCAAGAAAAGGATTTAAATGGTAATTTTGTGTCGAATTGAAAAATAATTAAAAAGGAGGGACTAAAAGTGCAAATTCTGGAAACTTGAAGGTGTCTCGTGTAAATACTGATATTAAAAGTGTAATGTGTAAATTTGAGTATTTATGGGCTTAATATGAAATTGTTATTAAATTATGATTTGAATTATAAGTTTTGTAAAGTTAAGGGACCAAATGTGTAAATTCTGAATTCTG
The DNA here is from genome assembly GCA_021014915.2 of Artemisia tridentata subsp. tridentata. Classification (NCBI taxonomy): domain Eukaryota; kingdom Viridiplantae; phylum Streptophyta; class Magnoliopsida; order Asterales; family Asteraceae; genus Artemisia; species Artemisia tridentata. The sequence continues at coordinate 88,278,600 of CP139503.1, read as the reverse complement.
AGGGTCTGATTCGTACTATACTTAATTCTAAGGTTACATTCTGTAATTTTGTAAAATAATATGCTTGTGTGGTAATATGGATATTACAGGGATTAAATCATGAATTATGTAAATCTAGGGTTTGTTTTGTAAATATTGAAACTAGAGGGGTATAAACTGTAATCTGTGAAACTAAAGGGATTAAGATGTCATTCTGAATAAAATGAGTATTTAAATCAGTAACTTGAAGTATTTTCATGTTAGACCTTTTAACCGAAATTGGAAGCTTTCCTTAATGATATGAAAATGTTTTGGAAAAGCTTTTGAGTACGATGTTATAAATAGCACTAAAGGTTTTATAAATATTTCTTTTAAAGACTATATGTATAAGAAGGTGTTACCAAACATCATTTTATGAAAGTCACTGGAAGATTATTTAAATACAAGTAATATGAAAACCTTTGAATTAAAAACTTTCCTATGAACCTATAAACCTTTTGGATTATGAACTTTTGATATGACCTATTGAACCTTGATTTAAACCTTATGCTAAACCTGGTTATAAGCTCTTGTTTTGAAACTTAATTTGAACTTGATATAAGCATTAATCTGATATACTATTTCTGAACCTGGACTTGAACATTGTTATAAACTCTGATATAAACCTATCTGATTTCTGAACCTCTGATATTACTCCTGAAATATTTGACATGAACCTTATGACATGAACCTTTATTCATGACCCTCTGATATGATATCTGACTCTGACCACGGTTTGATACCCGAGCCAACTCACTAGGCATGAGGTGTTCATGTCCTTGTCATTGATGCACCGATGGCTTGACTCTAGGGTAGGAGAGAGATGACCTATCCCGTCCCTGACTTTGTTTTATCTGGTGTTTATTGGTAGACTCTGGCCACCTGGGGCGTATGGATGCATCCTAGATTTGTTCTGTTTCTGTTATCTGTTTATATTATCTGTTATATCTCTGGTGACTGATGGTGTGTGCGATACACGTCTTTCACAACCTCTGGGAGCTAGCTACTCCATATATATTTGATACATGAGGACACCCCTCATATTATCTGGTTACTTGAGAGGCATCCCCTCTGGATTACTGATATGGTTACATGGTTATGATACTTCTGTTTCTGGGCTCGTGGTGGATTACTGTTTACCTTACCATATACATTACTTACCTTTGACCATTATTATACCTTGCACTATTTCCTTTTACCTTTACCTACTTATTATTCCCTATCCTTTATCCTTACTCCTTTATTTATCCTTTGATTCTGATTATATCTGCATGACATATATTTCTGACACTCTGTACTATTCTGTATTACTGCTTGTTATCGTTATATCTGTTCACTGAGCTCTCGTAGCTCAGCCGCATTTCTTTTCCTGCGGCAGGTTTTAGTAGGAAGCTGGGTATGAGTGGAGAGTATCATTGGACTTAGAGGACTACACTGTGATAGATAAATTGTTATAGAGATGACTAGAAGAATTTTTATTTTCAGACTTAGTATTTATTCCTCTGTAATTCTGTATTTCCTTGTAATTTCCTGTAACCTTTGTATTCCTTTGTATTATTGAAGATGTATGCTTGTGTATGTTTCTGATATGTCACCATTGTTGTGACATCTCTACCCATGTCGGGTCGGGGTGTTACAAAAAGCATGATGGTGATTATTCCAGAGTCTTCTTACATTAAACCTTTGCAGGTCAAACATCCAATTATTGACTAGGAAGTGTTTACTGATGGTAGAATGAAGGGATGGAAAATTATCAGACATGGAGATATTTCTGAAAGATATAAGTTGTTTGAAGATTTACTTAAAGGCTTTGACAGAGAAGATATAAATCAACTTTGGAGTTTAGTTAAAGAAAAATTCAGAGATACTGATCCAGTTGAAGATAAAGACAAAGAACTATGGGTTCAATTGAAGAGACTATATGAACCAGATGGTGGAGAATCGATTTGGAGATTTCAAGCTCAAGTCAAGGATATTTCTTGGAAGTTATTTGGAATATGTGGAGTACACAGAGTATCTATAAAGGATGGAATAGAGATATATATGCTGGTTGAAAAGAATTATCCACTCAGACCAGGTGTTTTGACAATGTTGGTATTTGCTAAACTAGAAGCTAATGAAGAATCTGAGATGGCTAATATGCTAGTAAAGAAGATATTCAACCTTGCTCAAGAAGTAAAAGCTAGATCTAAGAGATTTGCTTGATGGGTATTTGAAAGAATTTTCAGCATTAAGAAGAAGAAGCTTAATTTGAAGAAACTTAATGATTGGATTGAAATCATAAGTTTAGGGGAGGATTGTTAGGAATTAAGCTTAAGCAGTTAAGACTGTTGGAGGTAACAGTTAGGACTGTTGAAGATTGAAGTTAAGACTGCTGAAGAATGTTGAAGACATGAGCAGTTAAGACTGCTGAGTGAAGAAGTTAAGACGGTTTATGATTTATGTAAAGTAGATAATTATGGAAAAGATATTGTGTATATCGTATAGAATTAGATTGATAGTTATCTTGTAAAGGAATCCTTAGTCTATAAAAGGATTGCCTAGGTTAACATACAGAAAGGGGGAGTTCATACGTATTATTAAGATTCAAGGTTGTAAACCCTAGTGATAGGAGATCACTCGTATTATTATCCTAATAATATTGAATCGTTGGAAGTTATTATTCTGTGTTCTTTGTTTATTCTAATCTTACAAAACACATAAGGTCTTCTAAGTGCTAGCTAGTAAATTCCGCGTGCTAGACTAAGTATAATTCTTCGTATCACATCTAACACAAGGAGTGTGTGTAGATCCGGTCAAATACTCACCTAAAGTGCGAGCCGTAGGTGGTATAACGGGTGGGACAAGTGGTGGATTCACATCCCCATGATGGCGAATGGAATTTCACAAAAAAAATAAAAAAAAAAAAAAAAAAAAAAAAAAAAAAAAAAAAACACAGAAAAGAAATACTAGGGGAATACTAAGAAAATTAAATTAAAAAAAAAAAAACTCATTTGATAGGACAAACGAAAATTTTCTGAGTTAGACCAAACGAAACAAAATATGAAACCTAGACTAGTCCTTGGCAGCGGCGCAAAAAACTTTAATGCAGTTGGTTGCAACACCAAAGTTTTACAACCCCTTAGGCGGCCTGCCTAACCGGTGTAGTGAAGTAAAGGTAAGATCGTGGGATTGATCATTCTCTAGATGAATAGTGAGGAAGGCTCATAGAGCATGACGAATTGATCTAAAATTCGTGAGGAGATTATTTTAGTATTTTATGTTTATTTGAAAGAAAATAAAATATCCGGGTTATAGAGATTTGATTTTAGAACTAATATTTAACCTAAATTACAATAAAAATAAACAACAAGAAAGTTAAATTTTGGTCCTTGATACCCTTGTATCCTCATAAAGTTGACTCCTTTAGGGTTTAGAAAACCCTAATGGGTTGACCCTATGTAATGTAAACACATAAAACCCAGTCACAAAAGTGATTAAACCCTAATTGTCAATAAAAGGAAACAACCCTAAAACACATAAATCGACCAAACAAACATGACCTAAAATTAAAGTTTCAATTTATATGATAATATAAGCATTTACTAAGAACCCTAGCTAGGTTATATATGATTAGGGTAGGTCTGATACCACTATAGGGTATTTGTAGTCACTCACATGGCCTATAAAATATGCACATCGAGAACTAAACAAGCGAACGACATGCAGACCAAACCCATGATAGACAAATCTCCTAATAAGTGATATTACCTAATCTAACATATATAAAGAATTTTTAGGTTTACTTACTTGATCCTGCAATAATGTAAGCTCTTAAACCTTCTTGGGATGCACAAAATCGCCTTCATAATGCTTGATTTGACACTTTCCCCCTTTTTTTTGGAGAATCACCACTTGAGTTGCGTTAGGTATCCACCGGTACTGCACAGGTAGAACGAGGGCTATGAACCTAAGCAACCTATGGAGAGTACGAAAGTGGGTAACAAGTCGACTTGGGATAGCCTATTTGATGATCGACTAAAGTCGATTGTGATCGACTGAAGGGATTCGTCCCTTTTGGTTTGTCTACCGGTCGAAGAAGAGAGGAGAGGGGAGGGAGTTTTAGAGTTTGGAGGAATGTTATGAATCCTATTAGGAAGCCTTGGTATTTATAGGATATCATGGGACATTCCTAATACAACTAGGATTCCTTATAATTAACCATTAAGTATACAAGTTTGATAAGAAGTCAAACATACCCCCTCTAGGGTATTCGGTCGATCCACAAACCCAAAGGTTTGTGGTTTTGCCTTTTATAGTTTTATTATATTTATCCCTAATAAATATATACTCTGGTTAATTACCGTTTTACTCTTTATGAGAATATTGTCATATTCTCAATTCATTTTCATTTATATTTCATTTTGCCACGTTTTTTTCATTTTCATTTGATTGTTCTGTTTAGTGTGCATCGGTGTGACCCATCGGCATTTCTATGAGTACCAATTATGAAAGACGTTGTTCTTTGCACACTAATCCTTTCAATCACCCGCATTAGGCTAATGCTTACTTTTAATCTATCATCCCCATGGTTTGCACAATTGGTTTACTTGTTAAGGAACTCGATATCTAGGTGGAATGTCTCTAAATTATCACAATCATCTAGGTTCATTAGATTATTTCCATTCATTTATGCTTTCACTCAAATCCCCTTTAGAACATGAGAATTTATATGCTTTCATAAAACATATTAAATACTGATGAGGCGAAAAGTGTACCGCTTTTAAGGGGTCATTTAAGCCCTAAATCGTATTTATTTGATCAAATATCGCCCTAAATCGTTCCTTTTGTCATTTTAGGTACTTTTGAGGAGAAATCTGGAAAAGGAGGCATTTTGGATGTTTTTGGAGCATAAAAGTGAAGAAAACGACAAAGTCTCAAGAATCGGCTGAAAGTTACCTTTGACGGCGTCACAATTTACTCTGGACGGCGTCATGCTTTGGGAAGAAAAGGTGGACGTGAAATTTACTCATGATAAGCCAGTGAAAATAGCATGTGAATTCTGACGGCGTCACGCTTTAACTTGATCAAGGGCGTCACGGCTTAAATCATAAGGGGACGGCGTCACGTTCAAGGTTCGACGGCGTCAAGCCTTGATAAGCCAGAATGGATTTTTGAAGAGCTAAAGAGGGACGGCGTCAAGAAGGTCATCCGGGAACCCTAAAAGCGGTGAGGTGACGGCGTCACAATCCATAAGGTGACGCCGTCAGATCCAAAAGTCTATATATAGTTTTCTAATTTTTTGTCATTAAGGAGAGCTTAGTGTGTGGAATTTTGGGAGAAAACCCTAAGACGATTTTAGCTACTTTTTCAGGGCTTTTTGCCTTGAGATCTTCCATGTTACATTGAAGATAAGTTATCAATTAATCATTCAATATGTCTATGTGTTGTTTGATTTTATCTTATGCTTGTCTTTTGATTAACATGTTAGGCTAAATTTATCTTGTGTTTGCTTAGATCTAATGAAACCTAGCTATTGATTATTGGTTATTAGTGTGTTGTTAGTTGTATTGGATGATTGTTTATCTATGTTAGGCTTAAGAAAACTGGCTAACTTCCTATTCGGTAACTTGCTTGAACGTCTTAAGAAACATGAACCAAATGCGTACTAAAGGTTTTTATGGTTGTATTTAATGCACAAGCGAATTCTAGTGATCCCATGTTAGGAGCTTCCTAGCCGGCTCGACATAGGAGTGAAGTAGGAGCTTGTAGAGTTGGGGAAGTAAGTACGCCACCCCACGAATGGTATTAAGGAATACACCCGTCATCCACGCGACTAATACACACTAATTAACCGGTAAAAGATAGTTAGGGAGTAAGGAAATCTAAGTAAACACATTTCTCTACACATAAGTTTCTCACCACATTTTCATTTTTGTTATTTTATTTTATTTGCAATCGTAGTAATTTGGGTTAGTTGACTAGCAACTAATTCCGCCCACTCCTTCAAACCCGAGATTTTACTTGCTTTCATAAAAAAATATAAAAACATAAAAAGAATCTTCCTCAACCTTTAGACCTAATTAGAGTAGCCTTTCACACCTAACGAACACTATTCCCTGTGGAGAACGATCAATCCCCCGTACTTACCACTACACTATACTACATCGGTCAGGTACACTGCCTGGTGGGGTTGTAAGCCTCTTGAGATCCCTCGAGAGGTAAAACCTGTTGTAAGGTTGCAAAACCACGCATCAAGTTTTTGGCGCCGCTGCCGGGGAATAGTTATTGTTTAGGTTGAATTTTTATTTCTATTAGGTCTACTCACTAGATTCCTTTCTAGTGAGATTTTTATTTTCTTTTTCTAGATTTTCTTTAGTCTATCTATTTTCTTTGTGCTTTTGTTCGTAACAGATTTCCATTGACTCTTCCGTTCACCATTATGGAGTACGCGAATCCACCATACCACCAACCACAAAGGCCATTCTACCCTATTGACATCTCGAATTTCAAACAATATCGAGATGAACCCATATATGATGCATGGACTCGTTTTAGAAATTTACTCCGAAAATTCCCTCATCATAGTTTCGCTTTAGCATCCCTAACCCAAACCTTTTACTATCGTGTTGGCCAATATGACCAAATGCGCATTGAGGATTTTGCCAATGGGGACTTTGGGGAATTAAGTGCTGAAGAAGCATGGGATGCCATAGAAGATTGTGCCCAATATTATTATAGGGTAGACAACCCAACAAACGTTAGTACAGGTCAATTGAATATAAATTTCCTGGATCATGAAACAAGTTTGTTTGGGGATGAATACATTAGTGTTGAGATACCTAAGTGGTTGTCATGTAATGCCATAGTACAAAACAAACACATAGGTGACCTTGATGTGATGGAGGATTTAGCCGAACATGATCACATTGATCAAAAAGACCTAGGTTTTATGATCGATGATGATGAATCTCAAGAAACACATGATGAATCTTTTGGGCAATTTGAATATAGCAGTCAGAATATTGAGGATGATCCTTATGATTCGGACATAGAAGTTAAGATGCCTAGAGAAGCACTTGAGATACTTGGGAAAATGTTAGGGTTAGATCCTACTAAAACACATGATGAGGATATAGGTGATCTTGACATAAGGAATGATGAGGTAAGTAACATAAGCCCACCAAGTACCCCACAAGTCCTACCATCATTTGAGGCACACACACCGCCCGTGACTTACCCGGAAGAAGTTGAGGAGACTATAGGAACCCCAATAGAGGTAGAGCCCTTGGACCAAACACAACTAGAAGAAATAGGTTTGAATGCTTTTAGTGATCACAACATTTCTTTTAGTCCTATGGAAGTTCCTAGTTTTGATGAGCCGGAGCCTAAACCAAAACCGTTACCTAATCTTCCATCCTTAGATGTGAATTTAGGAATAAAAAAAGATCCCGATCCACCCATCAAACCATGTAGTCCGGGTAATGTTAAGGTTAAGGTAGTAGACTCTAGGCCATGTGGAGTGGAAGCTAATATAGGAGTGAACCATGACCTTACATACTTACATCACCCATTCATGATTGATCACAAGAAACATTATGGGTTTAAACCGGGTTTATTAGGTCAAGATGGATTCCCAACTAGGAATCTCTCGAAGTTGATAGAAGATGATCCCTTTTTAGGAGAAAACTTTAATTCACCCATTGACCAAAGTGAACTAGGAAAGGTTATGATGAAAGGAGCACACCCCTTTGAGCATATAATTCATCCACCACTCTTTCCTCACGTGGCATACTCCTACCGAGCTGGTGTGTATCGCTACTATCACCCGCACTTAATCCTAAGTGTAGGAAAAACCTCTCCTTTATCCGTTAAATAAGGGTAGAGTCAGGCTCATGACTCGAACAAAAACAAGCGCTTCTTGGGAGGCAACCCAAGCTTTATTTATTCGCTTTGTGTGTTTATTTATTTGTTTGTTTGATTTTATTTGTTTCCGTATGTGTGTTTAATTTTTATTCTTATTGATTCATGTTCAAAAGTAAATCGTGAAAATGCTTTACTTTGTTTTTAACTTCGTCTTAACTACATATAAAGGTATTTTGCAAAAGATAAGTGTAAGGGAAATCCAAATCGGTTTATTAGAACACAAATGAACATGAATCGTAATAATAATAAATTAGCATACATATTCGTATTTGTTTGAGTCAAATGCTTGTATAGAGTCATAATGATGTTTTGCAGGATTTCCAGGAAGTAAGGTAAAGGTTTTTCCAGAAATTTTCCGGAAACTTAAAATGAAAATTTTTGTCAGGTCATTTCTGACGGCGTCAGGGGTTATAACCTGACGGCGTCAGATTTAATTTCCAGAAATTTTTAAAAGTTTTGTTTCCATAAAAAGTTTTTATTAAATCTCCAACTTATAATCTCCAGGAATCTGCAAAATTATCATTCCACAAGCATTATATCTTTATATATAGAGTTTATCCCGCCGATGTTATGCAGGTTTTCGTGTTTGTTTTCTCAGGTTTCACAGGTTATTTTGGACAAGAAAATGTTTTTGGATCAAGCTTATGGCGATGCATTAGTCATGAAGCTTCAACGTTCTCTTTGGAAGAAGATTTAACCGTGTGTAATTTCACTATCCACCGAGCGAATCAGGGGAGTATTTGATTTCATTCTTTTACTTTTTGCTTTTACATCTTGTTATTTGAACATTGGGGACAATGTTCATCTTAAGTGTAAGGGGAGGGTAAAAGTACGATTTTAGAGAATACAATTGCGCTTGATTTTTGTTTGTTTAATAGTAGATGTGTAATAAAACTGAGAGAGATACTTGTTAAGGTAATTTTAGTGCCAAATTTAAAATTTTTTACAACATATAGGAGTGAAACTTTGATCTTAATGAGCGTCTCACGGATAGGAGTTATATGACTAGCACAAAAAACCGTACCACTAAAAAATTTTTCACCCCCAAATATGTGAGGTTCGCCCCTAGAATTGGTAGGAAAAGCATTTATGCTATGATGTGTGTACCGGTAGCACTTAGATTCTAGAACTTGCGTTAGGACCATTCCAAGGCCACAAGTGAGACTACATTCGTGTAGTTAGATTTACTACATGATAAGAGGCATTAGGATTAACCCACTGTTTTACACCTGTGTTTTTGTTATAATTACATTGGCTACATTGGTCAAGTAATTCTCCCACACCCTTTGCGTTGTACTCATTTTTAGTACACGATACCCCTAGTACACCCCTCAGAGCCTATCTTTTCGTTTCGACCTTTAAGCATTTTACTTAAAGGAAGAATTTGTTACACCCCACTAAAATGTACACCCAAATCGCCTTAGCCTACCTTGTATGCACTCATTTTTAGTGCATTATTGTGACAACATTTGTTTAAAACCCAAGTTAATTATCTAGTTGATTACATGGTTGCTAAGTCGAGTCATATCCTTGTACATATTGTTTTGGGACGATTGGGACTCATGGGTAAAGTACTAGTGTAATGGAGTAATGGGGAAGAACATCATTTATTACCCCCATATGTGCTAAAATATTTTAAAAGTACTCCAAGTTTTTCAATTATCTTAATTCGAGTCATTAGAATAGTTAATTGTAAAGTTATGTAAAAGTTCAAGTGTAAGGGGGATGCAACGCCCCTATGATGTAATATTTTGGATGGTAGGGCAAGATTGTATGCAAAAAAAAAAAAAAAAAAAAAAAAAAAAAAAAAAAAAAAAGAGAAAATGAAAAATAGAAAAAAAAAAACATACGGAGTACCATCCCGTTTCATTTTATGTTTGTTTTATATTTTTTTGTTATTTTGTTATTTTGTTTTTAGCTTAAGATCGAGTCTAGTCTTGGCTTAGCAACATTGTATAGTACATGTAATTGATCAAGATTTTTAACTAGCCACCAGTAAAATATCCTTTATCCAACCAAACCGTGTTTTCCTTTTCCCTACACCTAACATTATAACCCATTTAAAAGCCCTCTTTGATAGTTTATCTTTGGTGCTTACGCCTAGTGGAGGAGGTTTTCGATCCTTTCCCAAGCCTATGGTAATCTATTTGCTATGACAGGTAGTGAGAGATATTATCCGTTTTCATTTATGAGATTTATTTTGATGACACTTGAGAGATGTGAGTATCTAAACACTACTTGTGAGGTGCTAGTATGTAATCTCCGTGCTTATTATGATTAAAGTGGAACGATTATTTGTTGTAATTACTTTTATGTTTGCATTAAATGACCCCTAACTTGTATTTTGATTAGAATAAAAGCACATTTGCTTGAGGACAAGCAAATCTCAAGTGTAAGGGTATTTGATGAGGCGAAAAGTGTACCGCTTTTAAGGGGTCATTTAAGCCCTAAATCGTATTTATTTGATCAAATATCGCCCTAAATCGTTCCTTTTGTCATTTTAGGTACTTTTGAGGAGAAATCTGGAAAAGGAGGCATTTTGGATGTTTTTGGAGCATAAAAGTGAAGAAAACGACAAAGTCTCAAGAATCGGCTGAAAGTTACCTTTGACGGCGTCACAATTTACTCTGGACGGCGTCATGCTTTGGGAAGAAAAGGTGGACGTGAAATTTACTCATGATAAGCCAGTGAAAATAGCATGTGAATTCTGACGGCGTCACGCTTTAACTTGATCAAGGGCGTCACGGCTTAAATCATAAGGGGACGGCGTCACGTTCAAGGTTCGACGGCGTCAAGCCTTGATAAGCCAGAATGGATTTTTGAAGAGCTAAAGAGGGACGGCGTCAAGAAGGTCATCCGGGAACCCTAAAAGCGGCGAGGTGACGGCGTCACAATCCATAAGGTGACGCCGTCAGATCCAAAAGTCTATATATAGTTTTCTAATTTTTTGTCATTAAGGAGAGCTTAGTGTGTGGAATTTTGGGAGAAAACCCTAAGACGATTTTAGCTACTTTTTCAGGGCTTTTTGCCTTGAGATCTTCCATGTTACATTGAAGATAAGTTATCAATTAATCATTCAATATGTCTATGTGTTGTTTGATTTTATCTTATGCTTGTCTTTTGATTAACATGTTAGGCTAAATTTATCTTGTGTTTGCTTAGATCTAATGAAACCTAGCTATTGATTATTGGTTATTAGTGTGTTGTTAGTTGTATTGGATGATTGTTTATCTATGTTAGGCTTAAGAAAACTGGCTAACTTCCTATTCGGTAACTTGCTTGAACGTCTTAAGAAACATGAACCAAATGCGTACTAAAGGTTTTTATGGTTGTATTTAATGCACAAGCGAATTCTAGTGATCCCATGTTAGGAGCTTCCTAGCCGGCTCGACATAGGAGTGAAGTAGGAGCTTGTAGAGTTGGGGAAGTAAGTACGCCACCCCACGAATGGTATAGTAACCAAGGAATACACCCGTCATCCACGCGACTAATACACACTAATTAACCGGTAAAAGATAGTTAGGGAGTAAGGAAATCTAAGTAAACACATTTCTCTACACATAAGTTTCTCACCACATTTTCATTTTTGTTATTTTATTTTATTTGCAATCGTAGTAATTTGGGTTAGTTGACTAGCAACTAATTCCGCCCACTCCTTCAAACCCGAGATTTTACTTGCTTTCATAAAAAAATATAAAAACATAAAAAGAATCTTCCTCAACCTTTAGACCTAATTAGAGTAGCCTTTCACACCTAACGAACACTATTCCCTGTGGAGAACGATCAATCCCCCGTACTTACCACTACACTATACTACATCGGTCAGGTACACTGCCTGGTGGGGTTGTAAGCCTCTTGAGATCCCTCGAGAGGTAAAACCTGTTGTAAGGTTGCAAAACCACGCATCAAATACCAAAATAACTCCACCCGTTAGGACTTTAGAAAGCCGCATTTGCTTCCTCTTCGAACGATCTTCCCCTAAGTTATTACCTATACAACACTATAATGATGAGGTACACTGCCTAGGAGTCATAAAACTTCATATCAGAATGAAGCAACAACGACTTCAACATCATCTATGAGGAGACGCGATCATGCACATGGTAATTGTCACGGAAATGAATGGTCACGGTCGTGGACATATCGTGAAGTGTAAAAAGTAAGAGAGTATAGATGAAAAGAAATAAATGATTAGTATTAACCGACAGTTTTAAAATGTTACAAGTAATTAGTATTTATAAGGCGAAGAAATACTTATGGGGTGTTTGGTTTGTAAAATGGAATCACCATAGATATGGAAATGGTAATGCGTTTTGAAAACGGATAATCGAATAATCAGCTTTTACAAAACGTGATTATGAAATATAGTGTTTGGATTTGATTATGCTATTTGATATCACAATAATAAGATAATATGTTTTTTTAGTGTTTGACAAATCTGATTATTTTGTTACTTAATGCATAAAATTACAAAAATAGACATTTGCATAATTACTAATGGGCCATATGAAAATTAAATCAAAGGGCAATAAAGGTATTTTAATGTTGGCCACATGAGAAATAAATGAAAGTCAACAAACTACCAAACATGCGTTTTGTAAAAGCAGGCAGGTAGTAACTTTTCCAAAACTGCGTTTTGGTCCCCTAAAAACACAAATAATCACTTTTCCAACTTTTTTTGCCAAACACTTAAAACCGATTATTTTGCGTTTGCAAAACGCAATAAGCAGATAATCAGTTTCATAACGCAATACCCTCATATTATGCCTACATTTATAGGTTTCATCCCTAATCTAAGAGACTAAGAGTGTGTTTGGTTTGCGGTCCTGAATCACTATTGGTATATGAGTGGTTAAAAGATGGAATGGAATCAAAGGAACCGTTTTCTATGTCTTCGTTTGGCTTGATTTATAGAATTAGTGGGCCTATCGTTTTTTTAAATAAAATACATAGAAAGTGAAAATTTTGCCAATTGAGTATTCTTCATTCTGCCAAAAAAGAAAATAGAAGCCATTCATCCTCAAAATATAAGTGCAGAAATCATACAACATGATAAATTTCACAAATTATAACAAAAATAAGATTCAGAATTCCAAAACTAAAGTAACTTACACAACCTCATTTAAAAATACAATAAACTAATCGATAAGACATGACCGAGAAAAGGTAAACGAAGGGACGCATAATTAGGAAGGAAGCAAGCGAAGAAGATAGCAAATCGAAATCAACGACAAGATAATATTGATCATTTTATCGGTTAACAAAAGACAAAGCGGAGAGTGTTGGATGATGAGAGAAAGGTGAACGGTTAATTAGAAGGAGGATGGTGATGGACAATTTGTCAAAGAAAACAGTTCGATTGTAAAACACACCTCTTTCCTCTAGAACGGACCTATCTCATATCAAATTTTGAAATGACATCTACCTACCAAAGAATTTTCTTTAAAGTGATACCATTCCTTAATACCAAAACTCTGGTAATGGCTCTAAAACCACCAACAAAATGCAACAAAATAACTACAACCAATAACCCAAAAAAAAAAAAAAAAACAAAAAAACATATAAGGGCGAATAGCCAAGATTTACATTTACATCTTGGGAAAATAAATGATAATGGATATATCAACTTAGATAAAAAAAAAAAAAAAAAAAAGTATACAAAATTTAGGGGTGTTTGGGATTGCTTATTGAAAATAGATTATGCGTTTTGACAACGGATAATCAGATAATCAGCTGTTGCAAAATGTGGTTTTGAAATATAGTGTTTGGATTTGATTATGTTTGTTAGGAATATAAATATTCATATGAAGACTCGGTCACCCCGTGTATCTATTTAGCATTTAAGTAGCTCGTAGAATTATTAGTGTTATTAGTAATAGTTTAGTTATTAACGATTGATTTGGTGTGGTTCTTGGAAGATTCAAAGTTTTTTCTTGACTGCGGTTTGTGTCTCGGTCGTACATTCATCACTGCGGTTTGTCCCTCATTAAAGATTCTTCGCTGCGGTTTGTGTTTGTTTAGGAAATTATTGTTTGCGGTTTGGCCAGAAATTCTGACTGCGGTTTGGAGGTTAACCATAACGGGAAACACGACAAAAAGGACTGATAGTGACGTCTTGTCCTGTAGCTGCTGCGGTTTGTCATTTCTTGTCTTTTGCGGTTTGTCGTTTTGCACTGCGGTTTGACTTCTTGCGGTTTGACTTATTGCGGTTTAACCTTATTGCGGTTTGACTTCTTGCGGTTTGACCAGTCTTGCGGTTTGACCAAGGTGTTGCGGTTTGACTCTTTGCGGTTTAGGTCTTTGCGGTTTGACTCTTTGCGGTTTAGGTATTTGCGGTTTGACTCTTTGCGGTTTAGGTCTTTGCGGTTTGACTCTTTGCGGTTTAGGTCTTTGCGGTTTGACTCTTTGCGGTTTAGGTCTAAACGTTGCGGTTTGTTGTCTGTGATTGCGGTTTGGGTGTTGCGGTTTGATACTAAAGTAATACTTTTAACTGTGATTTGACTCAAGTAATCTAATAACGGTTTATTCTTGATTTTTGTAAAATCCCGCGAAAGAACCTATTTCTCGGTTTAAATCAAAGAATTGTAAAATCCCGTTCACTTCTACATCATGACGAGCACAGCTTCTGATGACATTCAGGCTGCCGGGTCTGATACCCGTCCTCCTATGCTTGATAGGACAGACTATGAATCATGGGCACAACGAATACGGCTTTACTGCTTGGGCAAAGAAAATGGATTTAACATTCTTAAATCCATTGATGAAGGACCATTTCAGATGGGCACCACCAGAGACGCTGTTACTACCGGTGAAGACGGAACTGTCACTTTTGGAATCGACAGGCCTCGAACTTACAATGATCTTAATGAGGAAGAAAAGAAGAGGTATGATGCAGACATTAGAGCCTCCAACATTGTCATTCAAGGCTTGCCTAAGGATGTTTATAAACTCATCAACTTCAACACTGAAGCAAAAGCTGTTTGGGACAATGTCAAAATGCTTCTGGCCGGATAAGAACTTACAAAAGAAGATCGTGAGTCGCAATTGTATGATGAGTTTGAGCACTTCAAGATGAACCCTGGTGAAAACATCACGGATTACTATGTAAGATTTCACAAGCTGGTGAACGACATGAGAATTATCAGGATGACAATGCCAAACATCCAACTCAACTCAAAGTTTGTGAACAACTTGACATCAGAATGGGACAGATTTGTTACTGCAGTGAAACTCAACAAAGGATTGAGAGATAAAAATTATGAACAGCTATATGCCTACCTACAACAACATGATAAGCATGCTGCTTATGATCGTCTGTTGAGAGAAAAACTCAATCCAACTGCACCAAATGATCCACTTGCATTTGTTGCAAATGTTCAGCCAATCAACCAATCTTCATCTGATCAAGCTTATCATCATCCCTATTCATCACCATCTGCTATGAATCCACAACTGGATTCAGGGTACTCTCACACCGACAAAATGATTGATAACCTCACCAACCAAGTTTCCTTACTTGTTCAACAATTCAAAGCAACACTCCCTCAAACTAACAATCAACTCAGAACTTCATCAAACCCACACAATCAAGCAACTGTGGAGGATGGAAGAATTGTGGTTCAGAATGTTCAGGGGAGGCAGAACTTGAATCAAAGGAACATGGGTCGAGGCAATGTGCAGATTAGAGTAGGAAATGCAAATCAGGGGCAGGAGAAGCAACCCAAGTGTTACAACCAATGTTGCAAAAATCGTGAATCGGTAGTGTGGCGGTCGACCACCCTGCAACGATTAATCGGCCAAGGCAGGATTAATCGGTGATTAATCGGATTGGCATTTTTTGCATGTTTTGGGTATTTCTGGAGATCAAACTAAAGATCGTAACTGATTCCAAGCCTACTATGTTTCCAAACCTCAATAAAAGGCTCAAATTCTGATTATGAGGCTCATTATGTGTTATAAGTGAAATAAACGATCCCCAAATTAAGTAGAATGCCTAAATTTTTATTTTTTTTAAAGTTGACCGATACGGCCGATTTTTGGCCCTTTTTTTGTCCAGACCGATTTTTTGACCGATTTCTAAAATTCTACAAGGTCGAAGGCCGATAAGCGATATATCGGCGATTAATCGGCCGATACGGCCGATTTTTGCAACATTGGTTACAACTGTGGTGGACTTGGACACATTGCCAGAAACTGCAATCAGCCAAAGCGTCCACAGAACACTGACTATTTCAAGGACAAGATGTTGTTGATGCAAGCTCAAGAGAATGGAGCAGTGTTGGACGAAGAAGAGTTGTTGTTTCTTGCTGGAGATGGGGGAAATACTTTTGATGCCGATGTGGACGAGTAGCCAGTTCAGGACCTTGCACTAAATGATCCCAACATCTTCCAAGCTGATGACTGTGATGCTTTTGACTCTGATGTGGATGATGAACCAACTGCTCAAACGATCTTCATGGCTAATCTGTCCTCTGTTGTCTCGTCACCTCAACAAGCTGGTCCCTCCAATGCATCTGTGATTTCTGAGGTACTAAAGCTTTATGACACATATAATGTGGTAGATGAACAGAAAATTCCCAACAACGTACAACAGACAAATGTTGTTGATTCAGATACTGTTGATGTGGGAAATAGTAATATTATCTCATATGAACAATATGTGAATCACAACAACGTGACTGATGTACCAAGTTGTGCATCTTCTGTTGTAGATAATGCTTGTGTTGTAAACAATACTTGTGAGTTGCATGAAAACACTATGCTTGTCCCAGATGACACCTTGACCACTAGGCTTAACATTTATAAAGATCAAGTGGCCATATATGAACAACGTGCAAAATTTGAGCTTACGGAACGTGATCAGAAAATGGGTAGTCAAATGCGTACACTTATAACTGAGCGTAATTTAAGGAAAGAAACATTGAAACAAGAGTTGAATTCTTTGCAAAAACAGCTGGATCAGACTGTTAAACAAAAACAGGAGGCCCAAGAGCATGTAAATACACTAAAACAAGATTTCAAAGAAAAAGAAACAAAACTCTTAAATGATTTCTCCAGACTTAAAACGTTAAAAAATAAGCTTGAAAACAAGTTGTACACACAAGACCAAACCAGACAAACTGCTCAAATGATTCAAAAGCACAAAAAGTTGTGTGATAAGCATAGTGAAAATAATGTAGGTGAACCTAAATTAGCTCTTCTTAGGAATGCTAAAGTAGCCCAACCTGCCTTATATTATGCAAATGTGATGATTATGCCTGGTCATGCCCCTCCTGATGTTTCATCATTAGAAGAGAGTAATGTGATAGAAGTAAGAAATAGAGAAAGAATGATTGAGAAAATGAAGGATCCCAAATGTATAGCCAATCGAATCATAGTCAAACCCCATGATTATTATGAGGAGAATCGATTGACTGTGTTTGCACCTCAAAGGAAGTTAACGCCTGAACAAATATTTTGGTCTTTAGACATAGAAAAGAGAAAGGCCGTTGAACTTAACGACAAAACTCCATCCCTTAGGAAAATTGCGGTTGCAACGGTGTATCCTCCCAATACACCTAGACATTTAGTTCCTTTAACTCTTCCCACAGAATGTAAAACTCTAATTAGCATATATGTACTTTGTCAACTATTTGCTGATTTTGATAAAACATGTAAGAAGAGAATTACACCAACAGGAATTACTGAGGGGGAAAGGGGTTTTGAACAAACAAAAAGGTGTTACTTAACTGAGGTCATGCCATTCTTTAAACTACTCAAAGAACAGTTTAAAGGGATGCAAAAAACTCTTAAAACTGAAGTAAATGAAATGAAAGTAGTGTTTAAAGATATGGAAAATGAGGTAGCTCAAAATGCGATAGAACTTAAGAGTCGTGAGATTGAGAGAAAGAATATTCTCATCACCAATGTGTCACAACTCGTAATTTCAGGTCATTTTCCAAATCCCGACAATTTACTATTCATGAGTTACTATTCATCAAACACTATTCACCGATCACTATTCATCATTTCACTATTCATCGTTTTGAAGTCAGTTTGAGACATTGAGAAGTCGTCAAAAATTTTACTATTCACATGACACTATTCATTCCCGGAGGGAAATCACTATTCATGGGCATCATTCATCATGTCGTAAACTAGGTTTACGGGTATTCAAATGCGCGTAACCAGTTAGGTTTAGCTGCGTATTCATGCATCATCAGCAAAGACACATCATACATACTAGGGTAGTCTGCATATTATCAGTAACATCTCTTCCATATCAGTTTATGCGTGTGTTTGTGTGATTTTCATTAACGTATGCTTAATTTTTTAATTAACGTTACCACTCAGTCATTTCTACTAACAGTAAACCCAATACTCCCGACAATGATCCTAATATATTTTCAAGCTAATTATAATGATATAGAGATTATATTATTATTTTACCTGGTGTTTATAAACCAATCGCTATATTTTTTGTTTGACGTTTATAAATCCGTCGGTTTAGGAAATTTCAATCCGATTATCATTCTAACACCCGATTCTTGCAAAGGAACATGATTTTTCAATTTTTACAACTTCGTCGTATCTCATTTCACCTCGTCACGAGTTATTTCTTGTTAACTCGGTACCCGATAACACCCAATGTATACACAAATCAACTAATACTTAAACTAATGGAGGACACTTGGCAAGTTAACATCAAATCCTTCCCATCTTTTGCCATGTGCCACCCCCCTAACCCCCTCCATTAGCCTAATACTCCTAAAACTCATAAATGAATTACTTGCCATTTTATTTCCATTCCACTAACTCAAACACATATACATAAACCATTAGCTAACAAAAAAAGATCAAACCCCTTCCACCCCATCACCTAGGATCGGCCATAACCAAGAACACCATCAAAATCCATACATTTTTCAAGAACAAATCATAATCATACTCCATTTGCCTTCCTAGTTATGGATTTGTGATCAAACCTCAAGTTTATTACTCATTTCTTATCAAAACTCATCCAATCATCAAGTAAGTTTCAAGAATATGTTTTGATCATTTTATACTTTCATTTGATTCATATATTCATGTATTTTCAAGTTATATTAGTCATCCATGCAAGATACTTGTGTTTTACATACCACATTTGAACATAAACTCTTTAAATCACTAGATCTATAGGTTTCACTAATGATCTCATGAAATCCACCAAGGTTGGTGATTTTTAGGACCCCATGACACCTAAGAAGGTGTATGGTAGGATTTGCGAACTTGTGGAGTTGATTTGAGTTAGTATGATCAAGTTTAGAACCAAGGAAGTGAGTTTTTAACAATCTAAAATAGGTTCTGTCCAAAAACGTGTAAACTGGAGAACTCCGTAATTTTTGGTATATTTTGGCCTTCATATTCAAAAATTTCTTTAAAAAGCGAAACCGTGGCCGCAAGAATCACTAAAAACCGACTTATAACGAAGGAGATATGATTTTTCGAAGTTAGACGACGAAAACTAATTTTCTAAAAATTTAGTTGCTGATCGCCGAGATTCAAAGGACAAAACGAGGCGTTAGACGTGATCTAGACTACCCGACCTATTGAGATTATGTTAGTTCATGTTTATACGAAGCCGTGGATGTAAAGAACGTAGAAAACGAGCTTGTAATGGCCGAGTTATTCACGTTTGGAGCCCGACGTACCATGTTTATTTTGACAGCCACTATTAGAAAGTGTTCTAAATATTAAAACTAGTGTTTTTGCGAAACATAACGTTGTTAGCCGATTTTATAATTGATCGAGGCGTGTACAATCGAAAGTTAAAGGAAACGACATTTATACATTGTTACAAGGTTTTCAAAAACGTCGAGTTTGATCAACTAACACGTAACGTGCAATATTTCGCGACTAGTTTCACGAAGCCATTTTGGACATATTTTCACAAGTTAAGGAAAATATTAAATTGCGATGAAAATGCTACATTTTGCCGATAGAGCACCAAACAAGGATCGTGGAGTACCGTTTCAACTTGTTTACTCGAAAAGTAGTTTATAACTTAACGAGACGTCAAAAGTGTATTTTTCGTCGATAAAAGTTATTTTCAAAACTAACAAGTGGTATCGTTAACATACGTATTTGCATGTGTTGCATTGTATCATTGCTTACATTGGATCACATCATTCATGATAGGTCGTGGTTAGAGACCGAGCTTTATTTCATCATATCCATCATTGTCATTGTTGCTATATCATATCAGGTGAGTTTTCATAGCCCCGTTTTAAATTGTTTATTGTTTTCTAAACTCTCGGGGGAATACATTGCACCATTTTCATTTGCGGACCAAAGTATGCAAACTCATTACATTGCTTAGGTTACATCATTGCCCAGATTAAAGTCCCCTTTTATTATCATGAACCGTTAATTGTTAGCAAGCGAGAGTGAGTGAATAGATCTATTGAGGGTGACTCCTCCGTTCGGGTTGGTAGCGCCAACTTGTCAAACGAACGCATTTCATTTCTGTCATATTAGAGTGATTGGCAAACACTCAGTTGGGGCATTTCATTCAGTCTAGCTTCGGGGTCATGAGCTTAAGAGCTAATGTATCATTTTTATGTGGCATTGTTTTGTCATACACTTTATACTTGTGGTATCTGTACAATATTTCATTTACATAAACCTATGATCTCACCAACATTTTTGTTGACCATTTTTAGCAATGTATTTTCAGGTAATTAAGGTATCGCATGTTGGCTTGCATATGGACATCATGGAGTCGCGGAGTCGACGCGTCTCACTTTATATTTTATGCACTTATCCATCGTTTGAATTGTATGAACTTGTTTTTCTGAAAACTTGTTTCACCTTTTGGGACCTAGCTTTATAACTCTGAATGTTTTTAAATAATCAAACGATGTATTTTCTAAACGACACGTTAGGTCATTCAATATAACTGTAACTTTGGTGCTATGACCAGTCGTGCCCCTGAATGACTTATTCTGCTGCAAGTCACGAAATTTGGGGGTGTGACAGATTGGTACCAGAGCAAAGGTTATAGTGAACTAGGTTGTCCATTATATCCTAGACTATAGCTGCACCATCATAGCATCTCATCATTGTAGCATAAGTGCATATTCATTATATCACATGTAGTGATTGCGATTTCATACATATATCATTTCATCATAACTCACATTGTGTAAATGTTTATTTACTTTTATTTCACACCTGTTGTTTTAGTGATGTCTTCGGATTCACACCCTATTGTTATCTCGTCTGACTCTGAGTCAGCGGACGATACTTCCTCACTACCCTCCATCATACTCGAGTCGGTTACATCATCCCCGATACCCACTATCATTTTGTCATCAGTGGAGCCTACTCCACAGTCTTCACCCGTGATGTCAGAGGCCGAGACAGAACCCTTTGAGGAGGGGGAAGTCGTGCCTACCCCACCACTGTTACCTGTGATCCGTCGTGGTCCCAGAGTTGTTCCAGTTATCCAGCCAGGAGAGTTTGTACCCTATGGTCGAGTTTACCGTACATATCCAGGTGGGCCACGCATGAAGCGCACTGCTGCTAAGCGGGTTCATCGTTTCACTGTCAGGTCACCAGCTGCATTTGTATCCCTACCACCACCATTATCACTTACTTCATCTCATCCACTCCGTCGCCGCTTGACAACGAGGAGGAGTGTGGCATTCAGCACACCACCACCATTATCACCCTTACCATCCTTATCATCATTGTCTCCACCATTGCCATCCCTATCAGCACCACAGATGCCATCAGCACCAGTCCACATCAGAGATCCTACTCCTATGTCAGACCTACCGCTCAAGAAGCGGGCTCGTCTTGATATCTCATTTCCAGATACTTCAGATGCTACAGAGACAGCACCACCCAGCAGATTCGAGGTTGGTGAGAGCTCGAGGGCTGTTGCTGACAGAGTGCTTACTGCTGCTACATTTGATTCGCGACTAGATCAGCTACAGGGATAGATTGTGAGGGCATTGTCTCATCTAGACGAGACTCTAGTGAGCCGTATTGAGGCTATTGAGGAGGAGGTCGAGGGATTGATCCAGGGCAGGGTTGCCATTGATGTGTCACACCAGGGTTTAGAGGCTCGTCAGTTGGAGAGTTCAGAGCATATCACACAGCTAAGGCAGGAGATGCTGGGGTTAGTTGACAGAGCACAGATGTTCCAGGATGAGCATCATCGCCAGGCCGGTGAGTTATCTTCAGTTCAGGCTAGGTTGTCTGCATCAGAGACTAGGGAGACTGACCACAGCTTCGAGTTCAGCACCTAGAGGAGATCGTTGTTGCGATATCTAGGGATCTTCAGAGGATTTTCCGCAGGCTAGATGGAGCACCCGGAGGAGGTGCCTAGTGTTAGACGATTATCATGTAGCTTGTACATTATTATCCTAGTCCCGGGGTGTGGGACATAGTTAGTACTTGTTGTCTTTTGCTTGTAGTACAAACAAATATATCAAGTGTGACTCTACTATGCAGGATTTTCGTTGTGCTATTTTATGATATCGGTCTGCGTAACCGAAATTTTCATGTATTATATTCATGTGCGCTGTGATTATATTTATGATGTTTCGTTGTGGTTTCATTGTATTTATACATGCTGTGGTTGTATTTATACGTGTTGTGGATGTATATACATGTTGTAGTTGTCTATATTGTGTATGATGACCGTTTCCATTGTGAGTTCTCATTGTGTTATCTTTTGTGATTGTGAAGAATCATGCTACCCAAAAGAGCTACTCCTGCTATGACACCCGCCCAGATCAAGAGACTTGTTGCCGACAGCATTGAGGCAGCATTGGTAACTGAAAGAGCTGTTGTAGCTGCAGCTGCTGCTGAAGCCGCTTCACGGGCAGAAACCGGAGAAGTGGGAGGAACAAATACTAATGGAACAAATGGTCGTAAGTGTACGTACAAAGATTTCAAGAGTGGTGATCCAGAAAAATTCAAAGGCACTGAAGGAGCCACTGCCGTGATCCAATGGTTTGAAAATAAAGAATCAGTATTCCTACTATGCAACTGTCCGGAAGACAGCAAGGTCAAGTTTGCTACTAGTACACTCGTTGGGGAAGCTATGTCATGGTGGAATTCATATGCAAATCCCATGGGAATGGAGAATGCTCACAAGCTTACATGGGACGAATTCAAGAAGTTGATGACAAAGAAGTTTTGCCCACGAACAGAAGTGAAAAAGATGGAAACAGAGTTTTATGAGCTAGTGACAGCAGGTAATGATATTGAGGCATATATCAGGAGATTTCAGGAATTGGCAGCATTATGTCCGACAATGGTTCCAGACACTGAGAAGCTATTGGAGAATTTCATTGGAGGATTACCTCACAACATCCGAGGAGATGTGATTTCTTTTGACCCACAAACATTGGATGAGGCAATCAGAATGTCTCAGAAACTCATGGCTCAGATAGTGAAGAAAGGAACTGCTTCAGACAACAACAACAACTACCGAAACAACAACAAATATAACAGCAACCGAAACAATTCCAATAACAACAACAACAACAACAACAACAACAACAACAAAAGAAATCGGGACAACAACCAGAGTAGCAATGTTACTCAACCACCACCCAAGAGACAGGAAACTGCAAAGGCTTATGTTGCAGGTCAAGCTGAGAAAAGAGGTTACAATGGTACTTTACCCAAGTGCAACAAATGTCAAACCCATCATAATCCTGGAAATTGTCCGAATCCGTGTGGAAACTGTAAGAAAGTTGGTCATTCGACTATGGATTGCAAAGCTCCGATTGTGGTTGATAATCAGAAGCCCCCAGTAACATGTTTTGGATGTGGAGAAGTTGGGCACTTCAAGAATAAATGTCCAAAAGGAAAGAATCAGGGAAACAATAACCAAGGTGGAACAGCTAGTGGAAGAGCTTATGTCCTTGGAGGAGAAGATGTCAGGGAGGACCCGAGTGTCGTTACGGGTACGTTCCTCATTAATAATCGTTATGCATCCATACTATTTGATTCAGGAGCCGATAGAAGTTTTGTTTCTACTGCATTTGCACCACTACTCAACATTGAACCAACCGCATTAGACACTTTATATCACATTGAACTAGCTAACGGTAGTTTAGTTGGCACCGCGACGATCATTCGTGGTTGCACTCTTAATTTTCTCAATCACCCATTCAATATAGACCTCATGCCAGTAGAACTTGGAAGTTTCGACATTGTTATCGGAATGGATTGGTTATCTCAACATCATGCTAGAATCATCTGTGATGAAAAGGTTGTTCATCTTCCTTATGATGGCGAAACATTGGTCGTTCGCGGAGAACGCAGTGGGACTAGACTCAGCATCATCTCGTGCATTAAAACAGAGAAATACATAAAGAAGGGCTGTTATGCATTCTTGGCTCACATCACAGAAAAGAAGTCAGAGGAGAAGCGACTTGAGGATGTGCCAACAGTTAAGGATTTTCCAGAAGTCTTTCCAGAAGACTTACCAGGACTGCCACCTACTCGCCAAGTCGAATTTCAGATTGAATTAGTGCTGGGAGCCGCACCAGTCGCGCGAGCACCTTATCGACTTGCACCTTCAGAAATGCAAGAGTTGTCGAACCAATTGCAAGAGCTCTTGGATAAAGGATTCATTAGGCCGAGTTCATCACCTTGGGGAGCACTAGTGTTGTTTGTAAAGAAGAAAGATGGATCTTTCAGAATGTGCATTGATTATCGAGAGCTAAACAAATTAACGGTGAAGAATCGTTATCCACTTCCCAGGATCGATGATTTGTTTGATCAGTTGCAAGGTTCCAGTTATTACTCCAAGATCGACATGAGATCGGGTTACCATCAGCTTAGGGTTCGGGAGGGAGATATCCTGAAGACAGCATTCAGAACACGCTATGGTCATTATGAATTTCAGGTAATGCCGTTCGGACTAACCAACGCACCAGCTGTGTTCATGGATCTTATGAACAGGGTGTGCAAGCCATATCTATATAAGTTTGTGATCGTATTCATTGAAGATATCTTGATTTACTCAAGGAGTGAAGAAGAGCACCGAGAACACCTCAGAACAATCTTAGAACTGCTCAAGAATGAGAAACTGTATGCAAAATTTTCAAAGTGTGATTTTTGGATCAGAAGAGTACAATTTCTTGGTCACGTCATTGATAGTCAGGGACTACAGGTTGATCCAGCAAAGATTGAGGCCGTTAAAGATTGGGCAACACCAAAAACTCCCACAGAAATTCGTCAATTCTTAGGACTTTCCGGATATTACAGAAGGTTCATTGAAGGTTTTTCCAAGATAGCTAAGCCACTGACCAAGTTGACTCAAATGAACCAGAAGTACGATTGGGGAGAAAAGCAAGAGACTGCTTTTCAGTTATTGAAACAGAAACTTTGCAGCACGCCAATTTTGTCATTGCCAGAAGGGATTGAAAACTTTGTGGTATATTGCGACGCTTCACACAAAGGACTTGGGGCAGTGTTAATGCAAAACGAGAATGTGATAGCTTATGCATCTCGTCAGCTTAAGAAGCATGAGAAGAACTACACTACTCACGACTTAGAGTTGGGTGCCGTGGTTTTCGCACTCAAGATTTGGAGGCATTATCTTTATGGAACAAAGTGTGTAGTATTTACAGACCACAAAAGCTTACAGTACATTCTTGATCAGAAGGAACTCAACATGAGGCAACGTCGTTGGTTGGAACTACTTAGTGATTACGACTGTGAAATCAGATATCACCCAGGAAAAGGCAATGTTGTGGCAGATGCACTCAGTCAAAAAGAGAGACTCAAGCCGTTGACAGTCAGATCATTGGGAATGACAATCATTTCACCACTACCAAAAAAAATCCTCGAGGTTCAGGTAGAAGCACTCAAGGAAGAAAACCTACCAAGTGAAACACTCAAAGGAATGCAAGATAATGCAAACGAATTAGTAAGGAGATCAGTTGGAACATTATGATTCAAGGATAGAAGTTGGATACCTCTCTATGGTGGAATACGAGAGTTGATCATGCACGAATCACACAAGTCGAAGTACTCTATTCATCCAGGTTCTGATAAGATGTATCAGGATCTCAAGAAGCTTTATTGGTGGCCCAATATGAAAGCAGAGATAGCTACGTATGTTAGTAAATGCCTTACTTGTGCTAAAGTGAAAGCCGAGTACCAGAAGCCATCAGGATTGCTTCAGCAACCAGAGATTCCCCAGTGGAAATGGGAACGCATTACTATGGACTTCGTCACTAAACTTCCCAAAACATCAGGAGGTTACGATGCTATTTGGGTAATAGTTGATCGTCTCACCAAGTCAGCCCATTTCATTCCAATCAAAGAGACTTATACTATGGATCAGCTCGCCAGACTTTACGTCAAGGAAATAGTCTCAAGGCACGGTGCACCAATTTCCATCATTTCCGACAAATATAGTCGCTTTACTTCAAACTTTTGGGAATCATTGCAAGACTCATTTGGATCTAAGTTAGACATGAGTACCGCCTATCATCCTCAGACCGATGGTCAGAGCGAGAGAACGATTCAGACATTGGAAGACATGCTCAGGGCATGTGTCATTGACTTTGGAAATGGTTGGGCTAACCATTTGCCATTGATCGAGTTCTCTTACAATAACAGTTACCATACGAGCATAAAAGCTGCACCATTCGAGGCACTCTACGGTCGTAAGTGCAGGTCCCCAGTTTGTTGGGCCGAAGTTGGTGATGTACAACTAACAGGTCCAGAGTTGGTCAGAGAGACAACAGAAATGATAATTTAGATTCGAGAAATACTCCAAACAGCCAGAATTTGACAGAAAAGTTACGCCGATGTTCGACGCAAACCATTAGAATTTCAGGTTGGAGACAAAGTCATGTTGAAGGTCTCGCCTTGGAAGGGCGTGATACGATTCAGGAAACGCGGTAAGCTGAACCCGAGATACATAGGGCCATTCAAGATTCTGGAAAGGATCGGTCCGGTAGCGTACAGACTGGAGCTTCCGTTAGAGCTCAGCAATGTGCATAACACGTTTCATGTCTCAAACCTCAAGAAATGTCTTTCAGACGAAACACTCGTAATCCCATTGGAAGAAATTCACATCGATGATAAGCTTAATTTTGTGGAAGAACCAGCAGAAATCATGGACCGAGAGGTCAAACAGTTGAAGCAAAGTCGAATTCCGATCGTCAAAGTTCGCTGGAATTCTCGCAGAGGTCCTGAGTTTACTTGGGAACGGGAAGACCAGATGCGACTCAAATACCCACATCTTTTCACCGAGACCACTCCAGAGAACAACATCAGCTGAATTCAGGGACTGAATTCCTTTTAGGGTGGTCGACTATCCCAACTCGTAATTTCAGGTCATTTTCCAAACCCCAACAATTTACTATTCATGAGTTACTATTCATCAAACACTATTCACCAATCACTATTCATCATTTCACTATTCATCATTTTTGAAGTCAGTTTGAGACTTTGAGAAGTCGTCAAAATTTTTACTATTCACATGACACTATTCATTCCCGGAGGGAAATCACTATTCATGGGCATCATTCATCATGTCGTAAACTAGGTTTACGGGTATTCAAATGCGCGTAACCAGTTAGGTTTAGCTGCGTATTCATGCATCATCAGTAAAGACACATCATACAGACTAGGGTAGTCTGCATATTATCAGTAACATCATTTCCATATCAGTTCATGCATGTGTTTGTGTGATTTTCATTAACGTATGCTTAATTGTTTAATTAACGTTACCACTCAGTCATTTCTACTAACAGTATACCCAATACTCCCGACAATAATGATATAGAGATTATATTATTACTTTACCCGGTGTTTTTAAACCAATCGCTATATTTTTCGTTTGACGCTTATAACTCCGTCGGTTTACGAAATTTCAATCCGATAATCATTCTAACACCCGATTCTTGCAAGGAACATGATTTTACAATTTTTACAACTTCGTCGTATCTCATTTCACCTCGTCACGAGTTATTTCTAGTTAACTCGGTACCCGATAACACCCAATGTATACACAAATCAACTAATACTTAAACTAATGGAGGACACTTGGCAAGTTAACATCAAATCCTTCCCATCTTTTGCCATGTGCCACCCCCTAACCCCCTCCATTAGCCTAATACTCCCAAAACTCATAAATGAATTACTTGCCATTTTATTTCCATTCCACTAACTCAAACACATATACATAAACCATTAGCTAACAAAAAAAGATCAAACCCCTTCCACCCCATCACATAGGATCGGCCATAACCAAGAACACCATCAAAATCCATACATTTTTCAAGAACAAATCATAATCATACTCCATTTGCCTTCCTAGTTATGGATTTGTGATCAAATCTCAAGTTTATTACTCATTTCTTATCAAAACTCATCCAATCATCAAGTAAGTTTCAAGAATATGTTTTGATCATTTTATATTTTCATTTGATTCATACATTCATGTATTTTTCAAGTTATATTAGTCATCCATGCAAGATACTTATGTTTTACATACCACATTTGAACATAAACTCTTTAAATCACTAGATCTATAGGTTTCACTAATGATCTCATGAAATCCACCAAGGTTGGTGATGTTTAGGACCCCATGACACCCTAAGAAGGTGTATGGTAGGATTTGCGAACTTGTGGAGTTGATTTGAGTTAGTATGATCAAGTTTAGAACCAAGGAAGTGAGTTTTTAACAGTCTAAAATAGGTTCTGTCCAAAAACGTGTAAACTGGAAAACTCAGTAATTTTTGGTATATTTTGGCCTTCATATTCATAAATTTCTTTCAAAAACGAAACCGTGGCCACAAGAATCACTAAAAACCGACTTATAACAAAGGAGATATGATTTTTCGAAGTTAGACGACGAAAACTAATTTTCTGAAAATTTAGTTGCTGATCGCCGAGATTCAAAGGACAAAACGAGGCGTTAGACGTGATCTAGACGACCCGACCCATTGAGATTATGTTAGTTCATGTTTATACGAAGCCGTGGATGTAAAGAACGTAGAAAACGAGCTTGTAATGGCCGAGTTATTCACGTTTGGAGCCCGACGTACCATGTTTATTTTGACAGCCACTATTAGAAAGTGTTCTAAATATTAAAACTAGTGTTTTTGCGAAACATAACGTTGTTAGCCGATTTTCTAATTGATCGAGGCGTGTACAATCGAAAGTTAAAGGAAACGACATTTATACATTGTTACAAGGTTTTCAAAAACATCGAGTTTGATCAACTAACACGTAACGTGCAATATTTCGCGACTAGTTTCACGAAGCCATTTTGGACATATTTTCACAAGTTAAGGAAAACATTAAATTGCGATGAAAACGCTACATTTTGCCGATAGAGCACCAAACAAGGATCGTGGAGTACCGTTTCAACATGTTTACGCGAAAAGTAGTTTATAACTTAACGAGACGTCAAAAGTGTATTTTTCGTCGCTAAAAGTTATTTTCAAAACTAACAAGTGGTATCGTTAACATACGTATTTGCATGTGTTGCATTGTATCATTGCTAACATTGGATCACATCATTCATGATAGGTCGTGGTTAGAGACCGAGCTTTATTTCATCATATCCATCATTTTCATTGTTGCTATATCATATCAGATGAGTTTTCATAGCCCCGTTTTAAATTGTTAATTGTTTTCTAAACTCTCGGGGGGAGAATACATTGCACCATTTTCATTTGCAGACCAAAGTATGCAAACTCATTACATTGCTTAAGTTACATCATTGCCCAGATTAAATTCCCTTTTATTATCATGAACCGTTAATTGTTAGCAAGCGAGAGTGAGTGAATAGATCAATTGAGGGTGACTCCTCCGTTCGGGTTGGTAGCGCCAACTTGTCAAACGAACGCATTTCATTTCTTTCATATTAGAGTGATTGGCAAACACTCAGTTGGGGCATTTCATTCAGTCTAGCTTCGGGGTCATGAGCTTAAGAGCTAATGTATCATTTTTATGTGGCATTGTTTTGTCATACACTTTATACTTGTGGTATCCGTACAATATTTCATTTACATAAACCTATGATCTCACCAACATTTTTGTTGACCATTTTTAGCAAAATATTTTCAGGTAATTAAGGTATCGCATGTTGGCTTGCATATGGACATCATGGAGTCGCGGAGTCGATGCGTCTAACTTTATATTTTATGCACTTATCCATCGTTTGAATTGTATGAACTTGTTTTTCTGAAAACTTGTTTCACCTTTTGGGACCTAGCTTTATAACTCTGAATGTTTTTAAATAATCAAACGATGTATTTTCTAAACGACACTTTAAGTCGTTCAATATAACTGTAACTTTGGTGCTATGACCAGTCGTGCCCCTGAATGACTTATTCCGCTGCAAGTCACGAAATTTGGGGGTGTGACAGATTGGTACCAGAGCAAAGGTTATAGTGAACTAGGTTGTCCATTATATCCTAGACTATAGCTGCACCATTATAGCATCTCATCATTGTAGCATAAGTGTATATTCATTATATCACATGTAGTGATTGCGATTTCAAACATATATCATTTCATCATAACTCACATTGTGTAAATGTTTATTTACTTTTATTTCACATCTGTTGTTTTAGTGATGTCTTCGGATTCACACCCTATTGTTATCTCGTTTGACTCTGAGTCAGCGGATGATACTTCCTCACTACCCTCCATCATACTAGAGTCGGTTACATCATCCCCGATACCCACTATCATTTTTTCATCAGTGGAGCCTACTCCACAGTCTTCACCCGTGATGTCAGAGGCCGAGACAGAACCCTTTGAGGAGGGGGAAGTCGTGCCAACCCCACCACTATCGCCTGTGATCCGTCGTGGTCCCAGAGTTGTTCCAGTTATCCAGCTAGGAGAGTTTGTACCCTATGGTCGAGTTTACCGTACATATCCAGGTAGGCCGCGCATGAAGCGCACTGCTGCTAAGCGGGTTCATCGTTTCACTGTCAGGTCACCAGCTGCATTTGTATCCCTACCACCACCATCATCACTTACTTCATCTCATCCACTCTGTCGCCGCTTGACAGCGAGGAGGAGTGTGGCATTCAGCATATCACCACCATTATCACCCTTACCATCCTTATCATCATTGTCTCCACCATTGCCATCCCTATCAGCACCACGGATGCCATCAGAACCAGTCCACATCAGAGATCCTACTCCTATGTCAGACCTACCGCTCAAGAAGCGGGATCGTCTTGATATCTCATCTCCAGATAGTTCAGATGCTACAGAGACAACACCACCCAGCAGATTCAAGGTTGGTGAAAGCTCGAGGGCTGCTGCAGACCAAGTGCTTACTACTGCTACATTTGACTCGCGACTAGATCAGCTGCAGGGAGAGATTGAGAGGGCATTGTCTCATCTAGACGAGACTCCAGTGAGCCGTATTGAGGCTATTGTGGAGGAGGTCGAGGAATTGATCCAGGGCAGGGTTGCCATTGATGTGTTACACCAGGGTTTAAAGGCTCGTCAGTTGGAGAGTTCAGAGCATATCACACAGCTAAGGCAGGAGATGCCGGGGTTAGTTGACAGAGCACAGATGTTCCAGGATGAGCATCATCGCCAGGCCGGTGAGTTATCTTCAGTTCAAGTTAGGTTGTCTGCATCAGAGACTAGGGAGACTGACCTTCAGCTTCGAGTTCAGCACCTAGAGGAGATCGTTGTTGCGATATCTAGGGATCTTCAGAGGTTTTTCCGCAGGCTAGATAGAGCACTCAGAGGAGGTGTCTAGTGTTAGACTGTTATCTTGTAGCTTATACATTATTATCCTAGTCCCGGAGTGTGGGACATAGTTAGTACTTGCTGTCTTTTGCTTGTAGTACAAACAAATATATCAAGTGTGACTCTACTATGCAAGATTTTCATTGTGCTATTTTATGATATCGGTCTGCGTAACCGAAATTTTCATGTATTATATTCATGTGCGCTGTGATTATATTTATGATGTTTCGTTGTGGTTTCATTGTATTTATACATGATGTGGTTGTATTTATACGTGTTGTGGATGTATATACATGTTGTGGTTGTGTATATTGTGTATGATAACCGTTTCTATTGTGAGTTCTCATTGTGTTATCTTTTGTGATTGTGAAGAATCATGCCACCCAAAAGAGCTACTCCTGCTATGACACCCGCCCAGATCAAGAGACTTGTTACCAACAGCATTGAGGCAGCATTGGTAACTGAAAGAGCTGTTGTAGCTGCAGCTGCTGCTGAAGCCGCTTCACGGGCAGAAACCGAAGAAGTGGGAGGAACAAATACTAATGGAACAAATGGTCGTAAGTGTACGTACAAAGATTTCAAGAGTGGTGATCCAGAAAAATTCAAAGGCACTGAAGGAGCCACTGCCGTGATCCGATGGTTTGAAAAGACAGAATCAGTATTCCTACTATACAACTGTCCGGAAGACAGCAAGGTCCAGTTTGCTACTAGTACACTCCTTGGGGAAGCTATGTCATGGTGGAATTCGTATGCAATGCCCATGGGAATGGAGAATGCTCACAAGCTTACATGGGACAAATTCAAGAAGTTGCTGACAAAGAAGTTTTGCCCACGAACAGAAGTGAAAAAGATGGAAACAGAGTTTTATGAGCTAGTGACAGCAGGTAATGATATTGAGGCATATATCAGGAGATTTCAGGAATTGGCAGCATTATGTCCGACAATGGTTCCGGACACTGAGAAGCTATTAGAGAATTTCATTGGAGGATTACCTCACAACATCCGAGGAGATGTGATTTCTTTTGACCCACAAACATTGGATGAGGCAATCAGAATGTCTCAGAAACTCATGGCTCAGATAGTGAAGAAAGGAACTGCTTCAGACAACAACAACAACTACCGAAACAACAACAACTATAACAGCAACCGAAACAATTCCAATAACAACAACAACAAAAGAAATCGGGACAACAACCAGAGTAGCAATGTTACTCAACCACCACCCAAGAGACAGGAAACTGCAAAGGCTTATGTTGCAGGTCAAGCTGAGAAAAGAGGTTACAATGGTACTTTACCCAAGTGCAACAAATGTCAAACCCATCATAATCCTGGAAATTGTCCGAATCCGTGTGGGAACTGTAAGAAGGTTGGTCATTCGACCAGGGATTGCAAAGCTCCGATTGTGGTTGATAATCAGAAGCCCCCAGTAACATGTTTTGGATGTGGAGAAGTGACCGGATCTACACACACGCCTTGTGTTAGATGTGATACTAAGAATTATATGCAGTCTAGCACGCGGAATTTACTAGCTAGCACTTAGAAGACTTTATGTGTTTGTGTTTTGTATGGTTTGAATGTAACAATGAATGAACACAGAATAATGAACTTCAACTTCAACGATTCAATATTATTGAAACAATAATACGAGTGATCTCCTATCACTAGGGTTTACAACCTTGAATCTCTATGAAATAAATCGTATATGTGTATCTCTAAACTTTAACCTAGGCAATCCTTTTATAGACTAAGGATTCCTTTACAAGATAACTATCAACTAAAACGTATA
Source organism: Artemisia tridentata subsp. tridentata (assembly GCA_021014915.2). NCBI lineage: Eukaryota > Viridiplantae > Streptophyta > Magnoliopsida > Asterales > Asteraceae > Artemisia > Artemisia tridentata. The sequence goes on along the minus strand of CP139503.1, from coordinate 88,245,158 downwards.
AGATATTCACAATATCTTTTCCATAATTATCTATTATATAAATCATAAACAGTACAAACTTCTTCACTCAGCAGTCCTAACTGCTTATGTCTTCAAAACTCTTCAGCAGTACTAACTTCCATCTTCAACAGTCCTAACTGCTATCTTCAACAGTTCTAACTGCTATAGCTTAATTTCCTAACAATCCTCCCCTAAACTTATGATTTCTATCCAAATCACTAAGTTTCTTCAAATTAAGCTTTATCTCTTATATGAATAGAATTCTTCCAAAAACCTATCAAGCAAATCTCTTAGATCTAGCTTTCACTTCTTTTGCAAGGTTGAATATCTTTGTCACCAACATATCAGCCATCTCAGATTCTTCATTAGCTTCTAGCTTAACACTTACCATAATTGTCAAAACACCTGGTCTGAGTGGATAATCTTTTTTAACCAGCACATAGATCTCTATTCCATCCTTGGTAGACACTCTGTGTACTCCACTCGTTCCAAATAACTTCCAAGTGACATCCTTGACTTGTGCTTGAAATCTCCATATTGACTCTCCTCCATCTGGTTCATAAATTCTCTTTAGTTGAATCCATAATTCTTTATCTTTATCTTCAATAGGATCTTTATCTCTGAATCTCTCTTTCACTAAGCTCCATAGCTGATTAAGATCTTCTCTGTCAATACCTTTGAGTAAATCTTCAAACAACTTGTACCTTTCAGAAATATCTCCAAGTCTGAGTATCTTCCATCCTTTCATTCTTCCATCAATGAACACTTCCCAGTCAATGATTGGATGTTTTACTTGTAAAGGTTTGATATAAGAAGATTCTGGAACAATCATCACCATACTCCTGATCTTCTCATTTGTTAACCCTTCTTCTTCTGACTTTTGTTTCTTTGCAACATCTGATTCCATAGTTTCTGATTCTCTCTTCTTACCTGTTTTGAAACCTCTTCTTGGAGTGTTCAGAATAGCATAAGTTTCATAGAATTCTCTTTCAATTATGGCATAAGATTTTCCCTTGAAGTCATTCATAGTGTAATTTGCTGAGTTCTTCAAATAATGTTTCATAGACTCAACTTGTTCCTTCTTTGTTGGCAACTTTATCTTGTATCCTGACTTCTGCCTTTCTCTTATCCTCTGAATCAGATCTTCCCATGTTGCTACTCCATTCTTTTTGAGGATGAACTCTTTAAGCTCCTCTGTCTTTTCTTCTTCATTCAACTATTTGTCTTTGAGAACCATTGAAGCTTGAGCTCTTACAATCACATCAGAATCCACCAAATATTGTAGCTGTTCATTGAACTCCTCTTGATTTACCTCTTTAGATCTTGTTCTTTCCATAAATTCAGCTATGTTTCGTACATCATCAGCAGCCATTTTTCTTGCAAATTCCTCATCTTGAGTTATCTGAGCTTGTTTAGCTTCTTCATTAGCCAAATCTTCTTCTATCATTTGCCTTGCAACTTCTGCATCATGATCTATCTGATCTTGAGTTTTTGGTTTTAATCTCTTAAGCCTTTCAAGTTCTTGAGCTGCTTCCTCTTCTTCATGTGTCATAGTTCTTTTACCTTTATCAGCTCTTCTTCTTTCATAAACTGGCTCAGCAGAAGTTTCACCAGTTGGAACTGCTTGATGCTCTGTCTCAGCAGTCTGAACTTCTTTATGTGTCTCAGCTGTTTCTTGAACATAACCAGAACCTGAACCAATATCTGCAACATTACCAAAACCTTCATCTTGTTCTGAGCCTTTATCATGCCTCCCCTGAGAACCTGATCTATCCTTGTCTTTACCAAATTTCCTCCCCTGTTTGGAAGAATTTTCATCATCCCCTTCTGAACCATCTGAATCATCATCATCAGAAGAATCATCATCCAATATCACTTTTGCCCTTTTCTTCTTTAACTGATCTTCAAGCTTCTTCACCCTTTTAGTTAGCTTGGTGTAGACTTTGGAAAACATTGCTTTATGAGATTTCAGCTCCTCATTGTTCTTCTTAAGCTCCTCCTCCAAGGTCTTTACTCTGTCAACTAACTTGGTACATATTTCCATCAATTCAGTTTGTGAAGAGCTACCCTCATCACTTCTAGCTGTGTGACCTGCTAGGAGAGGTGAATCTTTGGGCAAGGATCTAGTCACAACCCTAGTTAGACTAGGTTTAGACCTTCTCCTATAAGTGATGGGTGGTGGTTGGGTTGTTTCAAGTTCTTGAGTGGATGTGTGATGGGGATCAGTTGGAACTGCTGAACCTTCACCCAACTCAGTTTGAAGCATTTGAGGAAACAATGGAACTGGTTCCCCTTGAAAAAGCCTACTAGCCATAGCCATATTTTGAAAAACTTTTGATTGAAGGCTAGGCGTAGCAAAAGTTTCTGTTGGTTTTGTAAGCAAATATTTCTTTTTATTCAAAAGAGTTTGAACAAATCTTGGATACATTAGAAACTTTGTTTTACTGTCAACATTTGATGCCATACCCTCAAAAATAAATTTTGAAAAGTTAAAAACTCTGTTTGTAGACAAGCAAATGAGAGCAATAGCAATATTGCTACTGAACTGCTCCCAAGCAGTCTTTTTAGGACTTAAACAACTTAAAAGGGTATGTATCAAAAATCTCCATTGAGGTGAGAAACATCCTTTTTGAAAAGTCAATTTATTTTCAGATGTATCATACCCCATTTTGGTAAGTTCTTCCCATATTTCAGTATTTAGCATAGTGTGGATACCATCTGAGTCATTTAATTTAAGATGTCTCCTAATTATAGACTCGGTAACAACAAACTTAACACCATCTACTTCAGAATGAATTTCTATGTCTCCGTCATCACTTGTCAAGATAGATGAATTCTGCCAGAACTGTGTGATGTGCGAGACATAAAGAGTAGGAGAAACAGTTAGAGCATACCTTATGTGAGAGTGGTTGAGAAAGTCCACAATCTCATAAAACTTTGGCCCATCTCCTTGCTCTGTTTTCTCTAAGAACGCAACCTGGTTGTGACGCTTAACAAATTCCAATCCAGCCATTCTTAGTGATGAAAAATGAAAGATTATAGCAATACAATGATCGTGTAAATTGGAATTGAGGTTTTATGTAGTCGCTTGGGGTTTATAGGTACTGTTTAGGGTTTTGCGAAATATGCGTAGAGATAAATTATCTTTAGAAAGAGAATAAATAAATTTATGGTAAAAAGATAATTATCGTCTATAAAAATCCCTATAAGTCTCTTAAGAATAACGGTTTTACCCCAACGGCTAGAAAATTAATTACTGACAGATTTTTCCAACGGCTTGTTGAGCCGTCCTAACTTTGTACTAACCGTACCAACTGTTATAAAAAATTTTGTTGAGCCGTATGAACTTTTGAAATAAATTTTAAAATACCATGGCTCAAACATAGTTTTTAGCAAACTATCAGCTATCAATGGATTTGATATGTCTTTACCAATAGCCGTTTGCTTTGGACTAGCCAACTCTTCACACTTAGATATGGTGAGCTGATAACCATACAATTTTTGGTAAATTGTCAACCATCAACGGATTTGATTAGTCTTTACCAGAAACCGTTTGCTCTGGACTAGTTGGTTCTTATGTGGATAAGACATGGTGAACCAATTACCATTTGTTGTATGCAAAGATCACATACTAATCTCCAGAACACCATTTAGTCCAAAACATCAAGCAGTCATAATCCCTTGGTGTTTTCTCTCCAATCCTGCAATTGTTAGTCCAAAAACAAAGAAATAAGCCACAAAGCACTTGTCTCAAAATATAAAAGTATATGACTAACAATGCCCATAATAAGAAAAATTAATTTCCTTGTGGAACCCAAGCTAATACAGGCTTAGGCTTTCCTCTAGCATCAACATAATTCATTCTTTTCAAAACAATCTTAGCACCATTGGGTTTAATAGGTCTCCAAACCCAACATGCTGATGCATTAACTCCAGTACCCATATTTCCCTTAGCAGTGTTTTTATTCATACCAGTACCAACTACTCTGCTAGCAGTTGGAACTGCTGGCTTGGTAGTTGTTACCTTAGGTTTCCAAACTTTATTTTTTACAAATGCTTTGTGTTGATAGGGTCTATTAACAATTTTTGGTGCTGGTTTGGAAAACATTTTTGCACCTTGAACTGTTGGCCTTGGGTGAACAGATCTAATAGGTCTGACAGTCTGAACTGCTGGTCTAGCAGTTTGAACTGCTTTGGGTCTAGACCTTAAAAGAACTTATCTAGGTATCATTCTATTATTCCTAGAAAAATATTGAGGTCTTTCTAGACACATGCTTTTGTTTGAATACCCTCTAACATACTTATCACAAAAAGCTGCAAGATGGTTAAAGCTACCACAAGAGTAACAAGCTTTCCTATAGCAGACAAAATCCTCCCCTAATTGGTGAGATTTGAGGTCATTCCAATTCCTTTGGTTACCTCTTGGCTTGTTTGTGGTTTTATACATTTCTGCATACCTAACTGTTGGTCTAAAAGGTTTGGCATTTGATCTAGGCCTAACAGTCTCAGGTTTAACCATCTTTGGAAATTTTGGTTCCTCTACTTTAGCACTAACAGGCTTAACCACAGCCTGATCATCCTCATCATCAGAAGTCCATTCCTCAATGGTTGGAGCATCTGAGTCCGTAGCTGAGGACCTATCAGAAGACACCTTGTCCTCAGATAGTGATTTATCACTTGCACTTTCATACACAGGTTTATCAACTACATCCTTCTTGGGTTGAGGACCATAGTTAAGCACAGGTAATTGAAATTCAGGGAGTCCTGTGTGTTCTAAGTCTATGCCTGGGGGTGTTGGAATTCCTCTATAGGGAGGTGGAACTGACTTATATCCTAGGCCTGACTTAGCTTTATTAAGGATCTGACACTCAATTATCTTTTGAACACCTTTTGATGTGTATTCTAGTGTGTCTACACTCATCTGAATGTTCTCCTTAGCTTTCTTAACCTGTTCTAGCTCATGTTTTAACAAAGTGATCTCATTCTCTCTAAACATTAAGTCTCTCTTAACAATAATCATATCATCTGAAAACTTAGACTCATTACTTTTATAATGAACAATTTGTTCTTCTAACACAGCTAAAGCTCTCTTATGATTTGCTAAGCTAAAAGCAGTTTCAACTAGCTCTTTTCTCTGATTCTCATATCTTGTTTTAAGTGTTTCTAGATCTTTTAAAGCTTCACAAGATTTAGAACATTTTGAAACTTGTACCTCAGAATCTGAGAATTCCATGAGAGCAACCTCTGTAGATGCTTCTGCTTCCTCCTCTGCAATGTAGCTCCAGTCAAATCCTAAGCCATCAATGGCAACCATGGCTTTTGAGCTTGAATCAGTAACCTCCACAACCCTTGACTTGTTTCCATATCCTCTGCTCTTACCATCTTGTTGGCTTGGTAATCTGCAGTCCCTTGAATAATGACCTTTCTTGTGGCAGTTGAAACACTCAATCTTGGACTTGTCATACCCTGCAACATCATTACTGTTTATGACAATCTTCTTGCCAGTCTTCTTCAAGAATCTCCTAGCTCTCAAACTGAGAAGAGAGAGCTGCCACTTGATATCCATCTCTTCAATATCATCTTCATCAATATCTTGAAGATCTGAATGAGTCAACATACTTCCATTGTGCTGAGTAGTCAAGAAAGCATAATAAGTATCATCATTTAAAAGTCCACTAGTACTGCTTGAGGTGCTAGCAGTACCAAGTTTTGCACTAGCAGTACCAACTGCTCCAGCAACTTGCACTTCTTCATCTGGACTTGAGGAACTGGGAGTTGATACAAAGGCCAAATTCCCTGAGCTTGAGCTTGAGCTTGATCCAGCAGACTTCTTAATATCATGTTCAACTATCTTGAAGTTGCTATAGAGATCCATTAAGCTCATGGAGTCTATATCAGGCTTGTTTTTCCATACAACCACATGCATAGCCCATTTAGAAGGTAGACTCCTCAGAAATTTGGAGTTGAGATCTTCCTGAGGCATCTCAATTCCTAGAACAGCTAATTGACTCACCAGCTTTTGAAGCCTATTGAACATATGATCCAACGACTCATTGCTTGTTGCTGTAAAGTTATCAAACTGATGCTTGAGAAGGGTCTTCTGGGTTTTCTTGGTGGCTTCATTCCCACCATGTCTTGCAACAATAGCTTCAAAAAGGGTTTTAGCACACTTGAACTTACTAAAATTCAGCAACTGATCATTGGGAATAGTCATCAGAAGCAAACTTCTAGCCTTAACATCATTCTTGTGCCTTGCCTTCTCTTCATTAGTGGTTGGCTTTGTCTGCACTGTAGTCTCAGATTTTCCTTCAACAAGAGTTGTTGTTGTTACTGGTGTAAAAGAGTTTCCTTCTTCAATGATCTCCCAAAGTGCATAGTCTTGCACTTGGAAAAACTGCTCAATACGAAGTCTCCACATGTCGAACTCATTAGGTTTAAGCATAGGAAGCTTAGCAGCAATGTTAGTTGTGGTTGGTGTTGTTTCCATGTCCATCTTTGTTCTTCTCGGATCTTCTAAATCTAAGTATCCGCAACCTGTCTCTGATATCACTTGACCGGATCTACACACACGCCTTGTGTTAGATGTGATACTAAGAATTATACGTAGTCTAGCACGCGGAATTTACTAGCTAGCACTTAGAAGACTTTATGTGTTTGTGTTTTGTATGGTTTGAATGTAACAATGAATGAACACAGAATAATGAACTTCATTAATAATCGTTATGCATCCATACTATTTGATTCAGGAGCCGATAGAAGTTTTGTTTCTACTACATTTGCACCACTACTCAACATTGAACCAACCGCATTAGACACTCTATATCACATTGAACTAGCTAACGGTAGTTTAGTTGGCACCGACACGATCATTCGTGGTTGCACTCTTAATTTTCTCAATCACCCATTCAATATAGACCTCATGCCAGTAGAACTTGGAAGTTTCGACATTGTCATCGGTATGGATTGGTTATCTCAACATCATGCCAGAATCATCTGTGATGAAAAAGTTGTTCATCTTCCTTATGATGGCGAAACATTGGTCGTTCGCGGAGAACGCAGTGGGACTAGACTCAGCATCATCTCGTGCATTAAAACAGAGAAATACATAAAGAAGGGTTGTTATGCATTCTTGGCTCATATCACAGAAAAGAAGTCGGAGGAGAAGCGACTTGCACCTTCAGAAATGCAAGAGTTGTCGAACCAATTGCAAGAGCTCTTGGATAAAGGATTCATTAGGCCGAGTTCATCGCCTTGGGGAGCACCAGTTTTGTTTGTAAAGAAGAAAGATGGATCTTTCAGAATGTGCATTGATTATCGAGAGCTAAACAAATTAACGGTGAAGAATCGTTATCCACTTCCCAGGATCGACGATTTGTTTGATCAGTTGCAAGGTTCCAGTTATTACTCCAAGATCGACTTGAGATCGGGTTACCATCAGCTTAGGGTTCGGGAGGGAGATATCCCGAAGACAGCATTCAGAACACGCTATGGCCATTATGAATTTCAGGTAATGCCGTTCGGACTAACCAACGCACCAGCTGTGTTCATGGATCTTATGAACAGGGTGTGCAAGCCATATCTAGATAAGTTTGTGATCATATTCATTGACGATATCTTGATTTACTCAAGGAGTGAAGAAGAGCACCGAGAACACCTCAAAACAATCTTAGAACTGCTCAAGAAAGAGAAACTGTATGTAAAATTTTCAAAGTGTGATTTTTGGATCAGAAGAGTACAATTTCTTGGTCACGTCATTGATAGTCAGGGACTACAGGTTGATCCAGCAAAGATTGAGGCAGTTAAAGATTGGGCAACACCAAAAACTCCCACAGAAATTCATCAATTCTTAGGACTTGCCGGATATTACAGAAGGTTCATTGAAGGTTTTTCCAAGATAGCTAAGCCACTGACCAAGTTGACTCAAAATAACTAGAAGTACGATTGGGGAGAAAAGCAAGAGACTGCTTTTCAGTTATTGAAACAGAAACTTTGCAGCACGCCAATTTTGTCATTGCCAGAAGGGATTGAAAACTTCGTGGTATATTGCAATGCTTCACACAAAGGACTTGTGGCAGTGTTAATGCAAAACGAGAAGGTGATAGCTTATGCATCTCTTCAGCTTAAGAAGCATGAGAAGAACTACACTACTCACGACTTAGAGTTGGGTGTCGTGGTTTTCGCACTCAAGATTTGGAGGCATTATCTTTATGGAACAAAGTGTGTAGTATTTACAGACCACAAAAGCTTACAGTACATTCTTGATCAGAAGGAACTCAACATGAGGCAACGTCGTTTGTTGGAACTACTTAGTGATTACGACTGTGAAATCAGATATCACCTAGGAAAAGGCAATGTTGTGGCAGATGCACTCAGTCGGAAAGAGAGACTCAAGCCGTTGAGAGTCAGATCATTGGGAATGACAATCATTTCACCACTACCATAAAAAATCCTCGAGGTTTAGGTAGAATCACTCAAGGAAGAAAACATTCCAAGTGAAACACTCAAAGGAATGCAAGATAATGCAAACGGATTAGTAAGGAGTTCAGATAGAACATTATGCTTCAAGGATAGAAGTTGGATATCTCTCTATGGTGGAATACCAGAGTTGATCATGCACGAATCACACAAGTCGAAGTACTCTATTCATCCAGGTTCTGATAAGATGTATCAGGATCTCAAGAAGCTTTATTGGTGGCCCAATATGAAAGCAGAGATAGCTACGTATGTTAGTAAATGCCTTACTTGTGCTAAAGTGAAAGCCGAGTACCAGAAGCCATCAGGATTTCTTCAGCAACCAGAGATTCCCCAGTGGAAATGGGAACGCATTACTATGGTCTTCATAACTAAACTTCCCAAAACATCAGGAGGTTACGATGCTATTTGGGTAATAGTTGATCGTCTCACCAATTCAGCCCATTTCATTCCAATCAAAGAGACTTATACTATGGATCAACTCGCCAGACTTTACGTTAAGGAAATAGTCTCAAGGCACGGTGCACCAATTTCCATCATTTCCGACAGAGATAGTCGCTTTACTTCAAACTTTTGGGAATCATTGCAAGACTCATTTGGATCTAAGTTAGACATGAGTACCGCCTATCATCCTTAGACCGATGGTCAGAGCGAGAGAACGATTCAGACATTGGAAGACATGCTCAGGGCATGTGTCATTGACTTTGGAAATGGTTGGGCTAACCATTTGCCATTGATCGAGTTCTCTTACAATAACAGTTATCATACGAGCATAAAAGCTGCACCATTCGAGGCACTCTACGGTCGTAAGTGTAGGTCCCCAGTTTGTTGGGCCGAAGTTGGTGATGTACAACTAACAGGTCCAGAGTTGGTCAGAGAGACAACAGAAAAGATAATTCAGATTCGAGAAATACTCCAAACAGCCAGAAGTTGACAGAAAAGTTACGCCGATGTTCGACGCAAACCATTAGAATTTCAGGTTGGAGACAAAGTCATGTTGAAGGTCTCGCCTTGGAAGGGCGTGATATGATTCGGGAAACGCGGTAAGCTGAACCCGAGATACATAGGGCCATTCAAGATTCTGGAAAGGATCGGTCCGGTAGCGTACAGACTGGAGCTTCCGTCAGAGCTCAGCAATGTGCATAACACGTTTCATGTCTCAAACCTCAAGAAATGTCTTTTAGACGAAACACTCGTAATCCCATTGGAAGAAATTTAGATCGATGATAAGCTTAATTTTGTTGAAGAACCAGCAGAAATCATGGACCGAGAGGTTAAACAGTTGAAGCAAAGTCGAATTCCGATCGTCAAAGTTCGCTGGAATTCTCGCAGAGGTCCTGAGTTTACTTGGAAACGGGAAGACCAGATGCGACTCAAATACCCACATCTTTTCACCGAGACTACTCCAGAGAACAACATCAGCTGAATTCAGGGACTGAATTCCTTTTAGGGTGGTCGACTGTCACAACTCGTAATTTCAGGTCATTTTCCAAACCCCGACAATTTACTATTCATGAGTTACTATTCATCAAACACTATTCACCAATCACTATTCATCATTTAACTATTCATCGTTTTTGAAGTCAGTTTGAGACTTTAAGAAGTCGTCAAAATTTTTACTATTCACATGACACTATTCATTCCCGGAGGGAAATCACTATTCATGGGCATCATTCATCATGTCGTAAACTAGGTTTACGGGTATTCAAATGCGCGTAACCAGTTAGGTTTAGCTGCGTATTCATGCATCATCAGCAAAGACACATCATACAGACTAGGGTAGTCTGCATATTATCAGTAACATCATTTCCGTATCAGTTCATGCATGTGTTTGTGTGATTTTCATTAACGTATGATTAATTGTTTAATTAACGTTACCACTCAGTCATTTCTACTAACAGTAAACCCAATACTCCCGACAATGATCCTAATATATTTTCAAGCTAATTATAATGATATAGAGATTATATTATTATTTTACCTGGTGTTTATAAACCAATCGCTATATTTTTTGTTTAACGTTTATAAATCCGTCGGTTTAGGAAATTTCAATCCGATTATCATTCTAACACCCGATTCTTGCAAAGGAACATGATTTTTCAATTTTTACAACTTCGTCGTATCTCATTTCACCTCGTCACGAGTTATTTCTAGTTAACTCGGTACCCGATAACACCCAATGTATACACAAATCAACTAATACTTAAACTAATGGAGGACACTTGGCAAGTTAACATCAAATCCTTCCCATCTTTTGCCATGTGCCACCCCCCTAACCCCCTCCATTAGCCTAATACTCCTAAAACTCATAAATGAATTACTTGCCATTTTATTTCCATTCCACTAACTCAAACACATATACATAAACCATTAGCTAACAAAAAAAGATCAAACCCCTTCCACCCCATCACCTAGGATCGGCCATAACCAAGAACACCATCAAAATCCATACATTTTTCAAGAACAAATCATAATCATACTCCATTTGCCTTCCTAGTTATGGATTTGTGATCAAACCTCAACTTTATTACTCATTTCTTATCAAAACTCATCCAATCATCAAGTAAGTTTCCAGAATATGTTTTGATCATTTTATACTTTCATTTGATTCATATATTCATGTATTTTCAAGTTATTTTAGTCATCCATGCAAGATACTTATGTTTTACATACCACATTTGAACATAAACTCTTTAAATCACTAGATCTATAGGTTTCACTAATGATCTTATGAAATCCACCAAGGTTGGTGATGTTTAGGACCCCATGACACCCTAAGAAGGTATATGGTCGGATTTGCGAACTTGTGGAGTTGATTTGAGTTAGTATGATCAAGTTTAGAACCAAGGAAGTGAGTTTATAACAATCTAAAATAGGTTCTGTCCAAAAACGTGTAAACTGGAAAACTCAGTAATTTTTGGTATATTTTGGCCTTCATATTCAGAAAGTTCTTTCAAAAACGAAACCGTGGCCGCAAGAATCACTAAAAACCGACTTATAACGAAGGAGATATGATTTTTCGAAGTTAGACGACGAAAACTAATTTTCTGAAAATTTAGTTGCAGATCGCCGAGATTCAAAGGACAAAACGAGGCATTAGACGTGATCTAGACGACCCGACCCATTGAGATTATGTTAGTTCATGTTTATACGAATCCGTGGATGTAAAGAACGTAGAAAACGAGCTTGTAATGGTCGAGTTATTCAGGTTTGGAGCCCGACGTACCATGTTTATTTTGACAGCCACTATTAGAAAGTGTTCTAAATATTAAAACTAGTGTGTTTACGAAACATAACGTTGTTAGCCAATTTTCTAATTGATCGAGGCGTGTACAATCGAAAGTTAAAGGAAACGACATTTATACATTGTTACAAGGTTTTCAAAAACGTCGAGTTTGATCAACTAACACGTAACGTGCAATATTTCGCGACTAGTTTCACGAAGCCATTTTGGACATATTTTCACAAGTTAAGGAAAATATTAAATTGCGATTAAAACGCTACATTTTGCCGATAAAGCACCAAACAAGGATCGTGGAGTACCGTTTCAACATGTTTACGCGAAAAGTAGTTTATAACTTAACGAGACGTCAAAAGTGTATTTTTCGTCGATAAAAGTTATTTTCAAAACTAGCAAGTGGTATCGTTAACATACGTATTTGCATGTGTTGCATTGTATCATTGCTTACATTGGATCACATCATTCATGATAGGTCGTGGTTAGAGACCGAGCTTTATTTCATCATATCCATCATTGTCATTGTTGCTATATCATATCAGGTGAGTTTTCATAGCCCCGTTTTAAATTGTTTATTGATTTCTAAACTCTCAGGGGAGAATACATTGCACCATTTTCATTTGCGGACCAAAGTATGCAAACTCATTACATTGCTTAAGTTACATCATTGCCCATATTAAAGTCCCCTTTTATTATCATGAACCGTTAATTGTTAGCAAGCGAGAGTGAGTGAATAGATCTATTGAGGGTGACTCCTCCGTTCGGGTTGGTAGCGCCAACTTGTCAAACGAACGCATTTCATTTCTGTCATATTAGTGTGATTGGCAAACACTCAGTTGGGGCATTTCATTCAGTCTAGCTTCGGGTCATGAGCTTAAGAGCTAATGTATCATTTTTATGTGGCATTGTTTTGTCATACACTTTATACTTGTGGTATCCGTACAATATTTCATTTACATAAACCTATGATCTCACCAACATTTTTGTTGACCATTTTTAGCAATGTATTTTCAGGTAATTAAGGTATCGCATGTTGGTTTGCATATGGACATCATGGAGTCGCGGAGTCGACGCGTATCACTTTATATTTTATGCACTTATCCATCATTTGAATTGTATGAACTTGTTTTTCTGAAAACTTGTTTCACCTTTTGGGACCTAGCTTTATAACTCTGAATGTTTTTAAATAATCAAATGATGTATTTTCTAAACGACACTTTAAGTCGTTCAATATAACTGTAACTTTGGTGCTATGACCAGTCGTGCCCCTGAATGACTTATTCCGCTGCATGTCACGAAATTTGGGGGTGTGACACAATGAGAATTTGATTGCTAGATGTATTGCACAAGATGTATTTTATACTGCTACAGATGCTGCATTAACTGCCTGTCAATTTCATGAGTATTCTATTTCCTTGGATGTTACCCATAATCGTGTTGTTGAGCTTGAGGGGGAGAATTTGAAATTGCATGAGAAAATTCAAAATGATGACCATGATAACATGATCAAGCGTTTTTCAAAACTAGACGTTAATTATCTTAATCTGCAATTAAAATATCAACACTTAGAAGAAAGATGTAAAATATCAAATGCCAAGGCATCTTTGGATGCTCCTGAATTTGATACATATTTTGAATTAAGCAAACGTGATGAAAAAATTCAAGCTCACACTAACACGATTCGACAATTGAGGGCTCAAATTGCCCAAGTAAAGTCAAATAAGAGTGATGCAATTGGCACCAATAAACCTTCGTCTTTAGATTCTCAGAATTTTCACTATCAAGACACCATCAATAAGTTACACTATGAAAATGAGTGTTTTCGAGCTGAAAATTCAAAAGTCAAACAGCATTACAAAGAGTTATATGACTCAATTAAAGTCACACGAAACAGTCATAATGAAAAGATAACTTCTTTGTTTAATGAAATCGAGAATCTTAAGACTCAGGTGAAAGGGAAAATGCCAATTATCACTTGTGATAATGTTGTTCCAAAGGTTTCTGCTGGTAGTAAGTATGCTGTTGATGTTGTGCCTATTCCATATCCCCTTAGGAACAATAGGTCTGCCCATCAAGTATATCTCAATCACCTTAAGGATAGCCTTGATACACTTTGTGAGATCGTAGAAGAGGATAGGATAGAAAAACCACTTGATAGTGCAGTTGTGGATGCCTGCTTCCTCGCCAAACGGTCTCAGGAATTTCTAGAATATGTCATTGGCACAGGCCCTAAGATTGATAACAAAAGAGATAGATTTCTGGCATCATACTCTACGACTAAGAACAAGCACGTAACCTTTGATCTACCACCGAGAACATCAGAACCCAGCACATCAAAATCAGGAAAACAAATAGCAGTAAACCAAACTAATGTTCCTATCATTACTTCTACAGGAGTAGACAGTGACACCAAAGCTAGCGGGTCAAAGCCTAGAGGCAATGCAAGGAAAGATAGGACTGCGCCGGCTAAGAGTGGTCACGAGAAGAAAGTAGAAGTCCAACCTAGGAACAATAAGTTTGCAATGAATGGAATGAATCGTGTTGATTCTAGTATTAAAAGTACTGTAAATAATTCGAATTCTAATGCTGTCTGTAAAACATGTAACGAATGTTTAATTTCTGCTAATCATGATGATTGTGTTGTGTCATTTTTGATGTCTCCTTTACTATCCCAAGTTAAGAATGTTAGGAAAACTGAATTAAGTAAGCAAATTTGGAAAGCAACAGGAAATACGTTTGCTAATGTCGGGTATCAATGGAGACCCACTGGAAGGAAATTCACTTTAGGAGATCAGTGCCCCTTAACTAAATTGAATAACCATAAAGTTTTGAAGGTTAAGGAATGGAAACCAACTGGTCGAACTTTGCCTTTAGTGACACAATGCCCTGCAACTAGGTCAATTGCTACTTCTAGTGTAGTTTCTACTGTAAATACAGTAGCCTCTGTGAATCCTGTAGTTCCAGAATTTGTGTGTGCTAACCAAACGGACCCCAGCTGCACGTGGGGATCCACATTTTTCAGTTATCCATCGTTGTCTGTTTTCAAATGCAGGTCGTACAAATCGTCCTTTGGTATTTGGACTCAGGCTGCTCAAAACATATGACTGGGGATCGCTCACGGCTCAAGAATTTCGTGAAAAAGTTTATTGGGACAGTTAGATTCGGGAACGACCATTTTGGGGCAATTATGGGTTACGGAGATTATGTGTTTGGCGACAGTGTAATTTCCCGGGTATACTATGTGGAAGGACTAGGGCATAACTTGTTTTCTGTTGGTCAATTTTGTGACTCCGATCTTGAAGTTGCTTTCAGAAAACACACATGTTTCGTCAGAGAGTTGGATGGTGTTGATCTTCTTAAAGGCAGTCGTGGCACCAATTTATATACCATCTCAATTGAAGAAATGATGAGGTCCTCTCCTATTTGCTTGCTTTCAAAGGCCTCAAAGACTAAATCTTGGCTTTGGCACCGTCGTTTAAACCACTTAAACTTCGGCACTATAAATGATCTTTCTCGCAAGGATCTTGTACGAGGCATGCCCAGATTAAAGTTTGAGAAAGATCATCTTTGTTCTGCATGTCAACTGGGCAAAAGCAAGAAGCATACTCACAAACCCAAAACTGTCAATACCATCTTGGAAGTTCTTCACACCCTTCACATGGATCTATGCGGACCAATGAGAGTGCAGAGTATCAATGGAAAGAAATATGTTCTTGTGGTGGTCGACGACTACTCTCGGTTTACATGGGTAAAGTTTTTGAGAACCAAGGATGAAACTCCAGAGGTTATCATCAAACTAATCAAGCAGTTACAAGTAAGGCTGAACAAAACTGTCAGAATCATCCGGACGGACAATGGAACTGAGTTTGTTAACCAACAACTCAGTCAATTTTATGAAAGTATTGGCATAACTCATCAGAAAAGCATTGCACGCACTCCTCAGCAGAACGGCGTTGTTGAAAGACGAAATCGTACCCTAGTGGAAGCTGCAAGAACTATGCTAATATATTCTAAGGCTCCGATGTTTCTTTGGGCAGAAGCAATTGCTACTGTGTGTTACACCCAAAACCGTTCCTTGATACATACTCTTCACAACAAAACTCCCTACGAGCTGATACATGGCAAGAAACCAGATCTTTCCTTTCTTCGAGTGTTCGGTGCTCTGTGTTATCCGACAAATGACTGTCAAGATTTGGGAAAGCTAAAGGCTAAAGCAGACGTAGGTTTCTTCGTTGGGTATGCACCAGATCGCAAGGGATACAAAATCTACAACAAAAGAACCCGACAAATCATGGAAACTATTCACGTGACATTCGATGAGCTGACTGAGCAAACGGCTCCTGGACAAACCAGTTCTGGACCCGTACCTAATTTATTGACACCTGGACCAATTAGTTCAGGTCTTGTACAGAATCCCACTCCTGCAGTTCCTTATGTACCCCCAACCAATGATGAGTTGAAGAAGTTGTTTGATTCGATGTTTGATGAATATTTTGAGCCACCAACGGGTGACACAACAACAGAAGCTCATCCGGTACCTCCAGTTGTTGATTCTCCATTCTTACAAAACTCAGAGGGTCCATCTGTATCTGTCTCAATCAGTCAGGATGCACCATCTTCCAGTCACTCACCATCATCTTCAAACATACAATCTCCTGTGGTACAGCAAGGTTCAGTAGCAGACAATTCTTTTGAAGTGAATCCTTTCTGTGGGAAACTAGAAGGGAGGTTGAATAGTTTACCGGTTTTTTATTTCTTTTAAAAATCTTGTTTTAAAAGTTTGCTATTGGAAACTTTGATTCGAACTCTATGTGTAATCAATCAACACCAATATGAACTATACACTAATCTACCAAATGGTAAATAATAAAAGTAAAGATTAGAGTTGGAAAGATCAAACCGAGACGAAGGATTTATAGTGGTTCGGCTACGAAGCTCTTCTTCGCCCTACTCCACTCCCCGAGTACCACACTCAAGAGTTTAAAACACTATATCAACAACCTTCCTTCAGGCGGAGAAAACCGTACACGTCGCTTATCCTATTTCCGACACTAAGCTAGATGTCGAGTGCTAATCTTAGCTAGCACCAATCTACCAAGGTCCACGTGACCAAACACACAAGCCCAATGGCTTCAAGAGATCACCAAGATCTCAACACGATCACAATGATCAACTCACTCTACTAACTTTATCCTAATGACCCTTGATCTTCTTGATCAATCACACAAGCCCAATGGCTTCAAGAGATGTTCACTATCTCTTATAAGATCACACTTGATCTTCACTCTCTCTCAAAAAAGATAAATAAACTTGATGTATGCTATGCTACAACAAGGTTGTAACAAGTGTTACAAAAACCTAACCACTACAACTCTTGTATCTTATTGAAGATTTTGAGTTCTTCTCTTGCACTTGGAAGAGGAATGATAACACCTTGTATCTTCTTGGATACTTGTGTTCTTCTCTTGCTAATCAAGAGGAATGAAGAGGATCTCTTGGTGGATGATTGGATCACTCTTAAAACAAAAGAAACTAATCTAAATGATCAAAAAGAAAGAAAGGTGTGAGAGGTTTAAAACCAGAAAGTTTTCTGTGTGAAAGGGTGCCTAAAATCTGTGAAAGGGGTTGGTATTTATAGGCAAAGAAAATCTGAACGTTACAGAAAAAATAGTACGGACGGCTCCACTAAACATGCCACGGCTCCACTAAATTTAGTGGAACCGTGGAGCCGTCCTAGACTAGGACGCTCCAAATTTTGTCTTTTCTGGTGAAAACTTATTTGGGGAAGGTTGGAGCTGATTTTGGGGGGAAAAATAGCTGTTGTGATTTTCAAACATATTTTTCCATTAAAACATTTCTTAATAATTCAAAAATAATTTGTCATGTGTATTTTTGAAAAAATGTTTTGTCCCATTAAAAATGTGAGCTCTCAAAACCAAAATTTACTTCTTTGTTCATTTGTCAAGTTTGTAAATTTGTCTAAGAGTGATTTGCGTAGAAACGGGATCCTCCGATTAAAAACTTGTTTACGTTAATTTTAACGTAACGTGATTTCACATTTTGTCATCCTCAAAACGTGAAGTAATCGAAAGATATAAATAACGTTTTTAGAAACATTATTTGCATCAACAATCTCCCCCTTTTTGATGATGACAAAATATAAACTCATTTTAATTTAAAATTAGTTTTAACAAGTTTTTAATGAGTTTACTCCCATTTCTCCCCCTTTTTGTCGAATCAAAAAAAGGTGACGACGGCTCCCCCTTGATGTGTACTCCCCCTCATTTAGAGAACACAAAGGAATCGAGCAATGGTTTGTGCTACAAAACAAGGTTAGACGACAAGTATACACTATCTAACAAGTAGCACATTTGACAAATATCCAACCACACAAAAAAAAAATAGCTAAGTAGCCAAAAAGAAAAGCCCATTTCATAAACATAAAATAAATGTCATACATAAGTATGACTACATCAAGAAAGCAAATTTAAAACAACATGAAGACACATAAACATCAATAGTAGTATGATTCTTCAAGATTTGCTTCCAACTTCAAAAGGGTTCCTAAGCATTTATTGGAGGGACTAAACATAACCATGTTTAGTTTGGGCTATTGTGTGGTGGAGGTGGTGGAAGGATGATGGGTCCTATGGGTGGTGTGAGGAGGTGTTCTAGGTATGAGAATTGAAGACTCAAGCCTTCCCTAAGGTTCATGATAAGGGTTTAGTTGTAGTTGCAACAAGGGCAACTCAAGGTGTGAGGTTGTAGTGGATAAAGGATGGGATGACCCATTAAAGGTTGAGGTGATGGTGATAGGGATAGTGATGGTGATGAGGATGATGTGTTGGTGGCTAGTTCAAGAGGTGATATAGGTGATAGGGTTAGTGTGAGAGCCAAAGGTTGTGGTGATGGTGATGATGATGGGGTGAAGGTTAAAGGTGTGTTGGTTCTCATAGTTATGGAGGATGAGGATGTTGGTTTGGTTGATGTTGCCTTGGATGGATCTTGGGGTGTAGTGAAAGAAGATGATGACTTGGTTGAGGTTACAGGTGTGTGTGTATCATCTTCATCATTCAAGGTGAGATCAATGAAAATTGTCTCTTTGGTGTTTGGGGAGGCTTGTGGTGGGTGAGCATTCTTGATCCATTGATCAATTTGATTGGTTTCATTTGTTGGTTTGATGTAGAATCTTTGTTTCTTAAATACCCTTGATCCCATGATGGTTGTATGGTGAGTGTGAAGGTGCAAGGATGGGTGTAAGGATGGCAATGCATGATGTTAGCTTAAATAGCCAAATCAAAAGCATGCAAGGTTGAAAGGGATGTTGGATTTGGGGATTTGGGTGTATGGGAATCAGGTTATGTTGGCAGATTTCCTGGAAAAAGAAGTCAAAAAGTGGAAGGAAATAGTGAAAATCGTCTTCCAGAGGCACGGCACCACTAAATTTAGTGGAGCCGTCGCCTATTTAGTGGAGCCGTGGCCTCCATTTGACCTTCTTTCCAGGTCTGCAGGTTTTAGGCAGCCTAAATGGGGAAATTTCTGGGGAATCCATTGGCTGCAAATCTCAAAGCCTCAAACCACTAAACACATAGAATTCCTAAAGCTAGTTTCAACTAGCAACTAACATGATCATGTGATCATCTATGTATTTAGGCAACTATTAAGCATGCATGAATTCAAGCAAGTTTAACATCTAGTGCATGTAATAAAATAATAGAACATGCATGAACTAGGCAAGATTGATTAACATAGAGGTTAATTAACTAAGCAAATTAACCAAGTTCAAGTATGAAATGTTAAAAGGAAAACACTTCAAGCAAGTTAATGTTTATGGACATTGCCATGACTTTATTTATAATAGCTTAATAATACTTAAGTTAATAGTACTACTTAAGCTAATCCTAACTAGTCTCTTTTCTTCCCCAACTTTTTAATCTTGTTCCCAAGCCCTTTGATCGCCTTACCGATGGACTTGAATCCCCCGATAGTTTGCTCATGCATCTCCACTTGTCGATTGTACATTGTAGTTTGCCTTCTCATCACGTGGGATAGGGTGACCATCTCGTTTTCGAGGTCGGTTGTACGTCGAAATGATGAGGTGTCAAGGTTGTCAAGGTAGATTTCGGGAGAAGGAGAGCGTGGGCAAGACGTTCCTTCTTCGTTCACCTCATCATCATCCGCATGCATAGGTTGAGATGATGATTCGTGACCGAAGGAAGAGGATGAGAAAGGAATGTCGGAAGTGGATTTACGACCACGCTTGGACCCTTTGTCCTTACGTTGCTTTGTGCGACGTTGTGGTCCACCAAGATGTTTCATAACAGGATTGACTAGGACATAGTCGACACTTTGGAGATTGGGAAAATGTTCCATGACCCAATGGAAAAGACGAGTAAGCAGCATACCATATGGCATGAGCTTATCCGAATGACTGTGAATATTGGCCATCCTTTTGACCATATAGTATGCGAGGTTATATGGTTCCTCGATACTAAGACAGTAGAGCATATGAGCGAGACTCGCAGAGACGTGATCACGGTTGCCCGCAAGGCTTAACACGTTCTCACGTAGAAGGAGTTCCCAACTTCTAAGGTCGGGAAGGAGCTCTTTGAGGTAGATGCGGTTGGGGTCAAGATGAATAGTGGAACCATCACGTTTTTTATACGTGTGGACGACTCGAGGTGTTTGGATTACTTGTTTGATGGACTCGAGGTCGGGAATTTTAGTGCGATAGGCACCTTCATTCTCAAGATTGTAGAAAAGAGACTCAAGAGAATGGTCTTCAGTGTATGCACACTGACCATATGCAGGAACACCGAGAATTTGACCAATCTCGGAGACAGACAGGATGATATTTTGGTTTTGAATCCAAAAATCAAGAAAGACATTACCATCATCATCAGTGAAGGTACGGACTCGACTATAAAACTCGAGGACAAAACGAGGACAAATTTGACAGTTTATTTTGAATAGACAGTCAAAGTCAATAGTGGGAAAACATTCTTGGATATTATCTGAGAGAACAAAATGTGCATCGACCACACGACCTTCGTGTATATATCGATTTTGGACTTTGGAAAGATAAGCTTTTTGCTCATCTGGAATGGTTAGATTTTCCAATGTACGAAGAATATATGGTTTGGTATCTTGATAATCGTTTCGAGGCATTGTTATCTACAAAAAAAATTATTTTTGTATATGTTAATTCGTTGCATTTTAATGATCATATTCCTAGGGTGTGTGTGTGCCTAAATGCAAACAATGTGGAGGTGTGGTAATCTCGACTCTAAAATGAAACCTATGAGATTACCCAAACGCTCCTAACTTCACTTTTGCTCAATCAAATATGTCGAACAATACATATCAATTATGTACTTCGACCCATATTTGAGAGTTCGCGTATACATGCAAAAACGTTTTTAATTTGCATCAACAATGCATGAAAAAGGTTCCATGATCCTAGACTTGTGAAGTTTTTCGAAAAATGATCGAATTGGGGTGTTTGGCAAACGCCTCAACATGGCGCCAACAAGCTTCAAGTTTGAAAAGCTTTAATGCAAAACGTTCCTAATCCCATTTTAATAATCCTAAACATGATTCCACTACAAACAATCAATCATAATCCGATTTTAGTTATTAAATTCGGACTAGGTTTTGCAACATAAGTGGGTTTATGAAAATCCTAGGTTTAGGGAATCATGTGAATGCTACATTGTCTAATCCTAGTCTTAATTTCACAAAGGATTAACAAAATTCGAAAATCCCCAATTCAATTTTGAACTCAAGAACAAACCCTAGACTCAAATTGAAAGAAATTAAGTATGATTTACTTACAATTAGTGTTGTTGTGATTAGGATTTGTTGATTCCAATGCCTCAATCTTGATTTGCAAGAGCTTAATTGAATTTTAGTGTATGGGTTCGGTTTTGACAGCAAGAGGAAGTGGTTTTGGGTTTGATTGAAAGGATGTGCAGAAGAAAAGAAAGAGTGGCGCGTTTTTCAGATGCACGGCACCACGGTTCCACTAAACATTAGTGGAGCCGTGTCTATTTAATGGAGTCGTGTATCTGATTGTGCCATTTTTCTTCTGTTTTGACTTTTGGCAGATTAATCTTACTTATTTAGTAAGACTTTTTGACACGAGGAAAAAGTTTATACCTAATAAACTTTTTGACGAAAACGATTAGACGGGATGACAAGGAATGACCTTAGTTTTTCCAAGGAAATTGACTAAGTTGTCATTGGATGAGGATTGACTTGTAATATTTCCCGTGAAATAATTAGAAGTCATGAGTCGTGTTTTGGTGGATGACTATAATATTTCCCATGAAATATTTAATTAGTCGGAGTACGAGACGTAAGGAATGACTTAATATTTCCCGTGAAATATTCAAAAAGTCATGTGACGAGTTGTGAGGGAATGACTTAGAACTTCTAGAGGAATTTCTAAAAGTCATGAGACGAGTTAGATAGATGACTTAAGAAGTCATGGGTGATTCATAGAGGATGACTTCAATATTTCCTGTGAAATATTTGAGGAGTCATAGAAGGGATAAAACGTATATAAGATATGACGCAAGGGATGACTTTAATATTTCCATTGAAATATTGAAATAGTCATAAGCGGGATGAGAGGAATGACTTAAGAGTCATGAGGCGATGTGAGTGAAATGACAAATGAGTCATAGAACAAGACGTGAGAAATGACGTTAATATTTCAAGTGAATTATTAAGAGGTCATGAGAAGAGAGATGGACGATGACTTTAATAATTCGAAAGAATTATCTAAATAGTCATGAGTGGGGTGACGAGAACGTATTGGAGTATTGACGATGTTGTCATTCGAGAGACGGAGGAGATGACGTACTTCGACGAGCTTCGTTCATGAGCAAACTACAGGGTTCCCGGTCAATTCTAATGGCATCTTGACTGCTACTCTTTATAGGGGGTTGTCTCATCTATAGTGTTTGTTGTCATGCCTTTCCGGCGCTTACGTACTCGGCTTCGGTCGTGGAGACAATAAGAGTAGTTTGTTTCTTGGGGAACCAAGATGTTTGTTAATCAACCTATGAAGGTACAAACATTACTCTCTATGTTTCAATCCACATTTACTCTCTCATTATCAGAGTTGGTATAGAAACATTTTCTACATCAATCTCCTTGAGATATCGCAATCTCAAGTGTGTAGTACCTTTGATGTATCGGATGATACATCAAACACTTTGATGTAAGAAGTCTTGGGGCACTTCTTACAAGTGGGCACAAAGCCAAACACTATTCATGATAATGGACCTACTTGCCGTTAGGTAAACTACTTTACCTATTATGCCCCTAACCTAGTTATATCCGCGTACTCACCTTCTTCGTCTCTTGTGAGTTTCGTTTTTGCGGATATGGGCGTCAATGTCAATTAAGACTATTACTTAAAATATGTATCTCATACATATAGTATACATAAGTTTACAGGGATACTTAATTTAGGCAAGATTACTTATGTGCAAGGAAGGAAACTTGATTCACTCATCAATTCTTAATTCAAACTTGTCACGCATGATCTTCAAGCGATCATCGAACATTTCTGGACAAGTTGAGATTGACATGATGAGATGTGAATAAAGTTTTTGTGTTATAGTGCCTACCATGTTAGATTCTAACTACACTATTTCATGCCAAACATTTCTACTAACAAAGGTGTTTTAAGAAAGCATACATGTGCCTGAGGTGTTGCTCTTAAAACTAGAGGATTAGACTACCTTTGTTGAATGTTGAGCATATAAGACACGACTTGACTTTTGCGTCACCAGACATGTTTGATAACACATCATACTCTTTTTGTTAGACTCCAAAATTTATTTACACTCATGTTTTCCTAGCAAAACAAAAGTTCAAACATCTAGTCTCCAATATCTCATGGGTCCAAATTTGTTAGAGTCAAACATCCTACGCATTTGTTGCGTTAGTTTAGGATGTGAGAATGGAGGACACATTTCCCATGGTAAGTAACTTTTTGATGGACGATCATTCCAAGTTACGGGAAAGTTACTTGGATGATTTTGTCTTCTAAAGTTACCTCTCGGTAGAGGAGTTCTAGACCGAGGTTTGGGAGAATTAATTCTTCTAGGTGGAGGAGTAGTAGACCTAGTGCCACGCTTTACAAATCCATGTTCGGGAGATGACAATGGTTTGTAAAAGCCTTTGGCTTTCTCTTTACTTGGTGTAGACACTCTAGTACTATCTACAACTACGTGACTCGGTTTAGGACTCAAGTTCTTTTTCAGAATTGACCCAGTTTTGTCCTCAGCACCAGACGGTACCACGGTACCACTAAATTTAGTGGTGCCGTCACCTTCAGACTTGGACATTTCAGGCATTACAAATTTTACTTGTTTAGTACCACTTGTAGAAGCCTGATTTGGGTCAAATCCTAAACCCGTGCGGTCATGTTCACTATATCTAATGTTTTCAAGTATATCATTAAGTGTTTTGGTTCCTTCATCAAACTTAATGATTCTTAAAGCATTTTCTTTAAGCTTTTCATTTTCAACTTGAAGACTTATGCATGACCCACATCCTAAGTCTACTTCTTTATTTTTCTCAAGTCTTTTGACTTGATCTTTTAGTTCTAAGACTTGTAGTTCAAGTTCTTTTAATTTTAATTTAAGCTTTGTGTTTCTACCTAAGATCTTAGTACTAACTACGCATAGTTTGTTGTATTCGTCATGCAATTCACTATCATCTATTGACGAATTATTATCACTATAATAAGAAGAGTCGGAATGTACCTCGTTAGAAGCTTGAGCCATTAGGCATGTTTCATCGTTAAGCTTCTTCTCTTCTTCTTCACCGCTATCACTCCAAGAGCCTCCTACAAAAGCTCTATGGTTGTTGGAGTTCGGTGGTTTAGGACATTCTCCTATGAGGTGATTAGGATCTCCGCATCTATAGCATTTCCTATCACTTGTCCCTTTCTTTTCAACATGGTTCTTTTGAGATGACCTCCATTCATCGCGAGGTTGTCTAGGAAATCTACCTTTCCTCCTAAAGAACTTTCTAAAGTTTCTAACGGCTAGTGCATATTCTTCATCTTCACTATCGGAATTCGAACATTCCTCATCACTAGTCTCTTTCTTGGCTTTCAATGCTAGAGATCTAACTCTCTCGCTTTTGCCTTTGACTATGTCGGAGTCCTTCTTGATTATCATCTCGTGAACTTTCAAGTTTCCTATTAGTTCATCGAGTGACAACATCGCCAAGTCTTTTGACTCTTCTATGGCGGTGACCTTTGCTCTCCATTTAGGATGTAGAGCTCTAAGGAACTTCCTAACATAATTCTTGCTAGAGTAACCTTCATCAAGAGCTTTAAGACTAGTGATAATAGTATTAAATCTAGCAAAAGCATTATCTATTGACTCATCTTCCGAAATGGAAAATTGTTCATATTGTTGAACAAGTAGATCAATCTTGTTCTCTTTGACTTGGTTATTACCTTGGTGAGTGACTAAAAAAGTTTTCCAAATATCTTTTGCCGTATTACACATGAAAATTCTTTCAAATTCCTTTTTAGGCAAAGCATTATAAATCATCATTTTAGCCTCATTATTTTTGGCTAGTTTTCTTTTTAGTTCATCACTTTGTTTATCATATGAAACAATTTCATCCTTTTTAGTAATCGAATTAAATTGAATCGGTTGAAAGTCACCCTCGGTAATAACATGCCAAAGATCAATGTCTTTTGATTTCACATACGTTTCGAATCTTGTTTTCCAATATATAAAACAATCGGTTTCGAAAAGTGGTGGTCTTTGCATAGATTGCCCTTCTAGATATTTGTCGGAATCCATTGATCGATTCAAGTTTTAAAATACAATATATTTTAAAATCTTGACTGATGTGGCTTCTGATACCAATTGTGGGAAACTAGAAGGGGGGTTGAATAGTTTACCGGTTTTTAATTTCTTTAAAAAATCTTGTTTTAAAAGTTTGCTATTGGAAACTTTGATTCGAACTTTATGTGTAATCAATCAACACCAATATGAACTATACACTAATCTAACAAATGGTAAATAATAAAAGTAAAGAGTAGAGTTGGAAAGATCAAACCGAGACAAAGGATTTATAGTGGTTCGGCTACGATGCTCTTCTTCGCCCTACTCCACTCCCCGAGTACCACACTTGAGAGTTTCAAACACTATATCAACAACCTCCCTTCAGGCGGAGAAAACCGTACACGTTGCTTATCCTATTTCCGACACTAAGCTAGATGTCGAGTGCTAATCTTAGCTACCACTAATCTACCAAGGTCCACGTGACCAAACACACAAGCCCAATGGCTTCAAGAGATCACCAAGATCTCAACACGATCACAATGATCAACTCACTCTACTAACTCTATCCTAATGACCCTTGATCTTCTTGATCAATCACACAAGCCCAATGGCTTCAAGAGATGTTCACTATCTCTTATAAGATCACACTTGATCTTCACTCTCTCTCACAAAAGATAAATAAACTTGATGTATGCTATGATACAACAAGGTTGTAACAACTGTTACAAAAACCTAACCACTACAACTCTTGTATCTTGATGTGTTTTTTTTTGGTCTATAAAAATCAACCAAGTTTTAAATTTATTTATTGCCGAACTAACCTATAGACTCTAAACACTCACGAGCAGTGTACCCGATCAATGTAGATAGTTTCTTGGTAAGCAAGGGTCGTTCACTAGGAGCGAAGCTAAGATGATCGAAAGGTATTCTAATTACTAAACTAACTATTCTAACCTAGAAAGCAAGTAAATATTTTTGGGGGTTTTAGCCTGAGAGGCTATCACGATTTTATGTGTTTTAATTAAACTAATTGCAATAAAATAAATATCTAAACTAAGGATAGTACAATAGATCGATATCAATAGGGAAGAACGGGTTAGCCAAGTCAAATCCATTTTATAGTTATACATGCTTATGTCTACTTGTTTTAATTCATTCAATTGTTTTGTCGCCAATCCAATTATTAATCCTGTCACAATTAAATAACCTACCATCATGGTGGGAAAGAGGACATGATCATAGTGACTCGTCTAGCATCAATACTAACTTATTGCTTTAAACCATCTAACCTAGTTCGGTATTACACGCTACTAGTCCTATTGGGTTGTAGACACGTTCCGTTTATGCCAAACAATGATTCCTAATAGAGATTCGGGTTAACACGCAAATAACTCAACCTAAGCAACCACAATTACAGGTAGTTAAGTCACATCAATTAAAGTTATAAGGATCATAACCTAGTTACATAGACTTCTACTAGTTATAAGCAATAAACGAGTTTTTATCGACAAGCACCTAATCCAATAATAAAGCAAACACATCGACAAAATCATAAAAACTAATAAAACTTCATAAACATGGCTAACACCTAAGGGTGTTAGCCCATAATCTCAGCAAAAGATTAAGTATACATAGAAATTAAACATAAGAAATCCATAGACAAATTTATTATGCTAACCGAATGATACACAAAGATAAGTATGGAGATGTTCTTCGTCGATCTTCAATGGTGGATGGAGAAGGTGTTGGGGACGATTTGAGGCTGTTCCCAACTGATAATAGTGATTTTTATCATCCTCAAATCGTCCATAGGGCTGTGGTATTTATAGGGGTAAGGAAGAGTAGCCTCCAAGGTTTACCAAAATTAGTCTGCTGCTGTTCCGACCTCGATGCGGCGCATCCACAAAGCCAATGCGCCGTATCTCCTTCTGAAAAATATAGATCTCCTTTTTCTCTTTCCGTGGCCGCTTGAATCACCTAAAACGGAGTCCGGATGAAGATTTTATGGCCAAAATACGAAAGCATCTTCAAGTGTCGACTTGTAATCTTGACTTCTTCATTAAGCTTCTAATCTTCACCTAATGCTTGTTTATAACTGAGAATTACAAAAGTAAACGATTAAGTATCAATTCTCATATAAAGTGATATAAAACAAGTCAATAATATAGGATAAATGATGCTAATAATATGTCGTTATTTGATGTCATCAAATATCCCCCCACTTGAACTTTACTTGTCCTCAAGTAAACCTTAGATTAAAACTTATGAAAATGTATCCTGAATAGGATGTATTTTTACAATTAAGCATTTATTCGTTTTATCATAATTGCACAACCAAACACTTAACGAATTAGAAACAAAATAAAATATTTCGATAAAAGCAAATCTAATCGTTTAACTGTCCAGTCGTGACGAATATTCTATCATAAGCTTGGCAATGATACACATCTCCCACACTAAAGCTAAGGAGTAACAAGTCTAAAGCGGTAAAAAAGGTTTTTTTGGTTAAGGGTTGATCATCCTTTTTAATCTCTATCGATCTCATATTCCAGAAAAGGCGACAAAATCACAAATACATGATCGAATCCACGAACACGATACTTGCAATTGCTCAAATCCTTAACTCGAATAGGCTAAAGATAGGACCAAGTAATCTTTACCAATAATATTATATCAAAAAGGGCGACAAAATCATAAATACATAGCCGAATCCACGACTAAGATACTTAAGATTGCTCAAATCCCTAATCTCAATAAATCAAAGGTTTGGATAAAGAATAATATAGGGTATGGATAATATTTGGGATACAAATTGGTGTAAAATGAAAAATAAACAAAACAAATAGATTAAAATCCTAAGTGTGGTTATTTACTTTCCCAACCATCCCATGAATAAGACTCATATCATTGAATAACTCACGCTTTGACACTTGAAACTCACGCTTTGGGTAGACACGAATTAGACTCAATAAAATCTCAATCAAAGAATAAACCTTAGTTGGCGTTCCCATAACGGCCAACTCCCATTCAATCCATAAATATAGTACAACAACAATAATGATAACTTTACATAACTTTACAATGTTGGTAAAAACAAACTTCCAACTTCTTTTTTCTTTTTCTTTTCTCATTTTTTCGATTTTTTTTTTTTTTTTTTTTTTTTTTTTTTTTTTTTTTTTTTCAAACTACTAACATAAACATAGATGTGTAAAATTTCACCACATCACTATAACGATAACTCTGGATAATTTTTCCATACTTTTCATGACTTCAGAAATAACATTAATAGTGAAAGTAGTAAACACACGAAAAATAACAAGACTCAAATTATACAATATCTACTTTCACTCCAATTGCATTGTGCAATTTCCCGACCTTAACCATAGATAATGAATTACGCACGCGAACACAGTTAATTGTAAGGAAACAGACTTTGCCTAAAGTAACTAACCACGGACTTTAATCTACAGGGTAGGCTAAGGTGTAAGGGTGTAACGAAACATTTTAAACATTGGTGTAATAAACGAAAGGAATGGCTCTGAGGGTTTTTCTAGGGGTATCTTACTCTAAAAATGAGAGTAAACAAAGGGTTTATACAGGGGTTAACTAACCAGTGTAGTTAGTTAATAACACATAACATATATAGGCTTTTTGGGTGAAATCCTAGAAATTTACCAAGTTAGACAAGTCACTCCAATTATATCAATAATACTCATTATGGTGGTCTCGAATAGTATACAAGCCAAGTTCTAAAGTTTACAAGTCACCGGCACACTCATAGATTTGTGAATTTTGATAAGTTCACAATTTTTGAAAATAAGGTTATGTGTGCAGCTATGCAACTTAGATTAAACAAAAACATGCTAAAAAAAAATTTTAAATTTTTATAATTAAGCATAGATTAAAGCATATTTTTGAAAAATTAAGGACAAGTAACGTTCTAATTCTCCATCCCCCCACTTAAGTTAAACAACGTCCTCGTTGTTTGTATTTAAAATTAAAAACAAGAGATAGAAAGAATTAGAACGGAGAACTCCCCTGAGATTTGCTCGGTATGATCTTCCAATGTAAACGTGCGAGCGTATATAATGCGGGAGTCCATCAACCTCTTCAATTGTCCAGACCTGTAAAAATATAGAGACCACAGAAAAAGAATCTCGAGAGCATCTCGTTAATCATTGGTTAGGAAAAATAAAAATACAAACTAGAATTGGATTACTGTTCTGAAGGGTCGATACGCCGTATCCATTGGCAGAGGATACGCCGTATTGAAACTTAAAGAGCAGGTTCCAAATACGAGTCAAAATATCGAATACGCCATATCTTTAAACCTGAATACGTTGTATCGATATATTTGACGACAAAGTTTTTAATACGAAAAATAAAGACCAAAGTATTCCAGGAACGGTCGATACGTCGTATCCATTAAAGTTGGATACGCCGTATCAAGGCCCTGGGACTGACTCGACTTAAAAATTAAATGGATAGATTTCCGGGTTGTCTCCCGGAAAGCACTTTTGTTTATTGGGGAGTCTTTAAGTTCGACTCCCTTCAGCTCTACGTTGCTTCAATCAATTCAACAACCTCCTTATCATCATTGCCGTGAGGTTCATAGTACTTTTTAAGACGTTGCCCATTGACCTTGAAACTTACACCACCTTTATTTGTAATTTCTACAGCTCCATACGGGTAAACCGTTTTAACGATATACGGCCCATACCATTTTGATTTAAGCTTTCCTGGATACAATTTCAATTTTGAGTTATATAATAATACCTTATCTCCTACGCGAAAATCTTTATTATCACGGATTCTTGCATCATGCCATTTCTTTGTCCGTTCTTTATAGATGATGTTATTATCATAAGCCGAATCCCTCAATTCAGAAAGTTCATTCATCTGCATAAAACGATTCTTACCTGCTCTCATCAAATCAATGTTACATTGTTTCAAAGCCCAATATGCCTTATGTTCAATTTCGACCGGTAAATGGCATGCCTTACCATACACCAATCGAAATGGTGTACATCCCGTGGGTGTCTTGTAGGCAGTTCTAAATGCCCACAAAGCATCTGTAAGTTTTTCGGACCAATCTCTAGGATTATACCCAACTGACCTTTCCAGAATCCTTTTAATCGCTCTATTAGTTACCTCAGTTTGTCCATTTGATTGAGGGTGATATGCTGTAGCTAACCTATGTGTTACTCCATATTTTAATAGAGTCTTTTCCATTAAAGCATTACAAAAATGTGTTCCCCTATCACTAATCAAGGCTTTAGGTACACCAAATCTGGAGAACAATTCCCTTAAAAACTTAATCACTACTCGAGCATCATTTGTTGGTAAAGCTTTGGCTTCAACCCACTTTGACACATAATCAACAGCTACAAGTATATATTTATTCCCTTTACTATTAGGAAATGGTCCCATAAAATCTAGCCCCCATATATCAAAAACTTCACATACCTGAATATTCGATTGAGGCATCTCATTGCGAGCTGAAATATTTCCTGATCTTTGACATTCATCACATCTCTTCACATATTCTGCAGCATCATTAAAAATTTTAGGCCAATAGAATCCAGCTTCGTAAACTTTCTTTGCTGTAATATTAGCACCATGATGTCC
This sequence comes from Artemisia tridentata subsp. tridentata, assembly GCA_021014915.2. Lineage (NCBI taxonomy): Eukaryota > Viridiplantae > Streptophyta > Magnoliopsida > Asterales > Asteraceae > Artemisia > Artemisia tridentata. The sequence continues at coordinate 88,213,994 of CP139503.1, read as the reverse complement.
TCCAGTAGGCCCAGAATGACAATGTTTCAAAACATCCAACTTTTCAAGTCCATCAACACATCTCCTGATTATATTATCGGCACAACGTTTGAATGCGTACGGTTCATCCCACAAGTAGCTTCTAGCTTGGTATAAGAATCTTTTCCTTTCCGCATACTTCATATTTGATGGTACAATTTTTCCTACAATGAAATTAATATAATCTGCATACCAAGGTTGTCCTTCATCAATTGTTCCTAACATCTTTAGGTGCTCATCTGGAAATATGTCAATTATCTCTTCATCTTTTAAAATTTCCGTGTCAGGATTCTCTAACCTAGACAAATGATCTGCAGCTAAATTTTCAGCTCCCTTTTTATCTTTGATTTCGATGTTGAACTCTTGTAACAACAAGACCCAACGTATAAGCCTAGCTTTAGCATCCTGTTTATTAAATAAATACTTCAAAGCAGAATGATCAGTGTACACAATAGTTTTTGATAAAATAAGATATGAACGAAATTTATCAAAAGCAAAAATCACAGCAAGAAGTTCTTTTTCAGTAGTAGTGTAATGCTCTTGAGCATTATTTAATGTTTTACTAGCATAGTAAATAGGCTTAAATTTACCATCTACTCTTTGCCCTAACACTGCCCCCACAACGTAATCACTAGCATCACACATAAGTTCAAAAGATGAATCCCAATTAGGCGAGATTAAGATAGGAGCAGTAGTTAATTTCTCTTTTAAAATGTTAAAGGCCTTTTTACATTCTCTAGAAAAATCAAATTTAGCATCTTTTAATAAAAGCTGGGTCATAGGTCTAGAAATAATGGAAAAATCTTTGATAAATCTACGATAGAATCCAGCATGTCCTAAAAAACTTCTAACTCCTTTAACATTAGTAGGATAAGGTAGTTTCCCAATTACGTCAATTTTAGCTCTATCTACCTCAATTCCTGCTTTAGAAATTTTATGTCCTAAAACTATACCTTCTTTAACCATAAAATGACATTTTTTCCCAATTAAGTGCAAGGTTAGTTTCTTCACATCTAGCAAGCATTTTATCTAAATTTCCTAAGCATCTATTAAAAGAGTTACCGAATACAGAGAAGTCGTCCATGAAAATCTCCATGAAATCCTCCACCATATCATGAAAGATTGCGGTCATACAACGTTGGAAGGTTGCAGGGGCATTGCATAGTCCAAATGGCATTCTTCTGTAAGCAAACGTCCCATATGGACAAGTAAACGTAGTCTTCTCCTGATCTTCAGGTGCTATGGGAATCTGAAAATATCCTGAAAAACCATCAAGAAAACAGTAATATTCATTTCCAGCTAATCTTTCCAACATTTGGTCAATGAATGGAAGAGGGAAATGATCCTTTCGAGTAACATCATTAAGTTTACGATAGTCAATACAAACACGCCATCCAGTAACAGTTCTAGTAGGGATAAGCTCATTATTTTCATTTAAAACAACGGTTGTCCCACCTTTCTTTGGAACAACATGAATAGGGCTAACCCAAGGACTGTCAGAAATAGGATATATTAATCCAGAGTCAAGTAGTTTGATAATTTCATTTTTTACCACATCTTGTACTTTAGGATTTAAACGTCTTTGTGGTTGAATGACAGGTTTGAAATTATCTTCCATAAGAATTTTATGAGTACAAAATGATGGACTTATACCCTGAATATCAGACATTTTCCAAGCAAATGCCCCTTTATGTTTTTCTAAAACTTGTACCAGCATTTTCTTCTCATTTTTAGTTAACTTAGAAGAGATAACTACCGGAAAATTCTTGTCATCATTTAAATATGCATACTCTAAATGAGAGGGCAATTCTTTTAATTCAGTTTTAGTTTTATTTTCTTTAACATAATTTTCCTCATCATTAAGTAAATTTTTCTGATTAATAGAATAAGTTGTATTAAAATTTTTGTTAATTTGTATAGACTCAAATTCCTTATTAGGTTCTTCTTCATAAGCCTCATCTGTCTCTCTAATTTATCTTTCTAAATCGTGCACTAAAAGGGAATCTAAGTGATCATTTTCTAATGACTTAACAACTTCTTCAGTATTTATCTCATCTAATGCATCAATATTGTAACATTCGTCCTTCTTATCTAAAAGTTTTTTTATTGAATTTTCCATATCAAATGTTACTTTTTCATTCCCTACCTGAAGAGTAATTTTTTTATTAAATACATCAATTAACGCATGAGTAGTAGCTAAAAAGGGCCTTCCTAAAATTATAGGAATCCTAGAATCTTCAGACATATCTAAAAATAACAAAATCCACAGGAATAACAAACTTATCAATCTGAATAGGTACATTTTCTATTATTCCTCTTGGATATTGTATTGATCTATCAGCAAGTTCTAAACTCATTCTAGTAGGTTTAGGTTCACCTAATTTTAATCTTTCAAACATAGTAAATGGCATCAAGCTAATACTAGCACCTAAGTCAGCTAAAGCACTAGGAATAAATAAATCGTTAATTTGACAAGGGATAGTGAAACTTCCTGGATCCTTTTATTTTGATGGCCATTTGTTGAGTAGAACTACTGAACATATTTCATTCATCATGACGGTTGATGCTTCTACCAGCTTTGCTTTATTAGATAGCAAATCCTTAAAATATTTAGCAAATATCGGCATCTGCACAAGAGCATCAATAAAAGGAATGTTAATGTGTAATTGCTTAAACTGTTCCAAAAACTTCTTTTGTTGAGCTTCCTCTTTCTCTTTTCTAAGCCTATTTGGGAATGGAATTGGGGGACGGTAAGGTTCAACAAATGTAGGTTCTTTCGGTTGCCCTTGAACTTTAGGAAGTTCAATGTTAACAGTCTCCTCCTCAGGTTTTTCTTGCTCATCTGGTTGCACTTTATCCTGAATTGCTTCCTCAGTACTAGGAATCGGGTCAATTGTATTCTTTCCTCCTCTTGTAGTAACACCCTTAACATCTTGTATATAAAGAGCATTTTTCAGATTCCTTGCAAGCTCATGTACCTCTATTGCTAATCCAGTAATCATGTTCGAAGTTTCTTTTAACAAAACTTCGTTGGTATTGCAGAAATCTTTAATGAATATCTTTGTATTTTCATGTTCATCCAATTGAACTTTGATTAGCTTTTCCAATATATCGTTGATTCTCCATTCGTCATATTCATATGTTGCATTCATGAATCTATTTCCAGCCATCATAACTGAAAATAAAGGTAGAATTATTAGTAGTATATGCTCAAACAAGAACTAAAACTAAAACGAAAAAAAATAAAAAATAAAAAATAAAGTGTTCTGTTACAGACAGTCGATACGGCGTATTCAGTAAACTGATACGTCGTATTGGTTCCGGACTGGATACTTCGTATTCACAAAGGTGTATGCGGCGTATGTAGATTGTAAACAGAATACGACAGACACAAACAAGAAGTAAATAACAGATACGATACAGCGTATTCACAAAGTGGATACGTCGTATTGACTCTAACAGATAGAAAAACAACTAAAATAACTAAAACACACAAAAACAAATAAAAACAACTCTAAGCTACTAAACTAGAATACCAATAAATCAAATTAAAACAATCACTCCCCGGCAACGGCGCCAAAAACTTGATGTGTTTTTTTAGGTCTATAAAAATCAACCAAGTTTTAAATTTATTTATTGCCGAACTAACCTATAGACTCTAAACACTCACGAGCAGTGTACCCGATCAATGTAGATAGTTTCTAGGTAAGCAAGGGTCGTTCACTAGGAGCGAAGCTAAGATGATCTAAAGGTATTCTAATTACTAAACTAACTATTCTAACCTAGAAAGCAAGTAAATATTTTTGGGGGTTTTAGCCTGAGAGGCTATCACGATTTTATGTGTTTTAATTAAACTAATTGCAATAAAATAAATATCTAAACTAAGGATAGTACAATAGATCGATATCAATAGGGAAGAACGGGTTAGCCAAGTCTAATCCATTTTATAGTTATACATGCTTATGTCTACTTGTTTTAATTCATTCAATTGTTTTGTCGCCAATCCAATTATTAATCCTGTCACGATTAAATAACCTACCATCGTGGTGGGAAAGAGGACATGATCATAGTGACTCGTCTAGCATCAATACTAACTTATTGCTTTAAACCATCTAACCTAGTTCGGTATTACACGCTACTAGTCCTATTAGGTTGTAGACACGTTCCGTTTATGCCAAACAATGATTCCTAATAGAGATTCGGGTTAACACGCAAATAACTCAACCTAAGCAACCACAATTACAGGTAGTTAAGTCACATCAATTAAAGTTATAAGGATCATAACCTAGTTACATAGACTTCTACTAGTTATAAGCAATAAACGAGTTTTTATCGACAAGCACCTAATCCAATAACAAAGCAAACACATCGACAAAATCAAAAAAACTAATAAAACTTCATAAACATGGCTAACACCTAAGGGTGTTAGCCCATAATCTCAGCAAAAGATAAAGTATACATAAAAATTAAACATAAGAAATCCATAGACAAATTTATTATGCTAACCGAATGATACATAAAGATAAGTATGGAGATGTTCTTCCTTGATCTTCAATGGTGGATGGAGAAGGTGTTGGGGACGATTTGAGGCTGTTCCCAACTGATAATAGTGATTTTTATCATCCTCAAATCGTCCATAGGGCTGTGGTTATTTATAGGGGTAAGGAAGAGTAGCCTCCAAGGTTTACCAAAATTAGTCTGCTGCTGTTCCGACCTCGATACGGTGCATCCACAAAGCCAATGCGCCGTATCTCCTTCTGAAAACTATAGATCTCCTTTTTCTCTTTCCGTGGCCGCTTGAATCACCTAAAACGGAGTCCGGATGAAGATTTTATGGCCAAAATACGAAAGCATCTTCGAGTATCATTATGTAATCTTGACTTCTTCATTGAGCTTCTATTCTTCACTTGATTTCTCGGCTAAGATTGTATATGGCCAATACGGCGCATCGGATTGGTCCGATGCGGCGTATCTAGGTAACTTCGCGTGGGGTCCAAGATTATTATATTCCAGAATATTCGTTCACCGTTTTCAGATGCGGCGTAACTTGTATCTTTATGCGGCGCATGTCCTTCAGTATCTTGGATAATCTTTGGTGAAGTCTTGAGATTTATGCGCCGTATGTTAGGAATGTCATACGGTGTATCTGGAGTAGATAAGTCAGATCTTCTTCGTTGACCAAGGTTTTATATGCGGCGCATGAGATAAATACATGCGGCGCATTCTTTAAAGTCAGGCAATGGTCTCAGATTCGTCTAAGTCATTATGTACGACGTATCTATCAAGAATGATACGGCGCATCTTCCTTCAGTTCAGTAGACTTTTCCAACTTGATTCATTTTGCTCCAATTTCCGTCCGAAATCATTAACTTTCACCTAATGCTTGTTTATAACTGAGAATTACAAAAGTAAACGATTAAGTATCAATTCTCATATAAAGTGATATAAAACAAGTCAATAATATAGGATAAATGATGCTAATAATATGTCGTTATTTGATGTCATCATATCTTCTTGAAGATTTTGAGTTCTTCTCTTGCACTTGGAAGAGGAATGATAACACCTTGTATCTTCTTGGATACTTGTGTTCTTCTCTTTCTAATCAAGAGGAATGAAGAGGATCTCTTGGTGGATGATTGGATCACTCTTAAAACAAAAGAAACTAATCTAAATGTTCAAAAAGAAAAAAAGGTGTGAGAGGTTTAAAACCAGAAAGTTTTCTGTGTGAAAGGGTGCCTAAAATCTGTGAAAGGGGTTGGTATTTATAGGCAAAGAAAATCTGAATGTTACAGAAAAAATAGTACGGACAGCTCCACTAAACATGCCACGGCTCCACTAAATTTAGTGGAACCGTGGAGCCGTCCTAGACTAGGACGCTCCAAATTTTGTCTTTTCTGGTGAAAACTTATTTGGGGAAGGTTGGAGCTGATTTTGGGGGGGAAAATAGCTGTTGTGATTTTCAAACATATTTTTCCATTAAAACATTTCTTAATAATTCAAAAATAATTTGTCATGTGTATTTTTGAAAAAATGTTTTGTCCCATTAAAAATGTGAGCTCTCAAAACCAAAATTTACTTCTTTGATCATTTGTCAAGTTTGTAAATTTGTCTAAGAGTGATTTGCGTAGAAACGGGATCTTCTGATTAAAAACTTGTTTACGTTAATTTTAACGTAACGTGATTTTACATTTTGTCATCCTCAAAACGTGAAGTAATCGAAAGATATAAATAACGTTTTTAGAAACATTATTTGCATCAACACTTTCGCTCCTGCTGATGATGTTCCATTCAAAAATATATTTGCTCCTGAATTTTCTACAGAGACATCTTCTTTAGGAGATCACAACACGGCAACATCAGTTCAAAACCCTCAACCACATGATCATCTCAGAAAATGGACCAGTGATCATCCAATTGACAACATCATTGGTAATCCTTCTCGTCCGGTATCCACTCGAAAGCAACTTGCCACCGATGCACTGTGGTGCTTCTTCAATTCTGTACTATCCAAAGTCGAGCCAAAAGACTTCAAAGAAGCCATGTCCAAAGATTGTTGGTTTACTGCTATGCAAGATGAAATTCATAAGTTTGATCGACTTGATGTTTGGGAATTAGTGCCTCCTCCAGAGTGTGCAATGATTATTGCTCTAAAGTGGATCTTCAAAGTGAAACTCGATGAGCATGGTGATGTTTTAAAGAATAAGGCACGGCTTGTTGCAAAGGGGTATCGACAAGAAGAGGGCATAGACTTTGAAGAATCATTTGCTCCGGTTGCTAGAATTGAAGCCATCAGAATCTTTCTAGCTAATGCTGCCAGTCAGAATATGATTGTCTACCAAATGGATGTAAAGACAGCATTTCTCAACGGTGATCTGAAAGAGGAAGTCTATGTCAGTCAACCAGAAGGTTTTGTGGATCCTGATCGTCCTACTCATGTCTACCGTTTGAAGAAGGCTCTATATGGGCTAAAGCAAGCACCCAGGGCGTGGTATGATACTTTATCAAAGTTCCTTCTGGCTAATGGTTTCTCCAAAGGTGTTGTTGATCCTACACTATTCACTAGGAAATCGGGCAAACATCTACTTCTTGTTCAGATCTACGTAGATGACATCATCTTCGCTTCTTCTGATCCTAGCGAATGTGATAGGTTTTCTAACGAGTTGAGTTCTAAGTTTCAAATGTCTATGATGGGACAAATGTCGTTCTTCTTGGGTTTACAAATATCTCAAAGTCCCGGAGGCATATTTATTAACCAATCCAAATACGCGAATGAAATTTTGAAGAAATTTGGATTTGACTCAAGTGATGCTGTTGACACCCCTATGATTGAGAGATCAAGGTTGGATGAAGATCTCTCTGGGATCCCGGTTGATCAAACAAAGTTTCGGAGCATGATTGGATCCCTAATGTATCTCACTGCTAGTAGGCCAGATCTCTTGTTCGGTGTAACACCCCAACCCGGCAAGGGTAGAAGTATCACATTAATGGTTTCATATCAGATCAAAACAAAGCATACATTCAAGTAATACAAGGATTCTCAAAGGTTACAAATGAAATACTAAATACACAAGGCTGCAAAGGAAACAAAAGCTAAATACTAATCTGCAAATAACCTCTACTTCAGGATAACTATCAAGGTCTTCTAAGTCCAAAAGTCTCTTCACTCATACCCAGCTTCCAACTAATAAGGGTCAGTAATCCTCCACGAGCCCGAACAAATCAAATATATTAACCCTGTAGCAATCTAGAGGGGATGCCTCACAAGTAACCAGATAATATGAGGGGTGACCTCATGTATCAAATTGGAGTGATCAGCTCCCGAACTTTGTGAAAGACGTGTATTGCACACAACATCAATCACCGAACAATATAATATAATATCCATTAATACAAACACTAACCTAGGATGCATCCATACGCCCCCCGAACAATAATATAGGCCAATAATAAATAAAATGTGCACGTTACGAACAATATGGGGACGGTGTGGAACATCACTCGACCACACTAAAGTTATGCCATTGGTGCATCAATGACACGGCCATGTTACCTTCATGGCTAGGAAACGAACTTGGCTCGGGTATCAAACTGAAAGGTCAAAGGTCCAAATCATAGCAAAGGTCCAAATAGTCTAAGTCATCGAATCATGGTCAAAGTCCAAATATCAAAGGTTCATGGCAAAGGGTTCATCATCGGAGGTTCATAATCAAATGGTTCATTTAAAGAAATCTTTATCACATGATTTTCATAAAAATGACCTTTAATACGGTTTTCACAAAAGCTTAGTCAAACTCTAAATAAAAGTGATATCGCATATTTCATAAACATCATCTTTAAAATAATTTTCCTCAAAACATTTCCATAATATACTTGAAAAGGTTTTCACATCTAATTACCAAAATCAAATGAACCCCCGAAGTATCAAATGATTCGAATACTAATATTACAAGGTAACGAACGAATATCAAATGGATCATTATAGAAGCTCAAAGCAAAAGGGTCATATCGAATATCAAGGTCAAATGAATCCAACAACGAACCAAGTGTATAGGAACATAGCAATGGCTTAGGGAAATCCTAAACGAATCAAAACAAGAGATCAAGAGAACGAAGGCACCTTACTGAGAAGGGCAGAATATCTGTACCTTATTAGCATAACACAAGGATAGCAAATGACAAGGATCAAATTACTCCTTCCTCGAACCTAAGGGAGTAGAAGACAGAATGACAAGTGGTTTTTAGTTATCTTTTCATTTTAAGTAACTTTCCTTGTTAGGTAACTTTCCTTATTAGCAGGTTTCCCGAATTAGCAAGTTTCCATAATTAGCAGATTTCCATAATTAGAAAGATTATAATATCACCAATTTAGGTTAAGTCATTAATCAAGCCTTATTACGGGATTAAGGTATATTTTAGCAAGTTACAAAAGTTCAGGGTTAAATATGACAAGTTTCCATAAATTAGGGTTTTAATTGTAAATATTCCAAACTGTGATCAACAAGTGGTATCAGAGCTTGTGATCTAGAAGCTGTGATCAAGAAGAACCTGTTTAGACTCAAGACTGTTCTCATCTTACTGAAGACATGGATTCAGAATCTACACACATGATTACTGCATCAAAGGTACCAATGTTCAAGTCTGGTGAGTATGAGCTATGGAGAATGAGAATTGAGCAGTATATTCAGATGATTGACTACTCTATGTGGGAAGTCATTGAGAATGGTGATACCTTACCAACTGTGGAAACATCTGCTACTGGTGTCAAGACTTTTGTGCCCATTAAGTCTGCTGAAGATAAGGCACAAAGAAGATTGGAAGTTAAAGGCAGAAGTACTCTTATGATGGGCATTTCTAATGAACATCAATTGACTTTTAATCCTATCAAGGATGCAAAGTCTCTGTTAGCTGCTATAGAGAAAAGATTTGGAGGGAATGCTGCTACTAAGAAGACAAGGAAGAATCTTTTGAAGCAACAATATGAGAATTTTGCTGCTCCTAGTTCTTAGAACCTTGATCAGACCTTTGACAGACTTCAGAAAGTTATTAGTCAACTAACACTTGTTGAAGTAACAATTCCTCAATAAGTTATAAATCAAAAGTTTCTAAGAAGCTTGTCACCAGAGTGGAACACACATACTGTGGTGTGGAGAAATAAGGCTGATCTTGATACAATGAGTTTAGATGATCTGTATAATAATTTAAAAGTGTATGAACCTGAAGTCAAAGGGTCATCTAGCTCATCCTCAAGCACACAAAACTTAGCTTTTGTGTCCTCCTCCAATAACAGTTCTGGCAATACTAATGAAGCAGTTAATACTGCTCATGGAGTTAGTACTGCTGGCACACAAGTTAATGTTGCTGGGTCTACAACCCTTGATAACTTGAATGATGTTGTTATCTATGCTTTCTTAGCTGGTCAATCTACTAGTCCTCAGATTATGCATGAAGATTTGAAACAGATTCATCCAGATGATCTTGAAGAGATGGACTTGAAGTGGCAGATGGCAATGTTGACAATGAGGGCAAGGAGATTTTTGAAGAAGACAGGAAGAAACCTCAAGGTCAATGGGCAGGATAACATGGGTTTTGATAAGTCCAAGATTGAATGCTACAACTGTTACAGGAAGGGACACTTTGCAAGGGAATGCAGGGCACCAAGGAGCCAAGACTACAAGAATGGAGAAAGCTCAAGGAAAGTTGTGTCTGAGGAACCTAAGAATTCTACAGCTTTGGTTTCTTGTGATGGTTTAGGTGGATATGACTAGAGTGACCAAGCAGCAGAAGGACCAAACTTTGCACTTATGGCTTACTCTTCTTCATCAAGTTCTGATTCTGAGGTATCTAATGATTCTGGTTGTTCTTATAAATCTTGTTTAGATACTATTGAATAACTTAAGGCTAGAAATGAAAAACTAATAGAAGATGTAAGGAAGTTAGAGTTAGATAATTTAGGGTATAAAGTAGGCTTAAAATCTGTTGAGCAAAGACTTGAATTCTTTAAACAGAATGAGTCAGAGTATGTAGAAAAAGTTAATGTTCTTGAAAGTAAGCTTTATGTTAAAGAGAATGTCATTAATGAACTTACTAAAAGGATAGAAAAGACTCAAAAAGAAAAAGATGCAGCTTATCAGGAAAAAGAAAAACATCAAGTTAAAGTAAATAAGCTTGAATTTGCATTTGAAAGTGTAAATAAGACAATTGAATGTCAACTTATGAGGAGAGGTAGTGGTATAGGTTATAATAAAGTACCTCCTTCAATAACAGGAAAGTATGTACCTCCTATACCTGAATTGTCTTGTTTAGTTGAGTCTGATGATAAGTCTTTAGGTGAGAATAGTAAGTCTAATGAAGAGAAACCTAAGGTTGAAAAGACATATACTGATGCACCTATCATTGAAGATTGGGTGTCTGATGATGATGTGGAACAGGTGGAGTCTACACCTAAGGTTGAAAGGAACACAGTTAAGCCTAGTGTTGAACAGATTAAGTTTATCAAACCTAGTTTTGGTAATAAGGTGTCTAGGAAAATTGTTGAATACACTGAGCAACCTAGGGAGTACACTAACAGGCCTAGAGGTAACAAGAGAAATTGGAATAACATGATGTCACAAAGGTTAGGGAGTGACTTTGAGATGTTTAACAAGGCTTGTTATCACTGTGGTAGTTTTGAGCATTTACATGAAATTTTTTTTTACTATCAAAAGCCTGTTTGGAACTATGCTAGGAGGGTGAATCATCAAATTTTTTCTAAAAATACTCACCCACATACTAAAAGAAATATAGTTCCAAAAGCAGTGCAAATGAGATCTGGTTTATTATCAGTTAAAACTGCCAAGCAAAATGTTTCTAAACCAGCAGTATTAACTAATACTGCTAGTTCAGTTAGTACTGCTTTCACAAAAGGGACAGTGAATGGTGCTAAACAATTGTCAAAGTTTTCAAAAAGAGCACATTCAACTGAATATAGACCCATTCAAAAGAATGCAGCAATTAGTGCTGCTAAGGCAAAAGCAGTAGTTTATACTTCTAAGCCAAAAGCAATAACTGATACTGTTTTGGTCAATCATTTTTATGCTGTTAAGGCATCAGCTTGTTGGGTCTGGAAACCAAAAGTTAAAGTTTTAGATCATGTCTCCAGACACAGTGTTGGGTCATGAAAAACCCAAGAATACTTAAAACATGATTTGGACACAAATTAACTAAGTGTTGACTTACACCGAGAACAGTTCAAGTCACTAAGAGAACAGCCTCTCAGTGAGTCATCTTCAGGATGCTTAAGGCGAATTCAAGTTGAAGGATTCACTACTCAGGAAGGCGGAACTCCCTGAGTAGGACTTAAGCCAAAGAAGAAGATGATGGTTCAGTGAGTGTTGGACAAGAACTCACTGAACCCCAGTCTCCTCAACAATAAAGTGATTGAAGACTGAGGAACCAATGCCTGAAGAAAAGGCGGGAACAAAAGGGAAAAGATCTGAGAAGATAAAAGTGTCAGACCAAACACTCTTCTCTTGTCAGATCCAACCTTCCCTATTGCGGCTAAAAGTCATGGAGTGTCAGCCAACAACTCCCAAAGTCTTATTAGCCCTTTCCTATTGGTTCTTGGAAATGACAATATTTATTTGTAATTATCAGACACGCAACCTCAACAACATGTAATATTTTAATCACTTATACTTAGATTACTTGTGTATAAATAGATCAGATGGAGAGAAGTTAAGTGTGCTTTGTATATTGAAAGCTTAGAACTTTTACAAAGTAACTTCTCTCCTACAAAGAGTATACAACTCACTGAGATAGCTCAGTGGGTATATTGTTACCACTCAAGCAAAACTTGATTTTCGATAGGAGACACCCCATACCCTTGTCTATTCAATCCCAAGTGTTTTTCCGCAAAACACTTGGGTAATAGATTCTTGGAATTATTTCTAATAAGAATTTAAACGTTGAAAATATTGTGTTTTTTTATTCACGTTTTATAACTGTTAGATTTAATCTTAACATTGTATTAGTCATAAACACAAATAGATTAACTTGCTAGTTAACTCTAAAGTGTTAAAGGGACCAACAAGTGGTATCAGAGCCTCTGGTTTATAAAATCTTTTTAAACTAACCAAGAGTGCTCTAGGTTTTTAAAAACCAAGATCCTACTATGGCTGATATCAATGTACCCCAGCTAGTCGACAAAAAGGGTGGCAGCTACTCCGCTGTTGCACCCAGACTTGAAGCTGGGAAATTTAGCAAATGGAAGAAGCGCATGATTTGCTATCTTACTGGTATGGAACCCTACTACATCACCTGTATCAGGGATGGCCCATTTGTCCCTAAGACAGCCGCAGGGCTAAACAAGCCTGAGGCCCAATGGACCATTGATGAGAGGAGGGTGGTCAATCAAGACCAACGCCTGAAAAGCATCCTTATATCATGTCTTCCTGACGATATAATGGAATCAGTCATCAACTGTCTAACAGCCAAGCAAACTTGGGATGACTTGGTAAACAGCTTTGAGGGTCCCTCAGATACCAAGGAAAATAGGGTCATGGACCTTAAACTTGAGTATAATACTTTCAGAGCAAAGGACTCTGAAAGTCTCTCTCAGACCTACACCAGATACAAGACTTTGATAAATGAGCTATCAAATGATGGTGTAACTTTATCTAAGCATGAGACTAATGTTGGCTTTGTCAACAGTCTCCCTGAGAAGTGGCTCAACTTCTCACAAGGCCTGAGGAATGCTAACCACATTCAGACCCTTGAGCTCCCTGAAATTTATGGGAAATTTGTCTATGAAGATAACTTGATCTCAAGGAGATACCCTGACTCAAAAGCTCTTGAGTCCAAAAAGGCCTTAACCTCCACACCCATATCAACTGCTTTCTATTCTAATGGTGTTGTGCAGGACTCACAAGAGGATTCTGAAGAAGAAATTGATAAAAGGACTGGTGAGGAGTACCTGAACGACTTGAACTTGGAATTCCAAGAAAGGGCACTCCTTGCTAGTTCAAGACGTTTCATCAAAAGAAATCAGTCCAACTTTACAAAACCAAAAGCAAATGAGACCACTGAATGCTTTAAATGTGGTAAAAAGGGTCATTTTGCTAGGGACTGTTATTCTAAAACTATCTCAGAACCCTCTTAAAAATTCTCAGGAAACAGTTCCTCAGGAACTAGTAAGTTTCAACCTAAAATGTTTCAGTCCACCCAACAATTTCAAAACAAGGGTCAAAAGGATTTTGAAACAAAATATAGGAAAATCAAAGCCAAACTTGCACTTCTTGAAACTAACCCCATAGTGCCTCAGGCTGCTCAAACATCTAAACCTATTTAGACAAAGAACAAGGTATTAGTAGCTGAAGCATATGATTGGGATGATGAAGAGGTTTCCTCAGATGAGGAAATAAGAGTTAGTGCACTGATGGCACTTTCTGAAGAGGATCAGGTGGCTGTGGGAAAAAGCCATGCTAGGAATGGAGAACGGGTCAACATCACCATGAAGAAGGTAAATACTTTACTTTCTATGGATGATGATTCTGATTGGCAGTCTTACATGAATTATATTTGTGTTGATTTAAAGTTTGTTGAGGAAAAAAGGCTTAACCTGTTTTCAAAATATAACAATATTGTGTCAGAATTGAATAAATGTAGAGATGAATTGCTTGTACTAAAGCAAGCCAAACTAGAAACAATAACTCTACAAATTCAGAACACTGAGATTTTGAAACAAAACCAAGCCCTTCAAACTGAACTTAACAAAGAAAAGGCTGTCATCCAAAGCTGGACCAAGAAGAACCCCAAGGTTTTTGACACTATGGGACTAATCTCTCATAAAACCATTGGAATTGACCCTCATATGGTTGATCCAAATGTGTGTCATAATGAACTAAACTTTGTTCCAGCTGGCATATCTTTTGAGCAAGAATTGCTTCCCAAGTCTAATAACTGGATTGTCAGGGACAACCCAGTCAGTAAGTTACCAAACTTTGAGACTCGAAAGATCTTGCTTCCTGAAAGTCAGGCTTTGAAAAATATGCTTGGACTTACTGAACAACTCAGTAAGCTTGAACTCACTGAACAACTCAGTAATACTGAGTCAGTGAATGAGTCTGAATCAGAATCATACCCACCACTTCCTCCACTGAATACCCTTCAGGGTGCTGCACCAAACTTAGGTCTCCTACCAATGGTCTTCTCACCACACTCTCCAAAGGAGAGATCAAGAATGGGAACAACCATCCTGAAGAGACCAACCCTTGATGTCTCAGTAATTACTGATGACTCATCAACTTCAGCCCCTTCTGAAGTAACAACCCAAAGCCCTGATTCAAAATTTGATCAGTTGGCTGAAATGGTCAGGAAGCTGGGAGAGAAGATTGCATCTTCTGAGAAACCTTCTCAATCCAAGAAGGAACAAAACCCAGCTTCCTCAAAGACCAAACCCAAACCCACAAAACCCCTGAAAAGATGTGAACTATGCAACTATACAAATCATCTCACTGATGATTGCTATAGAGTCCTTTATTGCATGATTTGCAGAAAGGAAGATCACAGGACCTCTGATCATAAACAATGCTCAGTCATGTCAAACTTTTTAGGACTTAAGGCTCAGTGCCTGAACTACCCTTCTGATTCTAAGCAGAAACAGAAGCAAAAGGCCAAGCCTTTTCCACCTTGCCCATTATGTGGATTCAATGACCATCTTCCTGAGGATTGTCAAATTGAAAAACACTGTGAATCTAGTGAAAGTTCCACTCAGAAATCCTCAGGAAAAGTGAAGGTCATTCAGTCAAGAAGAGGAATGAATAAACAATCCTCTCTGACAACTGAGGCTACCCCTGCGACTAAATTCAAAACATGTGGTAGCTCAGTCCACTCAACCACTGACCATGAATCAATTAATACTTTCATAATGACCTACAATACCAAACCCTCCATGAAATGGAGTCCTAGAAAGAACTGACCCAGTTTACTATTTGTGCAGAGGCATGCCAGGGATCCTGTTTGGCATCTAGACAGTGGATGTTCAAGGAGCATGACTGGTGTTAAGGAGTGTCTGCACAAATATGTGGATGAACCAGGACCCAAAGTGATATTTGCTGATAACTCATCATGTCTCACTGAAGGTTATGGTTCAGTAAACTGCAATGGTATTGTCTTCACTAGGATAGCTTATGTTAATGGTCTTAAGTACAATCTGATCAGTGTCAGTCAACTATGTGATGCAAAATACATAGTTCAGTTTGATGATAAGCAAGGAACCATCTTCAATGCAAATAAGGAAATTGTCCTCATTGCACCAAGAAGACAAGATGTTTATGTACTAGACATGTCCAGTCTAACTCAGGATGAAACTTGTCTCTTTCCTAAGGCCACTGATACACTCAACTGGCTTTGGCATAAGAGACTCACCCACCTGAACTTTAAAAACATAAACAATCTTGTAAAACAAAACAAGGTCCTTGGCTTACCATCTCTTGTGTTTTCAAAGGATAAACCATGCTCAGCTTGTGAAAAAGGTAAACATCACAAAGCATCCTTTAAAACCAAAACCAACTTTTCCATCAGAAACTGCCTACATCTTCTTCATATGGATCTATTTGGACCTATAAGTCCAAGGTCTATTAACCATGAGAAGTATACTCTGGTCATAGTGGATGAATACTCTAGAGATACTTGGGTATTCTTCCTGATCAAAAAGAGTCAGGCAGCTGAAACAATCATGTCCTTTGTCAGGAACATTGAAAATCAAAATGACATTAAGGTCAAACAGATTAGAACTGACAATGGAACTGAGTTCAAAAATTATGAACTTGAATGTTTCTGTGATGAGAAAGGTATTTCCCAAAACTTTTCCTCTCCATACACACCTGAACAAAATGGTGTTGCTGAAAGGAAAAATAGAACACTCATTGAAGCTGCTAGGACAATGCTATGTGGATCAGTCCTTTCCAATCATTTTTGGACTGATGCAGTCAGAACTGCCTGTTATACACAAAACAGATCCATCATTGTCAAGAGACATGGGAAAATCCCATATGAGTTATTCAAAGGAAGAATCCCTGACATCAGCTACTTTCATGTCTTTGGGTGTCCTGTGTTTATTCATAATCACAAGGATCACTTAGGGAAATTTGATGCAAAAGCTAATGATGGATACTTCCTGGGATACTCACTTGTCTCAAAAGCCTTCAGAGTGTTCAACACAAGGAGACAGCAGACTGAGGAAACATTTCATGTTACCTTTGATGAGAGCACTGATGCAATCAGGTTCTCAACTGCCTCAGTAGAAGAGATAGGAATTGATAATTCTTCAAGATATCCTCCTGATGAATACCTTCCTGAAAACAATCCTTCTACTCAGTATCAAGATGATGCTAACCTCTCCTATTACATAATCCCTCACAACCTACCTAGCCCAACCATCACTGAGTTTGTTGAGGCACATGCAAACACTGATGAAATTAATCAGTCTGTTCAAAATGCTCAAGAACCAAACAATCTCAGTGATCTAGTAGACACTCAAGATCCTATGAATGATCATGTGTCTACTCCTGAACCAACCCCTATACCCAATCAGGCCTCCACAAGTTCAAATCAGTATCCAGGACCTCAAGAAAGTTGGACTAGGTCTCAGGACATTGAACTTGTCAATATTATTGGAGAGCCTACTGATGGCATGCTCACCAGGAGCATGGTTGCTAGTCTAAGAGCAGCCTCAGCCAATGAATGTCTATTAGTGGACTTCATTTCCACAATTGAACCTAAAAGTGTTAAAGAAGCACTTACACATCCAAGTTGGGTTCAGGCCATGCATGATGAACTGGAACAATTTGACAGAAACAAGGTAATGACCTTGGTCAAATGTCCTGAGAATGTCTCAGTCATTGGCATGAAATGGGTATTCAAAAACAAAACTGATGAAAATGGCATAGTCATTAAAAACAAAGCCAGACTTGTAGCCAAAGGCTATAATCAACAAGAAGGCATTGACTATGAAGAAACATTTGCACCAGTAGCAAGGATGGAAGCCATCAGAATCTTCCTTGCTTTTGCTACATACATGAACTTCAAGATGTACCAAATGGATGTTAAAAGTGCATTCTTAAATGGTTCACTGAAAGAAGAAGTTTATGTTCAGCAACCTCCTGGATTTGAAAGCCATGAGTCTCCTGATCATGTCTGTAAGCTTAACAAAACCCTTTATGGACTGAAGCAAGCTCCCAGGGCATGGTATGAGACTCTCTCAGCCTTCTTAATCCAAAACAGATTTGTCAGAGGCAAGATAGACAACACATTGTTTATCTATAAGACAAATAATGATGTCATACTAGTACAAGTGTGCTAGGATCCTGGACACATGATTAAGGTGGTTAAACCTTGTAACTTTGTGTGTATGATATGTTGTGTTAAAATGATTAAGTGCGCGGAATTCACTCAACCAAACTTAGAAGGTTGTGTATGTTATGGAAATGGAATTGTTATGTTTGTTAGTTAGCAATGAACACATAAAGATTATCACCTAACGATTCAATATTATTAAAGATAATAATACGAGTGATCTTGAACTATCACTAGGTTACAAACTTGAATCTTAAGTTTTTCTAACTTGTGATGTTTTTGTGTTTGTTCTTATCTAACAGTTATATGTTCTTACAATAACATATGCATGTACTAACTTAACTCTCTAACTTCTAACACACTAAATATCACAACTAAGATCTCTTTTATAGTCAAAAGATCTTTACATATTGCTTAAAGTCTTAGACGACTTACTTTGTTAACTTATCCTTTAGTGTCAGTACATAAGATACAACATGTATCTATGTATACAACTTGTTAACTAAGCACAAGAGGTAAGATATTATCTACCGTATATTGTTGACCAAAATACAATAAATATCTTTTTGATCTTATCCACTCATCAGCAGAATGTTCACTATCAGCAGCAACGAGTTATCGCTATCAGTAGGAACAAGTATCATTATCAGCAGGATCAATCAGCAGAATGATAAGCCTATTAGCAGAGTCATTTATCACTATCAGCAGAGTGAAATGTTCTATCAGCAGGAACAACATTAACAGCAGAAACCATTTGCACTAGCAGCAGAATTACACTTAGAGTATTTCTTGGATTAGAACCCGATATTAGACATCTTGAATATTTAATTCCCAACAATCCTCCCCTAAACATGTGAATCCTTTCAAACATGTTTCTGAATTAAAACTTGGATTGAAGATCTTTCAAACACTTATGTTCTTCAAGATTGAATATCTTCTCAGTAATTCATCTACTTTGCTCTTCTTTGACTTTAACAATATCAAAACATATTGAACCAATCTTGGACTAAAAGATGGTGCAATTTCCTTGGATGAAGGAATTATAAGAGGCAATAATGCTGTGTATCTTGGATGCTTGTTTCAACAAGTGAAATCATCTAACCAGCATGTCTTTGAAGTGAAATTGAAACTTTTCTTCGTTTAATCTAGATAGAACTTTCTCCTTTGAAATGTTCTTGTCATTTTCAACCTCCTCATCATCTTGTATGCTCTTGTCTTCTCCTTCCATATATTGGTTTTTCTTCCTTTTCTGGGTCATTATTTCCTCCCCTGAGATTGTTACCTCCCCTGAAGCAAATAACTTTTGTTTCCTCCCCTTGTTTGGAAGATCTCACTATGTACCAAAATATATCTGTCCTTATCACTTGATACAGCATTTAGAACTTGTTGTCAGACAATGTTGTACATGAAGCCATCAATTCCTTAAGAGTTTAAGTTACTTCCCTCATCACTTCTAGGTGTGTTAACTCCTATGAGAGGTGAATCAGTGGACATTTCGATTCATGATCCATCAATGGATGGTTTTTATGAATCCTTGAAAATCCTTTTAAGAAACCTTTTTGACTTAGTAGTATGTTCATGATTTTAGAATTGAAAAATCATACTACTTTCAACCATTTTGAAGGAATCAAGTGTATAACAGACACTTAATCAGCATTTCGGTTTAAAGCAACCTCTGGTTGTGTGAGAACCAATATTTTTCAGTTATAAATAACTGCCTGTGTAAAGATAAACCTATTCAAAAGGCTTTCTTGACAGGGTTTCTAGCTCATAGTAATTGTTGCCTCTAACACAAGTGTTAGATTCACTTTTACTAGCTGTTCTTTCTATCAGATGTCCTCAGACTTGCACATTATACTTAAAAGTATAAAATGATAGAAAGTGAGTTGCATCAGTTACTATCTGATCAACTAAGTCATCAATTCAATGTGAAATATCATAACTAGATTTCAAGAAAGAAGTTTTAAGGATCTTTAAAGTCCCAAACTCAGTCCATCATAAACCTATTATGGTCAGCAGCTAATATCTCAATTCTGCTGTTTCCATTTCACTTGAAAACATCCTTTGTGTTTACATATTCATACCTGAAATTGTTAGTCTAAAACCAAAAGAACAAAATACAAAGTACTTGTCTTGCATTAGTATAATCATAAGACCAACTATATGAATAACACAATTTAAATTTGTACTTTAGCACAAACTTTTGTAATAACAGCAGTATTAGATAAATCAGCAGCAACAACAAAGATTTATTTACAAAAACACATCATATTGAAAATTTAAAGATTAAGCATTCCAATACTTGCTACCAAGTACTGAAACCTTGAAACATCAAAAGCTTTTGTTAGCAGATCTGCAAAATTATGTTCTGAAGCAATTTTAAGAACTTGAATTAATCTTTTCTCATTGCACTCTCTTATAAAGTGATGTCTAATTTCAATGTGTTTTGTTTTAGAATGTTGCATTGGATTTTTAATAATACAAATTGTACTACTATTATCAATATGAATAACAGTGTTTAAGAAATTGTACCCATAATCAAGAAGTTGGTTTTGAAGCCATAGAACTTGACTAGAGCAACTTGCAGCAGCTATGTATTCAGCTTCAGTTGTTGAATTTGCCACACTTGTTTGCTTCTTACACTGCCATGAGACAAGTCTACACCCAAGGAATTGACATCCTCCAGTTGTTGACTTTCTGTCCAAGCTAGCACCAGCATAATCACTATCCGAATATGCTACCAAGTCAAAAGGAGATTCCTTTGAATACCATAGACCCAACCTTGGTTGACCCTTGAGATATCTAAAAATTCTCTTGACTGCAGTTAAATGAGAAACCTTTGGAGTAACTTGAAATCTTGCACAAACACAAACAGGAAACATGATATCAGGTCTAGATGATGTAAGGTACATCAAAGAGCCTATCATAGATCTGTAAGTGTGTACATCTACACTTTATCCATCTTCATCTTTCAGAAGGTGCTTCTCAGAGTCCATTGGTGTTCTTGCTATTTTTGAATCAGCAAATTGAAATTTTCTAAGTATCTCTGCAACATATTTGTCTTGACTAATAAATATGCCTTCAGATGATTGCTTAACTTGCACACCCAAAAAGAATGTAAGTTCTCCCATAGAACTCATCTGAAACCTATCTTTCATAAGCTTCTCAAATTCTAAACACATATCTTTCCTAGTAGATCCAAAGATAATGTCATCCACATACACCTGCACTAACAGAAGATCCTTCTTGTGTTGTTTGATGAAAAGTGTCTGATCAATCTTTCCTCTTTGAAATCCATTTTCTAATAAGTAGGAAGCTAGTGTTGCATACCAAGCTCTTGGTGCCTGATGAAGGCCATATAGAGCTTTCACTACTCTGTACACTTTGTTTTGATGTAATGGGTCAATGAATCCTGGAGGTTGTGAAACATACACCTCTGGTTCAATTTTACCATATAAAAATGCACTCTTGACATCCATTTGGTAGACTGTGAAGCCTAAAAATTAAGCATAAGCTAGAAACAGCCTAATTGCCTCAATCCTTGCTACTGGAGCATAAACTTCATCATAATCTATCCCTTCTTCTTGTGTGTACCCTTGCGCTACTAATCTAGCTTTATTCTTGATCACAATTCCTCTTTCATCCCTTTTGTTCTTAAAAACCCATCTAGTGCCAATTACCTTCACACTTGTAGGTAAATCAACTAGCACCCAAACCTTTTGAATCTTGAACTGAAGAAGCTCTTCTTGCATAGCCTCTAACCAGCTTGAATCATCTAGGGCTGTAAGAATTGTCTTTGGTTCAACTTGTGAGAGAAAACATACAAAAAAGCAAGAGTTTAAAAGCTCATGCTGTTTTGAAGCATAAAGGGCATCAAGAAGCCCTTGTTGGTCTGAAGACTTCAATTGTTGTCTTGTCTTCACACCTGACTGTATATCTCCAATCACATGTTCCAGGGAATGAACTTTGTGAATTCTTGATTGTGGTGTAGTAGGAACTTGATAATTTGATGGAAGATTGTTGAAATCCACCTCATTATCTGAGAATTCTGCTTCTTTTGTTTCTGAAGGACCATCAGCAGAGTCATTTGGCCGAACAACAGAATCAGTAAGCTTATCAGCAGAATCATCAGCAGAAACAGATACACTACCAGCAGCAACAGAAATACTACCAGCAGAAACACTTTGTTGTTCCTGAGTTCCATATTCTTTACTTTCATCTTCAACACCTTCTTTAGCTTTACTAGAAGAAGATTCATCAGTTGTCGAAGTTGATTCCACAATTGAACTTGACCATATTGGCATTAGCACATCATTTTGATCTTTCTCTAACTCTGCCTCATTTATTGTATAAGAACCTGCAAAATCATTAGTTTCTGCAACAAAAGGCACATAATTCATTGAATTTGTTAGATACTCTAGATCAAATAGCCATTTTGGTCCTTGACCTTCTACATTGGATTTGTTTTCTAAAAACTCCACATGTAGATTTTCTTCTACTATTTCTTTTCTTGTGTTGTAAACTCTAAATGCTTTGCTATTAAGAGAATAACCAACAAAGAAACCTTCATCTGCCTTACCATCGAATTTTCCTAAATGGTCTAAGGTATTGAGAATTGTCACATGACATCCAAAAGGTCTAAGAAATCCTATTGCAGGAGTTCTACCATTAAAAAGTTCATATGATGTCTTATTGTGAGGCTGCACAACTAAAACTCTATTTTGAACATAGCAAACAGTGTTGACTGCCTCTGCCCAAAAATTTATTGGTAGCTTAGAATCAGCTAACATTGTTCTAGCAGCTTCAATTAGTGTTCTATTCTTTCTTTCAGCTACACCATTCTGTTGTGGTGTTCTAGCAACACTAAATTCTCTCTTAATACCTTTTTCTTTGCAGAAGTCATCCATAACTCTATTCTTAAACTCTGTCCCATTATCACATCTAATGACTTTCACTTTCTTGCTTACTTGGTTTTCTATCTGAGTAATGAAGTCCTTAAGGATGCTTGATGTCTCATCCTTAGTGGCTAAAAAGAAAACCCATGTAAATCTACTATAGTCATCAGTAATAACTAGACAATATCTCTTATGCATTATGCTCATTACTGAAACAGGTCCAAATAAGTCCATATGTAGCATAAACAAAGACTGATTGATAGAGTTAAAAATCTTGGGCTTACAAGTGGCTTTGTGTTGTTTGCCTTTTAGACAAGCAATGCATGTTTGATCATTTTCAAATCTTTTGTGAGGTAAACCTCTTACCAAACCATTCTTAACAATTTTATTTATGGTTTTGAAGTTAATATGACCAAGCCTTCTATGCCATTTCATTGATTCATCCAATGTGGCCTTTGCAACAAGACAAGTTAAATTCTTTTTAGGAATAATATTCTTCATGTCTACACTGTACATATTGCCTTTTCTAGGAATTCTAAGAAGTACTTGACTTTCATCAGGCATCTTAAAATCAGGAGAAAGTACAAGACATTCAGTCTCACAGAAAAGAACATAATTCTTTTTGTCACACATTTGTGAGACACTAAAAAGATTATAATTTAGCTCTTTTACATAGTACACATCTTCAAAATCTAAATTTCTGGTTTTGATTGTACCTTTACCAAAAATTTTGCCACGAACACCCCCTCCAAAGGTAACATATCCTCCATTGAAAGCTTCAAAATCTGAGAGATAAGACATGTTGCCTATCATGTGCCTTGAACATCCACTATCTGAGTATCCTTGATCCTCTTCCTGATCATTTGAATGTTCCTGCACACAAATAAGAGTGTTAGTTTCTTTTGGGGATCCAAGCCATTACTGACTTGGATCTGCCTCTTGCATCAATGTAATTGAATCTTTTGAGGATAGTTGATGCAACATTGGATTTGAGAATCCAACATGCTGAGGCCTTAACAGCATTTGCCCTATTTCCCTTAGCAGCAGAGTGAACCACATGCTTAACAGCAGAGTCTGCTAACTTTGTAGTTGAACTCTTTGGTCTCCAAATTTGTTTATAGACCACTGCCTTTGATTGAATGGGCCTTAGAACAGTTGTAGGTGCATGTTTGAAAAATGATTTTGCACCCTTAGCTGTTGATTTTGGGTTAATAGTCATAAATGGTCGAGCAGCAGGAACAAATTTACTAGCAGCAGGATCATTTGGTCTATCAGCAGGATCAGATTTTGAGATAGACTTGTTTTTTACTACTCTGGGGTTTGATTTCTTATAACTAGAGTGAAAGTGAGATTTAGGTGATTGCCTTTTGAGGTTCACTCTATGGTTTTCATACCCAGTTACCCATTGGTTGCAGAAAGCTGCAAGATGGTCAAAACTACCACATGTGTAACAAGCTTTATTATAAAAAGCAAAGTCATCACCTAATTGGTTAGACTTGAGGTTGTTCCAATTCCTTTGGTTACCTCTGGGCTTGTTGGTGGTTCTATATTGCTCACAATATCTAACTGGTTGCCTAACATGCTTAATGTTTGATTTAGGCCTATCAGTATTGTGTTTGACTACCTTAGGAACACTTGTTCCTACTTTCTTAACCAAAACAGGTTTAGACATAACCTGATCTTCTTCATCATCATCACTATCAGTTGTACAATCTTCAACAACTATAGTTTCTCCTTTCTTAGCAAAGGACACCTTGTCCTGATAAAGTAAAGTTTTATCTAAACTTTTACTTATCTTTGCTACCTTAAGGCTCTTACTAGCCTTAGAACCATATTCCATGATTGGTTCTTGAAACTCAGCTAAACATGTATGTGCTAGGTCAACACCTGGAGGTGAAGGAACACCTCTATATGGTGGAGGGACAGTTTTGTAACCTACACCTGAATTAGCTTTATCAATTACCTGAGCTTCCCAAATCTTATTCATTCCTTCTGAGGCATGTGCTAGAGTATCTATAGTTACCTTAACATTTTCTTTTTCATTTTGGACTTGAGATAACTGTCTACTTTGATCATTAAGTAATTCATCTCTAAATGCTATTCCTCTTTTTAAAGCATTTAAGTCATCAGTAAACGTAGATTCATTCTTTTTAAAATGTTGAATCTGTTTTTCTAAAACTCCTACACACCTCTTATGATTAGCTAAATTATGAAGGGCATCAATTAACTCTTCTCTAAAAGCATCAAATCTTTTTTTAATGTCTTCATAATTGCTAAGATTAGGACATGAATTAGTACAAGTAGGAATGGTATCTACCTCTGAATCAGAAGAAGCCGTTAGAGCAAATTCAGTGGCCATAAGAGCAGCATTTGGTGGTGCATCCTCTTCAGTAGCCATAGAGCTCCAATCATATCCAATACCATCAATAGCCAGCATAGCCTTTGGCTCTTCCACCAGTACTTCCTTATTCCTTTCTTGTTTATACCATGTGTTTCTATTATCCTGCTTCCTTGGGCTTCTACATTCTTTAGCAAAATGTCCCAACCTATGACAGTTAAAACCTTCCACTTTCTTCTTATCGAACCCAGCAGTATCATTACCATTTATGGTAATTTGCTTTCCAGTTTTCTGCCAAAACTTCTTAGCCCTCATGCTAAGTAAAGCAACTTGCCACTTAATATCCATCTCTTCCAAATCATCACCATCTACCTGCTCAAGGTCTTCATGATTTAAAGGAGAACCACTAGATTGACTGGTTATAAAGGCATAAAATGTTGGATCTCCAAGTCCAGCAATATCCTTTTGTAAACTAGTAGAATGACCACCATAAGTAACATTAGAAACACTTTCAACTTCATCTACCTCTTCTGTATGACTAACACTAGGAACTGATAAGAGTGCAGCATTCTCAGAACTAGTACCATAGTTTCCACCCCTCTTTAGACTTTGTTCAACAATTTTAAAGTTATTGAACAAATCATTAAGCTTCATTGTTTCAATTTCTGGTTTGTTCATCCAGACAATAACATGAGTATGAAAATCAACAGGTAGACTTTTCAAGAACTTCATGTTGAGATCTTCCTTCTCAGTCTCAACACCCAACACAGCTAACTGACTGACAAGCTTGTGTAGTCTTGAAAATAGTTTATCAAGAGACTCATTACTAAAAGCAGTAAAGTTTTCAAATTGGTGCTTTAGTAAAGTCTTCTGTGTCTTTTTGGTAGTTTCATTACCACCAAACCATGCACAAATCTCTTCAAAAAGAGTTTTTGCATCAAGATATTTGTTAAAAGATAGCATCTGCGCACCAGGAATGGTCATAAGCAACAAGTTTATTGCTTTCTGATCATTTCTCTTCTGTATCTTTTCATCATTGGAAACTGGTCCAGTATTTCTTTTTCTAACTGTTTTCCCTTCAACAAGAACATCTGAATAGCCTAAGGTGAAGGAATCACCATACTGAATTATGTCGCAAAGTGCATAATCTTGAACCATAAAATATTGCTCAACTCTCATCCTCCATAACTCAAACTCGTTTGGTTTGATCATGGGCAACTTTGCAGCAACATTGGTTTAAACATCTTGTACATCCATTTCTTGTTTCTTCTAAAAACAACAATATCAGCCTGAGCTCTGATACCACTTGCTAAGATCCTGGACACACGATTAAGGTGGTTAAACCTTGTAACTTTGTGTGTATGATATGTTGTGTTAAAATGATTAAGTGCCCGGAATTCACTCAACCAAACTTAGAAGGCTGTGTATGTTATGGAAATGGAATTGTTATGTTTGTTAGTTAGCAATGAACACATAAAGATTATCACCAAACGATTCAATATTATTAAAGATAATAATACGAGTGATCTTGAACTATCACTAGGGTTACAACCTTGAATCTTAAGTTTTTCTAACTTGTGATGTTTTTGTGTTTGTTCTTATCTAACAGTTATATGTTCTTACAATAACATATGCATGTACTAACTTAACTCTCTAACTTTTAACACACTAAATATCACAACTAAGATCTCTTTTATAGTCAAAAGATCTTTACATATTGCTTAAAGTCTTAGCCGACTTACTTTGTTAACTTATCCTTTAGTGTCAGTACATAAGATACAACATGTATCTATGTATACAACTTGTTAACTAAGCACAAGAGGTAAGATATTATCTACCGTATATTGTTGACCAAAATACAATAAATATCTTTTCGATCTTATCCACTCATCAGCAGAATGTTCACTATCAGCAGCAACGAGTTATCGCTATCAGCAGGAACAAGTATCATTATCAGCAGGATCAATCAGCAGAATGCTAAGCCTATCAGCAGAGTCATTTATCACTATCAGCAGAGTGAAATGTTCTATCAGCAGGAACAACATTAACAGCAGAAACCATTTGCACTAGCAGCAGAATTATACTTAGAGTATTTCTTGGATTAGAACCCGATATTACACATCTTGAATTGTTTAATTCCCAACAAAGTGTATGTTGATGACATCATCTTTGGCTCAACAAGTTTCAAACTTTGCAAACAATTTGAAAAACTAATGGCAAAGAAGTTTGAAATGAGCATGATGGGAGAACTGACATACTTCCTTGGTCTACAGATCAAGCAGACTGATAGAGGAACCACTATCAGTCAAGAGAAGTATGTTAAGAACCTACTGAAAAAGTATAAACTCAGTGACTGTGCCTTAATCAAGACTTCCATGGTTCCCCCAAACAACCTTGGTCCTGATCTCACTGGTAAACCAGTAAATCAAACTCTCTTTAGAGGAATGATAGGATCACTGATGTATCTACTTGCATCAAGGCCTGATATCCAATTCTCACTATGTCTATGTGCCAGATATCAATCTGACCCAAGAGAATCACACATCACTGCTATGAAAAGGATATTCAGGTACCTGAAAGGTATTCCAAACCTTGGATTATATTATCCAAAATGCTCAGGCCTTAATCTTAAAGGATACTCAGACTCTGACTATGCTGGATGCAACATGGACAGAAAAAGCACCTCAGGCTCTTGCCAAATTCTTGGTGGGAAACTAGTCTGTTGGAGTGCTAAGAAGCAACAATCAGTTGCCTTGTCCTCAGCTGAAGTTGAATATGTTGCAGCAGCTAGTTGTTGTGCAAATGTACTCTGGATGAAAAGTCAACTCAGTGACTATGGAATTCAGTATAAGATGGTACCCATCTTTTGTGACAACACAAGTGCAATTGCAATCTCAAACAACCCGGTTCTTCATCAGAGAACAAAACAAATTGATATTAGATATCATTTCATCAGGGACCATGTCATGAATGGTGACATTGAATTACACTTCATCCCTACTGAATATCAGTTAGCAGATATCTTTACCAAACCTTTGGATGAACCAACTTTCACAAGACTGAAAGCTGAATTAGGAATGTTGGATATAGAGAATCAATCCACTGATTAAATCCTACCAACTGAAGTGTAAATTCTTAAAACCTCAGGTCCCTGACTCAATGTGCACATCAGTGAATAAATATCACTGAATCCTCAACCTCAGGAACTAAACCCAAGTTCCTGAAATCTTTAGGGTTCAGGAACTAAACCCAAGTTCCTGAAACCTTGTTGCTCAGGAATCATTCCTTATTCCTGAATCATCAGTGACTAAACCCAAGTCCCTGAAAACCATCACTGAATGAAAAATCATTCAGGGCCCTGAAAAGTGACATTAAATACTGACTTAAATGCTCTAAGTATCTAGTTAGTAAATGTCCGAGGTTGGTAACTGAACTCATATTTAATTCAAGAATATTTGTTCCTTTTGCCTTTCTGGCTTCCACCAATGGGCCACCACATTCCCACTTGGCATTAAATGCCTCTCCAATCACATTACAGATATGTGATGACTCATCTCTGCAAAAGACACTTTTGCAGAACTGCTCAACTGTTCACCTTGACTGTTGCGCCAAACCAGGGAAAAGTGGAGTGTTGGCATTAAATGCGGATCCCAAAACATTTTATTCAAAAGAGTTTCCAATAATTCTTTTTGAATAAATTAAAACCGCTCAAATGCCTAAAACACCCCCATCTCCACTTTCTTATAAATACCCCAACCAAAAGAAACACACACACGTTTTTATAGAATCTTAAGCAAAACTCTGCCATTTTTAATTCTCAAAAACAAATTGTGTGTGTATTCTTAAGCTTTAGAAACCCAGAAACCTTAGTCAAACCCAGACTTACCCACAATGGCTTCTTCTAGAGCTATAGCATACGCCCCCAATGTGGAATTCCTCACTGGGGAAGTTGACCTAACAAAGAACAATGTGGTAGGAAATTTCTCTTATCCACAAAACTACCCTGCCTACAAGAACGTTATGAAATTTCTTCGTATTTGTTTTCTTGCAAAGGCTTTCACCCACACCCCCTCAGTCATCTACCATGACTATTTGAGGGAATTCTGGTGCACGGCTGTGGCTACCAGCCCCAAAGACACCAAAGAGTTAATCATCACCTTCACGGTGATGAATGGGAGTAGAACCCTCTCCTTTGACTACTCAACCTTCATCAAAGCCACAGGCCTTGACTTTGCTGAAGCGTTTGCACCCAACCCTACTGATCAGGACATAATGAATCAACTGATCTTTCTAGCACCCCACGACCCCAGACGTCCTACAACGTCTGCTGGGGGCTTATTGGAGAAAGTTCCAGTAGTCAAAACATGGTTCCATCCTATCTGGAGGATACTGATGACATTTGTCATTCAGGTCCTGGGTGGAAATAAATCCTCTACAGAACAATTGAACTCAGCACAACAATTGATGTTGTTCAGTCTCCTTGAGGGTACAAAAATTGACATCGGAGGAATAATCTTCCGAGACCTTGTTGCCAAGATCTCAGGAAAACATAGGCAAAGGCATATGTCCTACCCTAGATTTGTTTCCTGTGTGCTTCAGGACCTACTTGGTTCTGACTACGTGAGGCCTGATGCAGAAGGTACGAAGCCTGACGTCTTGCACAAGTCAAACTTCACTAGTAGCATCAGTGAGGTTACACATATTGCCCTGACTGAATACATGCAATCAGTCATTCAGGGTAAAGACGCAGTCTCACCAGTTCCTTCACCAACCAAAAAGGTGAAGAAGACAAAGAAGGGTCAGTTCAGTCAGGTGGTTAGACCCAAGCCACTCGCCACTGAGACGGATCCTCAAAACCAACTAAACCTTAAAAAGAGGTTGAAAAAGGCCGAGACCTCTGAGACACCCATTTCTGAGACCCTCTTGACCTCAAAACAAAGGCCAACGGAAGTCACTGAGCAATCATCCTCAGTGACCTCGGGCACACCCATTCCACATGGTCCAACTGACATAAACAAGTCAGAAGGATCAGGAAGCATTCCCCCCTCACATCCCGATGAAGGAACTGTCAAAAAACAATCAATTCCCAAGGGAGGAAAGGGTCCTAAATCCTCGGTAAGGCAGCACTACCTTACTGAGAAGGGGACCCACAAACACTCACATCCCGTTAACGTTCCTGAGCAATCACCCTCAGGATCTCAGGGAGAAAAGGACCCTAAATCCCCTGAAGGACAGCGCAATCCTGATGGGAAGGGGGTCCACCAACTTTCACAATCAGTACCTAGTGATACCACTGGAAAACACCCATCAGTGGTTGAAGGTGCTAAGGGGGACAAAGACTCAGAGGGAAAGAAACAACCCGCTGATACGGAACCCATAAACCCCTCAGGCGGTCCGCTTCTCTCAGGAACTGCCCCCAAAAGCCAGGCTGGTGTTACCCCAGTTATTATGGCTAGTCAGGCTGAGCAAACCCACTCAGTTATTATGACAACGGGGTCAGGACCTGCCCAAACCAAAGGCGAGTCTTTTTATAAAGAGGAGCCGGCTGAATTTTTGAGTATTAAGTCCATGGGGGACTTTCAGGCTCTTATTGAGTCTGATGAAGAGCTCAAGTAAGAGAGTGAAGAGGAAATTTTTGAGGCAGGTGAGGATATGGAAACTGATGTACAATCTGAACAATCTGAACAATCACATCAGTCATCTCCATACCAAAGTGAAGAGTCAGGTTCTCAATCTTCTGATTCTTCTGATACTGGGGACATCCTCAAAAAGTATGATGACTCTCTTCCCCTCACTGAAAGAAAATTGGTCAAGTTCCTACTCAAGACCAATAGAGCTCTTTACACTGGTCTCACTGAAGAGATGTTCGATCATCACACTGAAGCTGCTGTTCACTATGCCAACCTGAAGGCAGATGTTGAAAGTTATCATGATGATGTGAACGAAATGCATTCTGACACCAATAACTCCCTGACAGCTATTGATCTTCATCTCAGGAAGTTCAATCTTACTCTTGAAGGCATCACCAAAAGCCTTGGAACTATTCAAACAGCTGTCAACTCTTCAGAAAGACACCTCGGACATCAAATCAATGATGACTGAGATCTATCAGGCTTTCAAGGGTCCTACTGCTCCAGTGGCTCCAACTCTTGCTATCACCATGGCTCAAGCAACAGTTGAGGGGGAGAAAGACACTGGAGTCCCTGAAGTTTCCACAAGCCAACCACCTCCTCACACTGAAGGGGAGATTCCTGAAGCTTCTTCCACCCATCAAGATAAAAGCAAAGGCATCCTCACTGATCCTGAGCCTCAACCAGCACCAATCTTGGTAGCAAAGGATCCTGAATCACCACCCAGGATCCCGTATGACATTGATGGAGTTCTTCACCACTTCTCAGCTGATGAACTCAGTGCTTACCTAGAGGAAGAGGAAGCAAAGAAGAAGTTAAAGGAGGAAGAAAAGGTGAGCAAGCCTGCTATCATTAAGGTTGTTCATGAAGAGGCTGAGAAGATTGGTCTTGAGGCTAAGGATCTTTCAGGAAGAGAGGGTGGTATGACTTTTGTTAAAGCTCAGACTGAGGAGATGATCACTCTCAGGAAGAAAAGGGAGGAAAGGAATAAAAGGGCTGAAGAGATCAGGCATAACAGAATTAAGAAATATCAGTGGTATATGACTAACAGGTTGAAGCCAGAACCAATCACTGATGTTCATATTCATCGAAACACCAATCCTGCCATTGTCACTGTCTATAGAGGTGCTGACAAAAGAGACTTTGAGGTTCATCAACCTTTCAGATTCGCTGACTTTGGGATCACAGAATTGGATGAGTTGGGTCCATTAATAGAAAAGAAATCAAATGTTGTGGTCCCTAGTCTGATGAAGTCCTTAAGTCTGAGGTACGAAAGACTGGCAGCTGCACCTCAGGAACTTGGCACTCAATCTCTTCTTCCTGATTCAGCACAACCAGCTCCCTCTCAGTCTTCTTCAAGAAAAAGAAAGAAGATTGAAGCTGAGCCTGAGATCAAGATTCTTGGTCTTGACTGCAACAGGGATCTCCCTGAAGGTGTTCCTTTCAGGAACAATGTGGTCATTGAACAACCTGAAAGAGGTTTGTTCTTCATTGATGAGTTCGGAGACCAAGCCTTCCAGAGGTGGAGTGATATCGATTTGTCAGGGATCAAAGCTATGCTTGGTTTTCTAATGATGGCCTCTCCACTCAAGAGTCCTGAAAATGTGAAGTTTTGTCAAGATCTGAAAAGGAAAATCCGTGAGCACCCGGACCAACAAGAGCTGCAGTCAAAGAAGCCCAAGCTTGAAGCCCTTGGTATTAAGTTGAACTGATGAATCTGCCTGACTACCACCACCACCACCTTTTTGTACTTAGTTTTGATAGGACTTGTAATGATATCAATAAGATGACATTTTTATTATTTTAGTGTCCTTATTTACATTCTAGTACATTTAGTATGAGTAGAAGTCTTTAGCTCACTCATATCTGATCAAAACACTTAGGAATAATTTATATCCAAATAGGGGGAGATTGTTGGGTCATGAAAAACCCAAGAATACTTAAAACATGATTTGGACACAAATTAACTAAGTATTGACTTAAACCGAGAACAATTCAAGTAACTGAGAGAACAGCCTCTCAGTGAGTCATCTTCAGGATGCTTAAGGCGAATTCAAGTTGAAGGATTCACTACTCAGGAAGGCGGTACTCCCTGAGTAGGACTTAAGCCAAAGAAGAAGATGATGGTTCAGTGAGTGTTGGACAAGAACTCACTGAACCCCAGTCTCCTCAACAACAAAGTGATTGAAGACTGAGGAACCAATGCCTGAAGAAAAGGCGGGAACAAAAGGGAAAAGATCTGAGAAGATAAAAGTTTCAGACCAAACACTCTTCTCTTGTCAGATCCAACCTTCCCTATTGCGGCTAAAAGTCATGGAGTGTCAGCCAACAACTCCCAAAGTCTTATTAGCCCTTTCCTATTGGTTCTTGGAAATGACAATTACTATTTGTAATTATCAGACACGCAACCTCAACAACATGTAATATTTTAATCACTTATACTTAGATTACTTGTGTATAAATAGATCAGATGGAGAGAAGTTAAGTGTGCTTTGTATATTGAAAGCTTAGAACTTTTACAAAGTAACTTCTCTCCTACAAAGAGTATACAACTTACTGAGATAGCTCAGTGGGTATATTGTTACCACTCAAGCAAAACTTGAGTTTCGATAGGAGACACCATAAACCCATGTCTATTCAATCCCAAGTGTTTGTTCCGCAAAACACTTGGGTAATAGATTCTTGGAATTATTTCTAATAAGAATTTAAAGGTTGAAAATATTGTGTTTTTTTATTCACGTTTTATAACTGTTAGATTTAATCTTAACATTGTATTAGTCATAAACACAAATAGATTAACTTGCTAGTTAACTCTAAAGTGTTAAAGGGACCAACACACAGCAGTGCATCCATAGTTTTAAAGAAGTATGATTATGTTGATGCACAAGGCAGATCCAAGTCAGTAATGGCTTGGGTCCCCAAAATGAACTGATTTTCTTACTTTATGTGCAGGGCAATCCACATGTAGAATTAGAGGATAAAGGAGTATTTGATAGTGGATGCTCAAGGCACATGACTGGAAACATGTCATATCTCACAGATTTTAAAGAAATTGATGGAGGATATGTTGATTTTGGGAGTAATCCCAAATGAGAGAAAATCACAGGCAAAGGTATAATAAAAACTGGTAAATTAGGTTTTGATAATGTGTACTTTGTAAAAGAGCTTAAGTTTAACCTCTTTAGTGTCTCACAAATGTGTGACAAAAATAACAGTGTTCTTTTTACTGACACTGAATGTTTGTCTTGTCTCCTGACTTTAAGTTGACTAATGAAAGTCATGTTTTGCTTAAAGTTCCTAGAATAGACAACATATACAGTGTTGATTTAAAGAATATGGTTCCCAAAGGAGGTTTGACTTGTCTCTTTGCAAAGGCCACATCTGATGAATCTAAGCTTTGGCATAGAAGGCTTGGACATTTAAATTTCAAAACAATGAATAAATTGGTTAAGGGAAACCTTGTAAGAGGGTTACCTTCAAAAGTTTTTGAAAATACTAAAATCTGTGTTGCTTGTCAGAATGGAAAACAACACAAAGCTTCTTGTAAGACCAAAGCAGTGAACTCTATAAATCAGCCTTTACATATGTTGCACATGGATTTATTTGGACCAGTTTTGTGTGGCATTCTTAAGGCTTTTATAACAAGGATAGAAAACCTAGTTAATCATAAGGTTAAAGTGATAAGATGTGACAATGGAACTGAGTTCAAGAATAGGGATATGTAAAACCTAAAATTTGAAAACATGCAAAAAGACCAAATTTCCCTTATAACTTTAAAATCTGATTTATAAGCACATAAATTATCAAACTTCTGGTAATGAGCTACATATGAAATGAAGAAATTTTGAGGCAACTTTTTTTTTTAATATTTTACATGTCCTAAGAATACATGTTACTTCATAAAAGATTATATATGCCGAACCATATATAGGTATATATATATATATATATATATATATATATATATATATATATATATATATATATATATATATATATATATATTATTTAATGATAAATAAATTAAGATCAAATAATATGGGATAAGAGTCATATAATGATAAAAGATCTTGCAAATCAGCATTTTGACTTTATCACAATTTTTGGACCGAAATTCTCTCCCACTTCCTCATATATCACACAGTTTCAACCTATTTCCCATTTTAAAACCCTTAAACGCCTAAAACTAAGCACAAAAACTCTCTAAACCTCATTCGATCTTCCTGGAGGCTGTAGAATAATTTTTATGGGTTCTATCCAGTGCAAAGGAGGTGGGAAAATTAGTTTTGAGGTCGTAGATTCATTGGCTTGATCGTAGGGAGTTTTGGCGTCGAATTATTGATCCGTGAGGTACATTCTTGCGACTATTTACACACGTCCTAAAATTAATTTAGTATTTTTATTATGTTAATTACATCATATATAACTCATATAAAATACCTGAATCGAATCATGCATGGTTAATTGATCGTACGAATTATAAAGAGTAAAAACATAAATAAAACCCAATTCGATCCATATGAATTTTCTGGGTTACGAATCTAATTTTTCTGGGTTCCATAATGATCATATAACTCTGGAAAAATAGCCTTTTGATTTGTGGAATCTTAAATTAATTGTTTGGGAACTATTGGTATAATCGGATATTAAGGAAAATGGAGAAAAATTAAGAAAAAAAACCTAAAAATGAATTAGGGTTAGGGTTTTCTAGTGTTAATTAGGACATTTGATTCAGGTTGTGATTGTGTAATGATTGGTTTAATGATTGGGATAAATTAGGGTTTAGTTTGGTAATTTAAAAAGGTAATCCGATTAAGTATTAAATTAAGAAGGGTGTGTTTTGCCAACTTTGAAACTTGTGGGATATTTTTATAATGTTATTTATATCAGGGGTAATGTATAAAGAATATAAGATGAGGGTCCTATGTGTAAAATTTGCAAGAAAAGAATTAAATGGTAATTATATGGTTCGATTTGTAATTATTAAAAAAAAGGAGGGACTAGAAGTGTAAATTCAGGAAACTTGTGGTTGTTCGGTGTAAATAATGTACTTAGGGAGGTAATATGTAATTTTGGGTATTCATGGGTCTAATGTGTAATTATAATGAAGTTATGATGTAAATTATAAGTTTATAAACTAAAGGGACTAAAAGTGTAATTATGTGAAACTTGGGGCTGAATTCGTACCACAGATAGAATTGGGGGGTATATTCTGTAATATAGTAAATGTAAGGGCCAGTTGTGTACTTATGAATATAATAAGGGTTAAATGGTAATTTATGTAAACATAAGGTTGATTTTGTAAATTTAATAACTTAAGGGTATAAATGGTAAATTGTGAAACATAAAGGACTAAGAGTGTGATTCTGAATATTTTATGTATTTAAAATAAGTAATTTGAGATATTTTCATTTAAAACCCTTAACTTTGATATATCTACATTTAAAACCCTAAGTTATAGAAACTTGTCATAAATTAACCCTGAATTATCATAACATGTTAAAATGTACCCTATGTCCATAATATGCTTAATTATGACTTAACTTAAGTTAAAATACTTAAACCTTTCTAATAATGGAACTTACTAATTTTGGAAACCTGCTATAAATGAAAAGTTACTAAAAACGGAAAGCCGACTAAAATGAGAAATCTGATTTGAAGAAGATATTAATAATAAGACAGTCGTGATTCCTGTAGATTCGCTGAAGATGGAGTTTGCTTCCGACCTTTATGTTTTCCGTTGTGTTTTCAATTGCGGTATAAGGTACAGATATTCTAACCTTCCTTATAAGGTTTCTCATGATCTCTTTCATATTCTGATCCGTTAGTTTCCGATCTGATGCCATTGCTATGATTCCCTTTGCTTGAACCTCCTCTATTGATTCCATTTGATATGACCTCTGATATGAATATATGTTATGAAAACCTTTTTAATTATACCATGGAAATGTTTTGAGAAAAACCAATTTAAAAAGATGTTTATAAATGATGCGAAACTACTTTTATATGAAAGGTTACTAACTTTTGTGAACACTATATTTTGAAGACTAGCTTTATAAAAAACCGTTTTGAAAGACTATTTTTATGAAAACTACTTTAAAGGATCGTTTTATGAAAATCATGAATTAAAGGATTGTTTAACATGGACTTTTGATAGAAACTTCTGAAACGGACTTTTGATCTGAACCATGACTTGATTATTGAATATGAACCTTGATCTGATAAACTCTGATTTGGACCTTTGATATTACATCTGAGATATTTGATATGAACTTTCTGTTATGAGCCATCTGTTATGACACTCTGATTTGATATGATATCTGACTCTTAGTTTGATACCCGAGCCAAAATCTGTTTCCTAGCCATGAAGGTAACATGGCCGTGTCATTGATGCACCAATGGTATGACTCTAGGGCGGTAGAGTGATGTTCCGCCACGTCCCCTTATCTGTTATCTGATATGCGCATTATATTATTTTGGCCACTATTTATCTGCGGGGGCGTATGGATGCATCCTAGATCTGTTCTGTTTAGTGGATTATCTATATATGATGTATTATTGTCTGGTGACTGGTGCTTGTGTGCAATACACGCCTTTCACATATATCTGGGAGCTAGCTACTCCATTTGAAGAATGAGGACACCCCTCATATTATCTGATTATCTGAGAGGTCTCCCCTCTATATGATGTGAAGATTTATGGTTACGATATGATATGATCTGTTTCTGGGCTCGTGGTGGATTACTATCCATTTTCTCTTTCCTTTATACTTATTCTTTGATTTATCCCTTGAACCATATTACATCTGTTTGACCTTTGTTTCTGTTATTCTGTACTATTCTCTATTACTGTTTGTTATCGTTATATCTGTTCACTGAGCTCTCGTAGCTCAGCCGCATTTCTTTTCCTGCGGCAGGTTTTAGCAGGAAGCTGGGAATGGGTGGAGAGTACCTTGGACTTAGAAGACTTGATAAGCTACTTTTGGACTTAGAAGTGATTAGAAGTTATTATATTTCAGAATTAGTATTTGCACTTGTAACCTTGTAAATTTCCGTATTTCATTTGTAACCTTTGAGATTTCTTGTATTACTATAGATGTATGCTTTGTTTTGATCTGATATGAAACCATTGTTGTGATATCTTTACCCTTGTCGGGTTGGGGTGTTACAATTTATGGTATCAAAGCGACAGGCTGCGACTCGTAATACATTTACCCTTGACCTGTGAAGTTTGGACCATTAAGTTTCCACTATAGGCGCTCATAAGACAACCTTTAAGATTTGCTTTAGGATTTCCCTATAGGAACTTAAGTTTACCAGTGAGGAATGGGTAGACTATAAGGCTTTTGTTTAAGTATCATTGCTTCCGCATCACTCTGATTTATGCCCTGTTTGTTGAGATCACTTTTGGAGATTGAAAGCTCACGCTTTGCACCACCTAAGATTCCGACTCCGACCTCTGATTCTTTTGTTAATCATTTTGATGTCTCTTCGGGTATTCTGAGAATCTCCATGACGATAACCTACTTGATACATTCTGTTATTTGCTTTTGATAATCTATGAATCTTCTGACCCTATCTGAGTTCGTCTTAAACATCTCCGTTTCCATGAGGAGTCTGGTGGTGTTTTAACCACGAGTATAAGAATGTTTTCCTCTCACTTCTGAACGATAAGACTTGCGTTGTCGATCTGTTTTCATTGAATAGTTAACTTTGATTTTTATTCTGATAAAGGATGGGTTGATTGATCATTGACGACTACCCTCCTATTTTTCACCTTCGGTGTTTGAAAACCATTTTGAAATCCCCTACCATGATTTCGATTGTTAAACTTTTGCTATCCCTAACTGGTTTTGATTTACTTTTCCGACCTGTTTGATAAGCAGTTTAATACTCCTCTGACCATCCCGAAGGTCATTTGACCTTAATGTGTTTGACCCATTCTGGGAATTAAATTACCCGTGATGGATATAAAATGTATCATCTGATATTACTCTGTCCTTGCGAAATCCATTACTACTCATATGAGAACTCTGGTGATTATTAGCCATGGATATGACGATAATTTTGTCTCGATGAGAAATGGTTAACTGAGCATGATGAAACTGATAACTGATATTCGATATGCCTCACTCTTGACAGTTATACGATGTTTGTATTTCCGATGACTCACAACCTACCTGCCACTTATGCTAAATAGCTAAACAAGTTTCCAACACCTTGAATCGTTCACTTATCTATCTCAACACTTTGATGAACCATGTAATTGACCTTGATATATGAACTACCTATCTGTGTTACGACTGTACTCATCCTACGAATCCGCTTACTCTTGATATATTTGATTTTGAGGTCCTTAAGTTATGTATTGGCTGGCCTTCATAAGCTGCCAGGGATTACCATATCTGATAGGCGACTTTTGGAAATCTATTTTCATCCTACTTTGTTATGATAACCTTTAACCGCTCCAATCTGTTAAGCTTAACGTTGTTATGGAAACATTTACCTCGATCTCATTTGATTATTGATTGTCTCCTGACACCTATTATCCACTCTTAGAAAACTTGGCATTGGGAGTTTGTTGTACAAATATTCTGGTGGTTCTGATGAAACTATTGGGTTTCCCTCCTGTTTAAGAAGTGGAATTGAATTTGAACCGATCTCAGTTGACGAACCATGATGCTATAGAAGTTGAGAGATTGAAGAAGCTGATGGAATACGATTTTGTTCACCTCAGTGTTTTATTTTGAATACCCTGTTAGCTTGTGAAGAAGAAAGAAGAAAACTTTGGAGTATTGACTATCGTAAACCTAATCGTATCACTACCATGACCATCTTTCAATTCAGCGTATCAATGATTGATTCCATCTCCGTAAAACTCCGTACCAGACGGCCTCTCTTAATGATTGAAGGACTGGAGAAGCAACCCCAAGGACTTCTGAGAAAAGAGATGACAAACTGAGAGTAAACTCCGGGAAGTATTTCAGTTTTATGCACGAAGAGGAACATGTAGACCATCTTGTAGAATGACCCTTTATTCTGGAAGAAGTAGATTGGATTGGCATCCCGAGATTGTAGCAGACAACACCACCATGCAGCCGACAATGACGGCAGTTGAGCTGGCGAATTTCGAACTGTGCTGAAGACCTGTCCAACACACGCAGTCTTGTTTCTCTATTCATTTTAGTTGTACTAAGATGAATTGAGAGCAGAAGCAGACTCGCGAATGGAAGAATGCACAGTGACCATGCCGGAGATACACGTTACTACACCACCATTCCAAGAAGAAATGCCGAAGGCTTGAGGGACCAGACTCGAGTTTATAATTTCTTTCCACTCTATGGACAGACGTAGACAGACTACTTGGAATTGGGAGAGATTTAGGATCATGTATTTGAATAGACGATAATTCTGAAGCGAACGTTTGTGTTTGGAAGAGCTGATTTTGTGAAGAATGAAGCTATGGATGATGTAATTCAATTCCTCTTGACCTACTCAAATTTCCGTTACCTGATGATAGGATCCCTTGAATGATTTATGTTCCCTGTTAGTAATTCCGCTCAGTGTTCATTCTGCGTATGCTGGACGATGGTTTTGTTATGTGAAATTTGACGAATGATGGACGATCTGATGCTTTTTTAGCGATGTAACAAATTCTGATAGACATTCTGGGATTCCGTTACTCTTTCGGGTAGTTCGTTCTCCTCTTAGTTATGGTGTTTGATTTTGATGACCTTTGAGACTATAGAAGTACAAGGTGGATTAAGATAGGTGGTTTTGATTACGACTTAAGATAAAGTATGATCATCATGAAGGCATATTTATGTGGTACTAGTATTATGATGCCTAATCAACGTGATAATACTTACACCATATAACGTGCACTCATTGTGGCCATAGGATATCTTGGGGAGTACCTAAGAAGCTTAGAATCTGAATCTCCGTAGGATTTTTGTGATTAGTGAGACCTGGGGTTCTTTCTACCTGTGCGTGTATTCTGCTTCCGTTCATTTAATATCGGGATGATTTTGGACTCTCGTGTTACATTCTGTTGACCTCAGTTATAAATCTTGAACTCCCTTTAGAACTCTCTACTGTTAATACAGTCAGTTTGATTTGAAATCTTGTTCGTATTCCATATGAGCTTTCTGAAGATTCGCCTATAGTCCATTTTAAGTTACATGGACCTTTTGATCAGAATCAACTTACTGGTCTCCTTCTGAGGAATCTGAACCCACCTCGTTTTGATTTGAGTCATGAGAAACTATTTGGTCTGAAGATCTTTTGATGAACCTCCTCGGGCATGA
Organism: Artemisia tridentata subsp. tridentata; assembly: GCA_021014915.2. NCBI lineage: Eukaryota > Viridiplantae > Streptophyta > Magnoliopsida > Asterales > Asteraceae > Artemisia > Artemisia tridentata. The sequence continues at coordinate 88,172,975 of CP139503.1, read as the reverse complement.
GAGTGTGGTGACGACCTTTTGCGATTTGCTACGACTTCGTCTAACCTTGCGACTTCAAATTTCGAGGACGAAATTTTTCTGTTAGAGGGGAAGAGTTGTAAAACCTAAAATTTGAAAACATGCAAAAAGACCAAATTTCCCTTATAACTTTAAAATCTGATTTATAAGCACATAAAGTATCAAACTTCTGGTAATGAGCTACATATGAAATGAAGAAATTTTGAGGCAACTTTTTTTTTTTTTTTTTTTTATTTTACATGTCCTAAGAATACATGTTACTTCATAAAAGATAATATATGCCGAACCATATATAAGTATATATATATATATATATATATATATATATATATATTTTTATTAATTGATAAATAAATTAAGATCAAATAATATGGGATAAGAGTCATATAATGATAAAAGATCTTGCAAATCAGCATTTTGACTTTATCACAATTTTTGGACCGAAATTCTCTCCCACTTCCTCACATATCACACGGTTTCAACCTATTTCCCATTTTAAAACCCTTAAACGCCTAAAACTAAGCACAAAAACTCTCTAAACCTCATTCGATCTTCCTGGAGGCTGTAGAATAATTTTTATGGGTTCTATCCAGTGCAAAGGAGGTGGGAAAATTAGTTTTGAGGTCGTAGATTCATTGGCTTGATTGTAGGGAGTTTTGGCGTCGAATTATTGATCCGTGAGGTACATTCTTGCGACTATTTCCACACGTCCTAAAATTAATTTAGTATTTTTATTATGTTAATTGCAACATATATAACTCATATAAAATACCTGAATCGAATCATGCATGGTTAATTGATCGTACGAATTATAAAGAGCAAAAACACACATAAAACCCAATTCGATCCATATGCATTTTTTGGGTTACGAATCTAATTTTTCTGGGTTCCATAATGATCATATAACTCTGGAAAAATAGCCTTTTGATTTGTGGAATATTAAATTAATTGTTTGGGAACTATTGGTATAATCGGATATTAAGGAAAATGGAGAAAAATTAAGAAAAAAAAAACCTAAAAACGAATTAGGGTTAGGCTTTTCTAGTGTTAATTGGGAAATTTGATGCAGGTTGTGATTGTGTAATGATTGGTTTAATGATTGGGATAAATTAGGGTTTAGTTTGGTAATTTAAAAAGGTAATCCGATTAAGTATTAAATTAAGAAGGGTGTGTTTTGCCAACTTTGAAACTTGTGGGATATTTTTATAATGTTATTTATAGCAGGGGTAATGTATAAAGAATATAAGATGAGGGTCCTATGTGTAAAATTTGCAAGAAAAGAATTAAATGGTGGTTATATGGTTCGATTTGTAATTATTAAAAAAAAGGAGGGACTGGAAGTGTAAATTCAGGAAACTTGTGGTTGTTCGGTGTAAATAATGTACTTAGGGAGGTAATATGTAATTTTGGGTATTCATGGGTCTAATGTGTAATTATAATGAAGTTATGATGTAAATTATAAGTTTATAAACTAAAGGGACTAAAAGTGTAATTATGTGAAACTTGGGGCTGAATTCGTACCACAGATAGAATTGGGGGTATATTCTGTAATATAGTAAATGTAAGGGCTAGTTGTGTACTTATGAATATAATAAGGGTTAAATGGTAATTTATGTAAACATAAGGTTGATTTTGTAAATTTAATAACTTAATGGTATAAATGGTAAATTGTGAAACATAAAGGACTAAGAGTGTGATTCTGAATATTTTATGTATTTAAAATAAGTAATTTGAGATATTTTCATTTAAAACCCTTAACTTTGATATATCTACATTTATAACCCTAAATTATAGAAACTTGTCATAAATTAACCCTGAACTATCATAACATGTTAAAATGTACCCTATGTCCATAATATGCTTAATTATGACTTAACTTAAGTTAAAATACTTAAACCTTTCTAATAATGGAAACTTACTAATTTTGGAAACCTGCTATAAATGAAAAGTTACTAAAAACGGAAAGCCGGCTAAAATGAGAAATCTGATTTGAAGAAGATATTAATAATAAGACAGTCGTGATTCGTGTAGATTCGCTGAAGATGGAGTTTGCTTACTACCTTTATATTTTCCGTTGTGTTTTCAATTGCGGTATAAGGTACAGATATTCTAACCTTCCTATAAGGTTTCTCATGATCTCTTTCATATTCTGATCCGTTAGTTTCCGATCTGATGCCATTGCTATGATTCCCTTTGTTTGAACCTCCTCTATTGATCCCATTTGATATGACCTCTGATATGAATATATGTTATGAGAACCTTTTTAATCATACCATGGAAATGTTTTGAGAAAAACCAATTTAAAAAGATGTTTATAAATGATGCGAAACTACTTTTATATGAAAGGTTACTAACTTTTGTGAACACTATATTTTGAAGACTAGCTTTATGAAAAACCGTTTTGAAAGACTATTTTTATGAAAACTACTTTAAAGGATCGTTTTATGAAAATCATGAATTAAAGGATTGTTTAACATGGACTTTTGATAGAAACTTCTGAAACGGACTTTTGATCTGAACCATGACTTGATTATTGAATATGAACCTTGATCTGATAAACTCTGATTTGGACCTTTGATATTACTTCTGAGATATTTGATATGAACTATCTGTTATGAGCCATCTGTTATGACACTCTGATTTGATATGATATCTGACTCTTAGTTTGATACCCGAGCCAAAATCTGTTTCCTAGCCATGAAGGTAACATGGCCGTGTCATTGATGCACCAATGGCATGACTCTAGGGCGGTAGAGTGATGTTCCGCCACGTCCCCTTATCTGTTATCTGATATGCGCATTATATTATTTTGGCCACTATTTATCTGCGGGGGCGTATGGATGCATCCTAGATCTGTTCTGTTTAGTGGATTATCTATATATGATGTGTTATTGTCTGGTGACTGGTGCTTGTGTGCAATACACGCCTTTCACATATATCTGGGAGCTAGCTACTCCATTTGAAGAATGAGGACACCCCTCATATTATCTGATTATCTGAGAGGTCTCCCCTCTATATGATTTGAAGATTTATGGTTACGATATGATATGATATGTTTCTGGGCTTGTGGTGGATTACTATCCCTTTTCTCTTTCCTTTATACTTATTCTTTGATTTAACCCTTGAACCATATTACATCTGTTTGACCTTTGTTTCTGTTATTCTGTACTATTCTCTATTACTGTTTGTTATCGTTATATCTGTTCACTGAGCTCTCGTAGCTCAGCCGCATTTCTTTTCCTGCGGCTGGTTTTAGTAGGAAGCTGGGAATGGGTGGAGAGTACCTTGGACTTAGAAGACTTGATAAGCTACTTTTGGACTTAGAAGTGATTAGAAGTTATTATATTTCAGAATTAGTATTTGCACTTGTAACCTTGTAAATTTCCGTATTTCATTCGTAACCTTTGGGATTTCTTGTATTACTATAGATGTATGCTTTGTTTTGATCTGATATGAAACCATTGTTGTGATATCTTTACCCTTGTCGGGTTGGGGTGTTACAATAGGGATATGAACCAGTTTTGTGAGTTGAAAGGTATTGAGAGACAGCATAGTGTAGCTATACAAATGATGTTGATGAGAGGAGGAATAGGACATGTTGACATAAGTAATGCCTAAAAACATTATTCATACTTATTCATATCTCTATGTTTTGATAATCACAAATTGTAAACTCATTAAACATAAACTTATCAAATAAACAAGTATTTAGTTGTAAATATTCATTTCTACAACTTAATCACTTAAAGTATGAATAAACAAGTGTTTAATGCATTATATGATCAAAGGAATATTTTCTTAATCTTTAAACTTTTTATAAAATGTCAAAAACATTTTATATATTTTTGAAAAACATTTTTGGTATTAAATAAATATGCTTAATCTAATATAAATATATGAATTCAAATTTTCAACCAAAAATGGCAAAAATATCCCAGAAAAACCTTCCCCACAAAAAGATAAAACTGGGCAACGTTCGGCAGGGGCGGCCCCCTTAATTATACAAGGCGGTCCCCTTAAAATTAAGGGGACCGCCCCCCTATTTAAGGGGACCGCCCCTGCTCCAGTAGCCTTCCAGCTGTCCAGTTTTCTGCCTATAAATACCAGCCTTCCCCTGGACTTTTTCCTCACCTTTTGCACTAGACACTACAAGAAAAATGGCTTTTTAGGACCCCCATAAGCGTCATAAAATGGTACTTTTTAGGACCTTTCATTTAATAGGACCAAGGATGAAAGCGTTTCATCTCGAGCGGTTGTAATAGGTCCAAAGCGTCCTAACCCTTATGAAACCAATTTTATGGTCGTAATATATGTCTATGAACAACACAAATAGCGTCCTAATAAAACCATATTAGGACACTTTTACATTGTTTTAACATGTGATTACCTACTTTTAATATTTTGAAACACATAAAAACGTCCTAAAAGTATTGTTAGGACGCTTACGATGTAACATCATAGCTATTTTAGCAACCAAGAAAAGGGTCCTAATAACTCAAATAAGATTATGATACCAATTTTATGGTCGCATTTTACGTCTATAAACAACACAAATAACGTCCTAATAAAAACATATTAGGACACTTTTCCAATGTTCTAACATGTGGTAACCTACATTTAATCTTTTGATACACATACAAGCGTCCTTTAATGTTAATTCTTAGGACGGTTATCATATACCATTATAGTTACTTTAACACCAAGAAAAGGGTTCTAATATCTCAAAGAAGATTATGAAACCAATTTTTTGGTCGTATAAAATGTCTATTAACAACCTAAATAACGTCCTAATAACAACATATTAGGACACTTTTACAATGTTAAGCGTCCTTAAAAATTTATTGTTAGGACGATTAATAAGTTTAATAGGACAATTTCAAAGTCCTGACAAATCATATGATAGGACGCTATTTTCAGCATGCACACTCTATTATTACGATATGAATAAAAGATCAACTAATTATTAAATGAATAAAACGAAATTGTATTTCAAATAAGCAATTGTCATAACAAAAGCACTAAACATAAATAAGGTATAGACATTATCCAACATAAAGTCTTGTAACATTAAACTAGAATTAAAGCAACAAGAAGCTTAGTCCAGGGTCATCATGCATCCTTTCTCAATCGTCACGGACCACCTACAAATATACATCCATGTATAAGCATTAAGTTCCATGTTATTAAAATTATTGGTATCACAAGTTTAACAAAGACATACCGAGATAAAGGGACAAGGCCATGCTATGGTTGCACCAACACAGTCTTCAATTGTGGCAAATAACCCATATGGTCTCACCAACATTTCATCTCTTTTTGTTGGTACTTGAACGTTTACCTCACACCATCCTCGTCTATACCACCATGACTGCTTCACAATTTCGATCTTTAACCATTACTTCAGAAAAAATATCATCTTGTGGTGTCTCGTAATGTCGAGACCAAGACAAAGTAACGACACCTAACATATCCATACAACAAGCAAAGTAATCGAAGACAAAAAAAAATCAATGAATTCAAATGATCAAGACCCCATTAGGAAGCAATTACAAACCTGACTTGCTAATGTGATAATACCACTACACTCCAAAAAAAATAATAAATGACAAAGATGGTGGCGTGTGGCTTACCAATCGAGGGAGAAAGAAGGAGAGGGGGGGCGGAGAGTGGTGGTGATGGTGGTTGTCGGCTGTGGTGGCTTCAAAACACGATCAAACGAGCTCCCTTTAACTCCAAATGCTCCAGAAACACTTCTGTGGTCTCGATCTATGCGGCGGCACAGTAAAACTAGGAATATAATTTTTTTTTTAAATTAAGCAACAAAACCTTTCAATGGATTTTAAGCTCAAACAAACAGCCCGCTAAATATTGTAACATACCTTCTTCTGTAGTAGCTTTTTCCAATCAAAATCAACATTCTCACTCACTTGGCATCCATACTCCCTTGCACCCTACACATGTTGAAACAAGGATCAGTAAGCACCAAGAGAACTTGAACAGCACCAAAAAAAGGGGGGTCTATTAATCACATCAAGAAAAATTTGAATTTCCATTCCATTACGAATTTATCTTAGCAGCACCTAGAGAACTTAAATAAAGAACCCAGTATATTAAAGATCATCTAATTCATTAGTTTTGCTTAGAAGCTCAATATCACCTGAATTTCAGGCCCGAAGGTTGCTCCATAGACCAAAATCTTTTTAGGAACACACCCACGAATAACACACCTGCACCACATGTAAACATTTAGCACGCACGATCACATTGAGTTATGACTATTAATTAAAGAAACATGAGTACCACGATTGCTGCTTCACACATCATCCTAAAATAAAATCCAAATGAGTAAAACTGAAACAAAGATTTGACAACTTACGTTCCTCCAACACCTCCTACGACTTCTGAGCTGATTGGATGAAATGGTAACTCGCAGATCCCAACCTTGAAAATAACAATAAGAGATGAGAGATTGTACCAAGAGCCTGGTTAAAATTCCTAGTTATACCTAGAAAAGATGCAATATATAAGATTAAAAACGACCAACAACAAAATAGTTCTGAATTAGAACACAGCCTCATTATAACTGAAGTGGAGATTAACCTTGAACAATTATTGCGTAACCAAAATAGAAATCTTGATTGCAAGAATCAATATCATCCATGTAAAATACTACTTCTGAACCTTCAATAGCTGCAAAGAAAAAATGTATGGGAGATATAAGTTGTACCCTTGTCCTATGACGTCAGTTGATAAAGACACTTATTTAACAAGGTATCTAAAAAAGAGATACAAGAGGCATTGTGCTCTTTTCCGCATTTATGAATATGCATAGCAATAGCATAATAACCACCTAATGAATATCAGTTGGGTTGACTATATGTATAAATTACATAATCAAGCAGCAAGTAAATTTAGTTATTCGACTTAGATGTTACCACAAAAGAGGTATTAGAGTATGCAAGTACCTAAAATTTAGACAAAAAATATTATGGAAGTCTATAAGTTACAAAACTTCTTCTGTGAACTCGTGAACCAATGCAAAGTAGATGGAAAACCTTTATTTACAAATACAACCAATTTCTTAGTTTTGAAAGAGAGAATCTAAAATCGCAAGGTGGTAATAAAATGCAAAACTGTAAGAGGAGACTAACTTTATGTCAAAAGAAAAACACCGTCGCTGCAAACTTGCTGATCTATTTCCACATCATCCCATATCTCTGCAATTCTAATTCAGTTTGAACTTACGGAATGACACTAGTTCGGGTTCGGGATCAGTGATGAACATTAAATACATATACACCTTAAACGCCCTGATCACCTAGTAACACCACACCAAACTTGCATTCACCTTTAATGCTGATTTTAATAAAGCATGTAACATTTTCCTACCCAATGTGCGTTTTCAAGAGCAATTTTTTGAGTTCCACGTATTATATCAACGACAAACGAGTTATTGCGCGATTTTTTGTTCCCCGACCCAAACCAAAGAGAACTAGAGTAGACTACTAGATAGCGATGTTATCTAGTTTGCAAATTCTTTTTCTTATGCTTCTTGGTACATATTTATTAAAAACAACAAATACATCATATTCAATACCTATCAACTTCACAGTTAAAAATATATATCCAAACACCTCATAAAATAATTAAAAATTACTACGATATACGTCATCATGACATACCTACAAATAGCCTCACTAATACATAATATAAAATAACTAATGCGTCAGAATATTAAAATATACATCAAATGGGCGAAAATAATAAAAATTAAATAGAAATGATGATAGGTACCATTAATGACGGTACTTTTATCGCGAACATCAAGATGAAAGTAAGAAGCACGGCCAGTAGAAAGAGCACGTGTAAGAAGAGTTGACTCATTGTTATGATCGAACTGAGCGGAATCGGCAACTCGAACGATCCAATTGCCCAGTTTTAATAGACGATCAACGAGGCATTTCCCGATGAAGCTTCTCCCACCGAGTACCACGCATGTCTTCATTCTTTCTTTCACAATTGCTGATATGGATGAATAACAACAACAAGATTGTTTGTTTCTTTTCTCAGTGGTGGGTGGGTGGGTGGGTGGGGGGCCTAAAGTTGTTGGCAAGACCGGACTCAACTTTGCTGTTTCAAACATTAGTTTCGGTGTCCGTACGTATGCTAGGAGTTCATTTTTCACCACAAGCAAAATAAGCATCGTATAAACTTCAATAAGCACATATTCTGTCTGGTAAACACTTCTATACTCAGTGGGTGTTTGGGATTGCTTATTTTGTCTGCCTTTCTGCTTAAAAATCAGTTGAGAAGCAGTTTTGATATCCAGACAGTTTCTGCTTATCTGCTTATTATTAAGCAGAAAAAACAGCTTATCATAAGCAGTTTTCGTAATCTGAAAAACCATTAATGTGGCAACAAAAAAGCTCGGTGATAGGTTGTTCACTGTTAAATAGTGACTGTTATTGCGAACACTAGTTTTTGTATGCGCATATACAGCTTCAAAAAGCACATAACCTGCCAGGAAAACAATCTATCCTCACTATAAACACAACAATCGCAACTACACTAACCACCTATGCACAAAATATCTCAAATGAAAGTCATCATTAAATCTCTTAAGCCCAACAAACAATCACACAAACAAAAAATACCTCAAAATACACACGTATAAAATCTGTCCAACACTTGATTCCATTGCATCATATAGCCATACAGTCTTTAACCGTATCAATATAAAAACATCAGAAAGACAACCTTAGCGCCGTACTGAGCCGAAAACCTCGACGCCCTCGTTCCGCCACTTCCGGCACCAATAACAAACAAATCAAAATAAAACTAATCATCATCATGATTATCAGTCTGTTCATTTCCATCAATGAGCATCTTCCTTAACATGCTAATCTAATTTGAACCGAGGCAACAAAAAGCAGATAAGCAAAGGTATATACAGTTCGGATCACCCAATCAGGTCGTGACTCATAATGAGTCATGACTCGACTCCATACGAGTCAAAATAATTAACAACAACAATAAACCCAATGCGAATCTAGTATATCACATCCACACAGAAATATAGCCAATATCCGAGTCAACTCAACTCGGTGAGTTGACTCGGTCGAGTTGACTCAACTCACTGAGTTGAGTCGACTCGCCCACAAGTCAGACGATTCTCGGTTTCAAAACATGGATCCACACAAGTTTTAATAGAAAACATTAATTTTAGTTTCATTTTTTTTTAAATCTTTAATATGAATTTAAACCTGATTAGGGTTTGATTAAAATGAGGAAAATAAGTAAAAGAATGGTTCAAGTGTTTTACCAACGAGGGAGGAGGGAAAAAAAGGGTGGTGGCGAGTGGTGGTGATGGTGGTGTGCGGATGTGGTGGCTTCAAAACATGATCAAACGAGCTCCTCTTGGTCTCATACTCTCCAGAAAGGGTCTCCGTTGCTTGATCTATCGAATGGTATAGGTTTGGGTTTCGCCGGAAAATTTTCCATCGACGGTGGCTGCCAGAATTGTGGCCGGACGGAGGTGGGGGAGGGGTGAGAGAGATGTGTGTGAGAGTGTGTAAAAATGAATAAAATATAAAAAAAATTCCCTTTTATACCCTGTGAGGGACTAAACCTGGCCAAATCATAGTATGGGGGCGGGGGGTAAATTTTGGGCGGGGGTATAAACTGCCAACTGGGTAAAACTTTTGGCATAAACAATGTGGGACCCATTCGACGTACCAAACAGACTCGAAAAATTATGAAACTTGCTTCATTATTCCCGAAATAATTTTTCTGATAAGAACGAGTATAAATATGCATAACTTTATCGAAATTAATTTATTTGGCAAATTCGATTCGTTTCGCGTGTTTTAGGTTATGTTGGCTCGATAAATGAATAACTCTCAAGTTTCAACAAGATATCCACTGTTATTCAATCCAAAACAAGTTCAAAGAGTTTTAAAAGCTAAGGAATATCAAAATAGTTATTTTGGCTCGTAGAACAAATTTTGGAAACTTGTCGGTTGTTACACTAGCTTTCTTGGTACGTTCCAGCTTTGCGGACTTTTTCACCCTTTCAGACGCTTAGGAGATTAGATCATCCCTTTTGAGCCTAGTTATCTTCTTTGTTTTCTTGCTTGTTGAGACACTGGAGGTGATTCATGGACAATTGGTGGAGAATGTGGAGGAGTGGTTGGTGGTGTTTGAATATGACGGTCGTCTTCCTTTTCCTCAGCCAGCCTTTCTTCTTCCTCCCTCTTCTTTTCCAATTCCAGCTCTACAGCAGCTTTATTGATCTCTTCCTCATCAATAAACATCTTTTTTGTCTCATCATCCTTATCCATGTCAAAGTCCTTCGTCTGTTCATCCTCATTCTTTTCCTCGTCATTACCAGGTTGATTAACCGGATCAGGACGAGGTGGAGTAACCCCAGATCCACCAGGTTGATTAACCGGATCAGGACGACGTGGAGTTACTTCTTTTACTACCCCAGACCCACCGGATTGATTAACCGGATCGACATATGGTCTTAACCAAATTATTTCGTCCGTTTTTACACGTTTTCGTCCGTATTTACACGTTTTCGTCCGTTTTTACACGTTTTCGTCCGTTTTAACACGTTTTCGTCCGTATTTACAGGTTTTCGTCCGGATTTACACGTTTTCGTCAGTATTTACACGTTTTCGTCCGTATTTACACGTTTTCGTCCGTTTTTACACGTTTTCATACGTATTTACACGTTTTCGTCCGTTTTTACACGTTTTTGTCAGTATTTACACGTTTTCGTCCGTATTTACACGTTTTCGTTCGTATTTACACGTTTTCGTTCGTTTTTACACATTTTCGTCCGTACTTACACGTTTTCGCTCCGATTTTTACCGTTTTCTTCCGTTTTTACCATTTTTTGTCAGTATTTACACGTTTTCGTCCGTTTTTACACGTTTTTGTCAGTATTTACACGTTTTCGTCCGTTTTTACACTTTTTCATCGTATTTACACGTTATCGTCCGTATTTACATTTTTCATCCGTTTTTACACTTTTTCGTCCGTATTTACACCTTTTCGCCGGTATTTACACGTTTTCGTCCGTTTTTACACGTTTTCATCCGTATTTACACATTATCGTCCGTATTTACATGTTTGTCCATTTTTACACGTTTTTCTCAGTATTTACACGTTTTCGTCCGTATTTACACGTTATCGTCCGTATTTACACGTTTTCATCCGTTTTTACACGTTTTCGTTGTATTTACACGTTTTCGTCCGTATTTACACGTTTCGTCCGTATTTACACGTTTTGTCCGTTTTTACAAGTTTTCATCCGTATTTACACGTTATCGTCCGTATTTACACGTTTTCATCCGTTTTTACACGTTTTCGTATGTATTTACACGTTTTCGTCGGTTTTTACACGTTTTCATCCGTATTTACAAGTTTTCATCCGTTTTTACATGTTTTCATCCGTATTTACACTTTTCGTCCGTATTTACACGTTTTCGTCCGTTTTTACACGTTTTCATACGTATTTACACGTTTTTCGTCCATTTTTACACTTTTTCTCAGTATTTACACGTTTTCGTCCGTATTTACACGTTATCGTCCGTATTTACACGTTTTCATCCGTTTTTACACGTTTTCGTATGTATTTACACGTTTTCGTCCGTATTTACACGTTTTCGTCCGTATTTACACGTTTTTGTCCGTTTTTACAAGTTTTCATCCGTATTTACACGTTATCGTCCGTATTTACACGTTTTCATCCGTTTTTACACGTTTTCGTATGTATTTACACGTTTTCGTCGGTTTTTACACGTTTTCATCCGTATTTACACGTTTTCGTCCGTTTTTACACGTTTTCATCCGTATTTACACGTTATCGTCCGTATTTACACGTTTTCATCCGTTTTTACACGTTTTTAGTATTTACACGTTTTCGTCCGTTTTTACAGTTTTCACTCGTATTTACACGTTTTCTCCGTATTTACACGTTTTTCGTATTTCACGTTTTCCGTATTTACAACTTTTCGTCCGTATTTACACGTTTTCGTCCATTTTTACACGTTTTTCCGTTTTACACGTTTTCGTCCGTATTTACACGTTTTCGTCCGTATTTACACGTTTTCAGTCCGTTTTTACACGTTTTCGTCGTATTTACACGTTTTCGTCCGTATTTACACGTTTTCGTCCGTATTTACACGTTTTGTCGTTTTTACAGTTTCATCCGTATTTACACGTTATCGTCCGTATTACAGTTTCATCGTTTTTACAGTTTTCATCGTATTTACCGTCGTTTTTACACGTTTTCATCCGTATTTACACGTTTTCGTCCGTATTTACACGTTTTCATCCGTTTACACGTTCTCGTATTACACGTTTTCGTCCTGTATTTACACGTTTTCTCCGTATTTACACTTTCGTCGTTTTAAGTTTTCGTCGTTTACACGTTGTTTTCATATTACACGTTTTCGTCCGTATTTACACCGTATTGTCGTTCGTATTTACACTTCCGTTTACAGTTTTCGTCCATTTTTACACGTTTTCGTATGTATTTACACGTTTTCGTCCGTATTTACACGTTTTCATCCGTTTTTTACACGTATCATTAATTAAGCGTTTTCATTTCGTTATTTACACGTTTTCGTGTTTTTACAGTTTTATCAGTATTACACCTCAAGTAATTTACAGTATTTCGGTATTATACACGTTTTCGTTCCGAATAACGTTTATACCGCGATACTTGTACAAATGTTATGTCCGTTTTTAACGTTTGTATGATTTTTAGTACCCCTAAGATAAGTTTTGTTATTACACTTTCTATAGTTTATAGTACACACAGAAGTCAGATTGTCGTTTTACACAAAATAAATAGCGAAAAGTAGTTCTAATGTATGGTATGTACAATAATTAAAACCATCATACGTTAAAGTAAGCGTATTACCTATCAAAGGTCTATTATGGGTTTTATAAAACACACTATTGTTTGTTAAGAAGGTTATCAATCTATGGTACCCAAGTATCAATCTATGGTACCCAAGTATCAACTGTCATATTAACTTATGTTTTAATAATACATTTGCGAATAAGCGTTCTAAATAATTAATGTTTTATGACTTATGTATCAAGTGTCCTATTATGGTGTATTGTAATAAAACCATAATGAATATGCATCCTTTAAGGGTCCTATTAAGTTTTGTTATAATAAAACTTTTGCAAATAATCGTTTTAAAAAAATGATGTTATATGACTCAAAAATGAAATGTCCTATTATGGTGTACAATAATAAAACCATTGTACATAAGCGTCCTATAAAGGTTAACGTTATAATACCCACGTGTCAAAGGTCCTATTAAATTTTGCTATAATAAAACTTTTTGTGAATAAGCGTTTTAACTAACTGATGTCTTATGACTCAAAACTCAAGTGTCCTATTATGTCTTATTAGGTTATGTCATAATAGGACATCTAGTGATCAAGTGTCGTATTACACTATCACATAATGGGACACCAACAACTAAATGTCTTATAAAGTAATTTATTAGGATCCATATTTTAAGCGTCCTATTAAGGTTATGTCATAATAGGACATCTAGTGATCAAGTGTCGTATTACACTATCACATAATGGGACACCAACAACTAAATGTCTTATAAAGTAATTTATTAGGATCCATATTTTAAGCGTCCTATTAAGGTTATGTCATAATAGTACATCTAGTGATCAAGTGTCGTATTACACTATCACATAATGGGACACCAACAACTAAATGTCTTATAAAGTAATTTATTAGGATCCATATTTTAAGCGTCCTATTAAGGTATATGATAATAGGACATCTAGTGATCAAGTGTCGTATTACACTATCACATAATGGTACACCAACAACTAAATGTCTTATAAAGTAATTTATTAGGATCCATATTTTAAGCGTCCTATTAAGGTATATGATAATAGGACCCCAAATCATCGACCATCCTATTATATAACTTTTTAGGACATTGCCTAAGTAGCAAATATTTAAAAAGGACCCTAAATGCTCATATGTCCTATTAAACAGTTTTTTAGGACTCCATTATCATAGCGTCCCACACAAAGGGTCCTAAAAAGCCACTTTTGTTGTAGTGAGAAACTTTCTATTGTAGATCTCATTTCATATCTTCAAAAACCCTTTGATCATATAATCTTAAGCATTGGTTTCCAAGTGATCCAAGCTTCCACTATCCAAGTGCAAAAGAAGAATACTTCTATCAATCAAGACTAGAAGTATTACAACTTAGTATCATCTTGTTACTCAAGTTGTTTGTTTTGTATACTTTGTAAATCATTCATTCATTTGTGTAAAGTGTGTATATAAGGTGTAAACATAAGTGATTAGGTTAGTGTAGTGTGTAAGTAGCAAGGAAGTTGTATAAGAGGTTGTGGTGTAAAGAAGTAGTGTAGAAGCATAGTAAAGTTGTGAAGTAGTTGCGGTGTGAAGAAGTTGTGAAGCCGTAGCATAGAAGTCGCGAAGCCGTAAGGTAGAGGTCGTGAAGTCCTAGTGTTGAAGTCGTGAAGCCGTAGCATAGGAGTTGTGAAGCGGTCGTGTTGAAGTTGTGAAGTCCTAGTCGTGAAGTCCTAGTGTTGAAGTCGTGAAGCCGTAGCATAGGAGTTGTGAAGCGGTCGTGTTGAAGTTGTGAAGTCCTAGTCGTGAAGTCCTAGTGTTGAAGTCGTGAAGCCGTAGCATAGAAGTTGTGAAGCGGTCATGTTGAAGTCGTAAAGTCCTAGTCGTGAAGTCCTAGAGTTCAAGTCGTGAAGCCGTTGTGAATAAGTCGTGAAGAAGTTGTGTTGTGAAGTTGTGAGATTGGTTCTAGCTACAATTAGAACTCGACATTTAGCTTTGTGTCGTTAAACCCGTGTAAACCAAAGTCGTGTAAGGTTTTCTCCGCCATAAGGGAGCTTATTGAAGTTGTGAAGAAAACTCTCGAGCTAGGTGCTCGGGAGTGGAGTAGGGAAAGGAAGGTGTCCTTGTAGCCGAACCACTATAAATCTCTCGTGTCTCGGTTAGATCTTTCCATCCCTTATCTATTTCTTTACTTACATCGTCATTACTTTCATACACATAGGCTTATATAATTGTTAGTATTACTTAGACGTCGACTTCACATAAAGATCAAATTTGAAACTCCATTCAAGAAACCAAAACTTTTATAATCAATTTAAAAGAATACATATATAACTAATAATAAGGTTCAAGTTTTATTTTTCATACAAACTTGAATCTAAGTGTTTTAAAAATAAACAAAGGTTTTCATAATAAAATGAAAAAGACGTAAAACTATTCAACCCCCCCCCCCTTCTAGTTTTCCACAGGACACTAATTGAGGCTGCTATAACAATGTTAGCTGATTCTAAATTACCTACTACTTTTTAGGCTGAAGCAGTCAATACTGCTTGCTATGTGCAGAATAGAAGTAAAGTAGTTAAGCCTCACAACAAGACCCCTTATGAACTTTTACATGGTAGAAAACCATTGCTAGATTTCTTAAAACCATTTGGGTGTCCTGTTACTATCTTGAATACCATAGATCACTTAGGCAAGTTTGATGGCAAGGCTGATGAAGGTTTCTTTGTTGGATACTCAATGAATAGCAAAGCTTTTAGAGTGTTCGATAGTAGGACCAGGAAAGTGGAATAGAACTTGCATGTTAGGTTTAGTGAGAGTATACCTAATGTTGCAGGGAGTGGACCAAACTGGCTATTTGATATTGATTCACTAACCAAGACAATGAATTATGAGCCAGTTGTTGCAGGTACACAATCTAATGAGTATGCTGGTACAAAAGTTCATAATGATGCAGGTCAAGTTGGTAAGGAAACAAGACCTGGCAAAGATTACATTTTGCTGCCTATTTGGACTGCTGATCCACCTTTCTCAACCCAAGAGTCAAAGAGTTCACAAGAAGATGATCTTGATGAAGATCCAAAAGATGATAAAGAAGATGGTGTAAAATCTTCTGATGATGATTTAGTGGTTAATGAAGAAAAGTAGACTGATGAACAAGTAAAGCATGATGTATCAGATAATATTGCCAATGAAGAAAATAACACTAGCAGTACTAACTCTGTTAATACTGCTAAGCCAAGTGTTAATGTTGCTGACAAGGAAGGCTTTGCTTTTGATAAGGATGAATATCCACATAATCCAAACATGCCTCCATTGGAAGAAATATATCCTGATACTGATGATGATGTACTTGGTGCAGAGGCTGACTTAACCAATATGGAAGATGAAGTTCCTGTCAGTCCTATTCCAACTACAAGAATACACAAGGATCATCCTAAAGAACAAATCCTTGGAGAGCCACAATCTGCTGTTCAAATAAGAAACATGACAAAATGTTTGAAGGAACAAGGTTTCTTTGCTAGAACCCTTCATCAAAGAAACAATCACAAAGACCTTTAAAACTGTTTGTTTGCTTGTTTCTATCACAAATAGAACCCAAGAATGCACATAAATCATTGCAGGATCCAAGCTGGGTGGAGGCTATGCAAGAAGAGCTTCTACAATTCAAGCTTCAAGAAGTTTGGACTCTGGTAGATTTACCTAATGGGAAGAGGGCAATTGGTACTAAGTGGGTTTTCAGATGCAAAAAGGATGAAAGAGGCATTGTGATTAGAAACAAGGCAAGGTTAGTAGCTCAAGGATACACTCAAGAAGAAGGTATTGATTATGATGAAGTATTTTCTCCAGTTGCAAGAATTGAAGCTATAAGGTTATTCTTGGCTTATGCTTCATACAAAGACTTTGTAGTGTATCAAATGGATGTGAAGAGTGCTTTTCTATATGGGACAATTGATGAAGAAGTTTATTTCTCTCAACCACCTGGTTTTGAAGATCCTAATTTTCCTGACAAGGTTTACAAGGTGGAAAAAGCAATTTATGGTTTACATCAAGCTCCTAGAGCTTGGTATGACACATTGTCAAAATATCTGTTGAACAATGGTTTTAGTAGAGAGAAGATTGACAAAACTTTGTTTGTCAGAAGACACAAAGATGATATCTTGCTAGTTCAAGTTTATGTTGATGATATTATCTTTGGATCAACAAACAAGGTGTTATGTGTTGATTTTGAGAAGCTAATGCATGAAAGATTTCAGATGAGTTCTATGGGTGAACTCACATTCTTCTTATGGTTACAAGTCAAGCAGAAGAAGAATGGCATATTTATCAGTCAAGATAAGTATGTAGCTGAAATTTTGAAGAAGTTTGGGTATACTGATGTGTGGAAAACTAGAAAGGGGGTTGAATAGTTTTACCGGTTTTTAAATCTTCTTAAAACTTTACTATTGAAAAACTTTGATTCGAATCTTTTGTGTAATCAATAAACACCAATATGAACACTTAAACTAAGTATCTAATATAAGTAATGAATGTAAAGAGAAGAGATGGAAAGATCAAACCAGGACAAAAGGGATTTATAGTGGTTCGGCTACGAAGCTCTTCTTCGCCCTACTCCACTCCCCGAGTACCACACTCGAGAGTTTCAAGCACTATGTTAACAACCTCCCTTTAGGCGGAGAAAACCGTACACGCCGCTTATCCTATTTCTGACTCTAAGCTAGATGTCGAGTGCTAATCTTAGCTAGTACCAATCTACCACGATCCACTTGATCATTTCTACTTCACACACAAGACTCGATCTACCCGATCTATCCTTGATCCACTTGATCAATCACACAAGCCCAATGGCTTCAAGAGATCTCCAAGATCTCGACAAGATCACAATGATCAACCCTCACTTGACTCAATCTATCCTATCTACCCTTGATCAACTTGATCAACACTCTAACTCACAAGCTACAAGAGATATTCAATATCTCTATAAGATCACAATGATCTTCTCTCACACTATCTCAAAAGAAAAATGATCTTGATGTATACAAGGATACAACAAGTGTGTAACAAATGTTACAAGTGCTTTAACTACAACTACAACTCTTGTATCTTCTTGGATACCTTGAGTTCTTCTCTTGCACTAGAAGAGGGATGAAGGTGATCACTTGGTTGGATGATTGGATCACTCTTTAAACAAAAGAAAACTAAACTAAATGATCAAGAAGAAAAGATGTGGTGAGAGTATTAAACTCAGAAAGTTCTGTGTGAAAAAAGGATGCCCAAAATCTATGAAGTGGGTTGGTATTTATAGGCAGAAAAAATCTGGCCATTATGAAGGCACGGCTCCACTAAATCACACACGGTACCACTAAATTTAGTGGTACCGTGCCCGACAAAAACGCTCCTCTTTTTATCTTTTCTGGTGAAAACTTATTTGGGGAAGTTTGGAGCTGATTTGGGGGGGGGGGGGGGGGAATAGCTGTTATGGTATTTGAACTTATTTTTCCATTAAAACATTTCTTAATTATTCAAAAATAATTTGTAAAGTATATTTTTGAAAGAAATGTTTTGTCACATTAAAAATGTGAAGTCTTAAAACACAAATTCACTTCTTTGATCATTTGTCAAGTTATAAATTCATTTGTGCATACCTAGAGTGATTTGTGTAGAAATGGGATCTTTCGACTAAAAACTTGTTTACGTTAATTTTAACGTAACGTGTTTTCACATTTTGTCATCCTCAAAACGTGAAGTTATCGAAAGATATAAATAACGTTTTTAGAACATTATTTGCATCAACAATCTCTCCCTTTTTGATGATGACAAAACATAAACTCATTTTATGTTAAAATTAGTTTTAACAAGTTTTTAATGAGTTTACATCCCATTTCTCCCCTTTTTTGTCGAAGCAAAAAGGTTGCTAAGGCTCCCCCTTGATGTATACTCCCCCTCGTTTGGAGTACACCAAGGAATCGAGCAATGGTTTTTGCTACAAAACAAAGTTAGATGACAAGAATACAATCTCTAACATGTAGCATGTAACACCCCAACCCGATAAGGGTAGAAGTACTACGTTATGGTGACATATCAAAGCAAACACAAGCATAAGACTTAAATAATACAATTGAACTTCAAAGGTTACAAAGGGAAAATCTGAAACTACAAGGTTACAAATGAGAATAATAACAAAATACTAAGTTTGAAATGCAAATCTCTTCTAGTCATCTCTAAATCCAGGATAACAATCTAAGTATAGTCTTCTAAGCTCAAAGCACTCCACTCATAACCCAGCTTCCAACTAAAACCTGCCGCATGGAAAGAAATGCGGCTGAGCTTAAAAAGCCCAGTGAACAGATATATGTAACATAACATAACGATAAATAAGCATAAGCAACGAAGGAATAAGAATACAAAACGAAGCATAATCATGAAAGTCATACGAATTTTAAAGAGAACTTAAAATCAAGAATGCACGAGAACTGAATAATAAATGGATCGAGAGAAATAATGAAATAATGGAAAAGTTCATATAAGGATGTGCCATAGGAACTCCATACATAATCCGTCAAATCATACTAAAGCATAACAAGTATACGAAGAGGGGAGACCTCTAAGTAACAAAAGTGTGAGAAGGAGTGTAAGGCACACACCACCTGGTCACCATACATACACATACATAAACCTAGGATATATCCATACGCTCCCAAACAAAATATGGATGCCAGTACTAGACTGGTCACACATATATAAAGTTGGCCAATAGTGCACGCAAAATAAATCATATCATAAGGGGAACGCCGTAGATCTATCACACCTCTACGGGAGTGTCATGTCTAGGGTGCCATCAAAGACATGGTCATGGTACCTCCACAACTAGTTAAGCTCAGGCACGGATCTATCATAGCATACACAATAACAAAATAGCATGGCAAGAGAAACAAGATAGTAACTCAATAAGCATGGCAAAACATAAGCATAGCATAGCAGAGACATTTAAATAAATGTCAGAATGAATCAAATAGAATGACAATCATACAATGAAAGTCATGAGTCAAATAAGGGAATCATATCAGGCATAGGATCTCAAAGGTTCATAATCAAAGGTTCGAAATCAAATGGTTCATAGCAAGGCTCAATTCAAAGGTATATATCAAATGTTCATTTAAGAAATCTTTTAATAATGGTTTTCACAAATGATCTTTAAAACGGTTTTCATAAAGGTAGTCTTTAAAAGTAGTTTTCATAAAAGTTAGCAAGATTCTATATAAAAATGGTAGCGCATCATGCTCATAACATCGTTTTAAAAAAATAGTTTTTCTCAAAACAGTTCCATGATACAATTAAGAAAGGTTTTCCCATCCAGTTAGAATATCAAATGAACCTTCCAAGCATTGAGTGATTCGAATACTCATGTCATAGGGTAACGAATGAATTATGTCAAGTATCATATCACAAGGGTCATAATAAACGAATGTCAAATGGATCATCATAACAACGAAGCATATCAAACGAATGAATCAAAGTACAGGGGATCATAGCAATGGCTTAAGGGAATCTTATAACGAATCAAAGATCAAGATCAAAGAGTCATGAGGATGAAAGCACCCTTACTGAAAAAGGGTAGAATATCTGTACCTTAGACCGCAAGTGAAAACACAACTAGAAACGAAAAGATCGAAAGTAACTCCATCTTCAGCGAATCTACATGAATTTATGATCGTCTGATTAATAACTTATTTTAAATCAGATTACTTATTTTAGTCGGCTCTTCCATTTTAAGTAATCTTCTATTTTAGGCAGGTTTCCCGAATTAGTAAGTTTCCATAATTAGTAGGTTTCCATATTTAGAAACATTAGTCATAAATATTCAAGTTTATCCCTTAATCAATTTGAGGTAGCAATGTGACAATATTAATAGTTTAAGATTCATAACGTAGCTTTCATAAGTGTTAGGGTTCATTATGCAAATACAACAAGTTTAGGGATTATAGTGTCATTATGGTAAGATTAGAGTATGAAATGTAAATATTCTAAAGTTACATATTTTCACAAGTAAAGCCCTTTAGTTTAGAAAAATGACAATTTAAACCCTTTAGTTTAAGAAATATACGCATAACACCTTTTTAACCTTTTTAACCCTTAACAGTTTTCTATATACGAATTTGTCATGCTTTGATGAATTTATGAACCTCATTAGAACTCAGAAATAAAATCCCAAAAAATTCACACACGAACTTCAATGTCTTTAGAACTCACACTAATTTTTCCAGAATTTATTAGCTAGTATAACTATAGTCTAAAAATCCCTTAAGCCAACTCGTCCAGATTTCTGTTCAGATTTTACATACGAAAAGTTTGTATTTCTTTACCCCATCAAAATAATTTCGAAAAATCTACAAAAATTCCAGTAACTACTAAATATATTATATATAATTTCTGTAAAAGGGAATCCTCTAATTCGACATGGTTTGCAAATTAAAAATAAAAAACACGGACTGTTTTTCCAGACATACGAATCCAGTTTTGACACTCGAACTTGTAAAATCAAAAAGCATACCTTCCCGACCTCTAAAAATTACAAGGCTTATTTTTTACAGAGAGCTCTTTTCTTAAGCTTAGTTTTAGACTCCAGAAACACTTAAAAACACGTTACCATCATTAAGATACAATTGAATCAAATCGACTTAATTTTTCTGGTCAGTAACTGGGTCTATTATTTTATGTGATCTTTTAGGTTTTTCATTCCCATGACTTACATATTATCACAAATTTATTATGTATTATACAAAACACATATTAGTCGATTCTTACATAGCATAAACATGTTCATAACAATCGAATTCATAATACTTTACATATGTCGATTTATATTAGGGTTCTTGAATCGTTATTTCATGTAGCCATTATTTCATGTAGATAGTTATAATCTTATGTGTATAGGACTCGACAATAACATCAACAAATGTACAAGAATCACACAATCAAGATCGAATTGAACAAGGATGATACATTTACCCTCGTAGCGTGATCAAAGAACAAGAACACCACAAGATCGAATCACCAACACGTCTCTTCTCCTCCTCTTGATCAATCGAATGGAAGAACAAAGAAATAATATGGATCGATTAGGCTTTATTCAAAAATTTGAATGGATAAAATTATGTGTATTCGATTACCTTTGTTGTGATATGAATGGAACAAGAACACAAGATCAATTTGCTTCTCCTTCTTCTCTCCTTGATGTCGAATGGAACAATTTTTAGGGGTTTTGGTTCTTTTGTTTTTGCCGTACAAATAAGATAGGGAGGAAGATGTTAGGGTTTGTTTTTGGAGTGTATAGAATACACGGTTTTTAGAGAGGGATTTTAGGGGGAGGGTTACCGAAATTATGGAGGTAATTAAGGGTGATTGCAACCTTCCAAATTGGCCATATATCTTATACTTATCTTCCAAAATGTTGTGTACAAATTTTATTTAATTTCGGCCTACATAAACCTTTTAAACGTGCCATACTTTTAATTATAAGGTTCACGTATCATTTCGTATTTTACTTTAGGTTATATGTTCATATCGTGTGTTCTCGAGTCATAACACGTTATATAACTCAAGTTTTAATTTATAGTGTATTTCATAAGTTCTTAAAATTTCAAAATTAGAGGGTAGTTTGGTCATTTCAGATTGTGGTAATTTTGGGGTTTTACATATCAATTACGACAAATATCCATCCACAAAAATAATGACTAAGTAGCCAAGCCAAAAAAAAAAAAAAAAAAACAACCACATAAAAGAAAATATTCATTCATAAAACAATTGTCATACATAGGTATGACTACATAATAAACATAAAGGAGACAACAAGAAGCATAAATCCTTAATGACTAGAGGCAAGCTTCATTTTCAAGAGGGGTCCTAAAGGTTTATTGTTGAAACACTAAACATGAACATGTCTAGTTTTGTGGGCTAGGAGGTGGTGGAGATGGTGACATGATTGGGGGTGGTGGTGGTGTTAAGAGATGCTCCACATAGGAAAACATGAAATGAATCTCATCTCTCAAGGAGAAGATGAGGTTACGGTTGTGGAGGCAACATAGGCAATTAGCACTATGTAGATCAAAGGGATGAGGTTGGATTGGTTGTCCCATGATTGGGGAAGGAGGTGGTGGTGAGTTAGTTGGTGATGGGGTTGGCATGGCATAATCCAATGGAGTGATGGGTGAGAGAGTGTAGTCCATGGATGATGGCATGGTGTTGAGAGAAGGAGATGATGAAGATGTTGTGTAAGTAGAGGATGTTTTGGAAGGTGCATTAGGTGGAGATGGTGAGTTGGGAGTGGCTTGGGAAGGTGGTGTTGTGACTTCATCATCTTTTGTGAGATCAACAAAGAGAGTTTTGGTTGGTGGTCTTACGGTTATTCTAGGTTTCTTGGAGATGTGGTTTGTTGATCCTTGTGTGGAAGACATGGTGAGTGTGTGTTGTGAGGTTGAATATGAGGTGCAAGATAAGCTTGCAATGGTGAGACCTTATATAGGCAAGAGTTGGGGAATTTGAATTAAAGGTGATGGTAGTGTCCTATGGTGTAGCAAGGGAATCTTGGGGTGTATGTGAGGTTGCAAAATTTGCAGGCTTGAGGTTAGGGATGCAGGGATTTAGGAGGAACAGTGAAAATCCGTCAAACAAGGACACGGTACCTCTAAATACCACACGGTACCGTTAAATTTAACGGTACCGTGGCCTATTTAACGGTACCGTGACACTGTAGTCACGAATTTTCCTGTGCAGGCTAGTTCTGGGCAGCTAGAGGGATGTTTTCTAGGGGAACTATTTCCTGGAAGTGATAGTGCCTAAAATCACTAAAGATTTATTTTCCTAATATGTCCCATATTAAGCTACTTCTAGCACATAAAGGTTATCATGTAATTAGCCAAGATAATCATAAGCATGCAAACATAAGGGACAAAATAAGCTATCATGCAAATATCACATAAAATAATTCATGCAAGGTGATAGATTAAATATCAAGCATGCAAGATGACAAAGAGTAGTGATCCCTACTAAAGTTTATCATAGATAAA
This sequence comes from Artemisia tridentata subsp. tridentata, assembly GCA_021014915.2. Lineage (NCBI taxonomy): Eukaryota > Viridiplantae > Streptophyta > Magnoliopsida > Asterales > Asteraceae > Artemisia > Artemisia tridentata. The sequence goes on along the minus strand of CP139503.1, from coordinate 88,149,017 downwards.
TCCTAATAAAGATAATAAACATCTCCTAACTACTTATGACTTGAGCTTTCTCCCGTTTTCATCACACTCTCATCTTGAGCATGCATCTCATTCTCATGATTTGGATCATCAAAGGGTGCATAGTGGGTGGAGGATTCGAAAATGAGAATAGATGAGACATATGACTCATTTAGGGGTTTCATGATGGGATCAAAGAGTGAATATTGAGGACCACTAAGGTATGGGTGATAGTTCATGAGGTGGTGATAAAGACGAGTTAGGAACATCCCATAGGGTATCAATTTATTTTTGTTACCCTTGAGATGAACAATTCGCTTAGCGAAGAAGTAGGCAAGGTTGTACGGTTGTTGAGTAAGAAGACAGTAAATCATATGAGCACAACACGTCGGATGTAACACCCCGTAAATTTTTAGGTAACAGCGGAAGACTTAAACGGGGTATTACTTCTAAGATCACAGTCATAAGTATAGAAAACAACCCAAAAAGAGAAGTTTCCAAATTTTTATATCATTCAATGAAAACTCAATATTCAGAGTTACAACACATTTTCCAAAAGTAACCATGCTTCACAAAAGTGGTGGCGAGTTTGTAAAGAATGATATAATTATTTAAAATAAAAGGTAGGTCTCGAGTGCCCATGCCAGCTCCGTGCCATCATGCTTCTAGTTTCCTGAGATAATACATGTTTAAAAAGTCAACACAAAGGTTGAGTGAATCCATAGTGTTTAAATTTGTAATACTTTGAACACAAGTTGATTAGTAGCACAACGGTGATATCGTTGTGTAAAACATAAATATTGAGTTGATCGGTAGCACAACGGTGATATCGTTGTGTAACATATATAGATATATTGCCCTAAGTCTCATGACACGCAAACGTTGACATCGTGTGATATCATAAAATGATATAACTCACAACATAATAATGGTGCAAGTAAAAGGGGCCCTCGTAGCAGGAGTTTGCCATTCTCCTGGTTTTCTCAAATAAAGTGCATTTGGGCTGCTAATCTAGCTAACACAAATGGGGTCGTCAACCCCAATAGATCCATCCACAATATTCGCGTTCACTCGCAGTGATTAATGGCTCATGAAGTGAGGGACTTTTGGCAATATCGGTAACTAAGGCAATATCATACAGGATAGCATACAGAAAATACTTTTGTTCAGGTTTAGAGCATGTATCTCCCCACGGGTTTGAAAACATATAAAAATGTGGGACTATGAACTCACCTCAGTAGTGTAGAAATCAAATAGTGATCAAATGGTGTAAATGAATAGGTCTCGACTTGCGACCTAAAATATTGTGATAAGTTTAGATTATTACTGGCTTTTCGGTCTCAATGAGTGAGATGATGAATGTGGAAATCTCCGAATGTGATAGTGTTGGATTCGTGGGTTTTAAAATATTTAAAGTTCAAAAATGACTTATTATTAGTATTATCGATGTTATGCGAAAAAAAATGCTATCGATTTAGATATAACTAGGAAGTTTTAACATAGGCTAGTAAGTAATAAGTTAAAATATTTATTTTAAATATTTTTAGTTAGTAAAAGTTAAGTTATAAATTGTTCGTATTATTTATTTATTACACGTTATTAATCGTTGAGAAAAATATTTTTAGTTACACGTTTATGAAATCTAAGTATAATACAAGTTTTTCTAAAAATACAATGTTGCTATAACATCAACTATATTACGTCCAAAGTACACACAAACAACAATCAGTTAATCAATAAACATACATCCCAATTCTCTCTCCTCTAACTAACTTCCCGCCAAACTTCATTGTTGAAAATCACACTAAAACCTTCATTTCGTACTCAATTTCTTAACGAATTTCTTATCTGATTACATCATTTGATTTGTCTTGTCATTTCACACACAATGATAAGAATGAATTAGATTTTCGTTAAGATTTGAGAAATCCACCATTTTAGGGTTTCATCCAATTTTTGGATTACACGATTTTCATAATTTTGTTTAGTGCATTAGATTCAGCTTATCATTCTGTATTGTTTGATACTAGTTTCCCCAATTTTCATCCAGTAATTCTACATTTCTCAGTTTCATGTATTTTGGCGCCGAAACTCTGTTTTTGTAATACTTGCTATAAAACTCTTTGTACCTCATATTTCACTGATTTTGTGCTCAATTGGATCTTTAAACGTGTCAAGTAGAGGAAGAACAACAAAAAGGAATACTAAAGTCCCTAATAGGTATAAGGACACGGTTTGTGATCTTAATAAGAATAAGGATATGGTGATAAGAGCAGAGGAGGCTGTAAACGAGGAGATACTGGGTAATAGGGATACAAGGGTTGAAGCTGAAAGAGTGGGAAGCAAGGAGGTGATTGAGGTCAATGAGGGAGAGGTTGAGTTATCTGCAAAGGAATTCCCCTCTCTGAATGAGGCCAATGGGAAGACTAAAGATGTGAATGGTAGCAAAGTGAGTACTGAGGCTGGAAACACTGTAAGTTAAATTCCTATTGATACTATGCCTATGAATGATAGACTTGCTAGTGAAACAAATGATAATGATGCTCAAAGTAGGAGGGATAATGTAGCAAATAGCAAGTCTTTTGCTGACACTGTCAAACCTGCTAATACTTATACTATGAATAAGCTGAGCTGGATCCCAACTATTGTTGATGAGGGTAGGGAAGTTGTGCTATTTGATGATGAGTTAGTACATGAAGGGAGTAGGAAGTGGATGTTAACCTTGTGTGGACACTTTGTTGGCTGTAAAATGTCTTACTATGAGCTTAAATACAATTTGGTTAGAATGTGGGGTAAGTTTGGGTTGAAAGACATTGTGGCACAAAGTGGTATTTACCTGTTCAAATTTAGAGAGATGGAAGGAATGTCACATGTTCTTGAGAGTGGTCCTTGGTTGGTGAACAACAAGCCACTAATGGTGCAAAAATGGGATCCAAATATCATCATTGATAGGAGTGACCCTGTTAGCCTACCCTGTTGGATCAAATTATATGATGTACCTGTTGAAGCATGGACTGTCAAGGGTCTTAGTGCAATTGCTAGTAGTTTAGGCACACCTATCATGATGGATAAAGCAACTGCTAGAATGTGTGAGGAAGGTACTGGTAACATTGGCTATGCAAGGGTTTTAGTTGAAATCAAAGCTGCTCAAGAATTTAAGGAGAAAATTGAGTTGTGTTATAAGTGCAAAGACCAAATGACAACATTGTCTAAGCTTGTGAATGTTGAATACAGTTGGAAACCACCAAGGTGTAGCCTATGTAAAGTGTTTGGACATAATGATTGTAGCTGTGCACTGAATGAGGATGCAAGCATTGGAAACACTAGAGATGAATTAAGAAATAGCAAGACTGATGGAAGGGAGGGTAATAAGAATATTAAACAAAATGCTGGAGTGGGTGTCAAAGCTGGAAACAGAAATATAAGAAGAGAATTTAGGCCAGTGAATAAACAAGCCACTACTAGTGAAGTCCCACAAACCAAGACTAATGACATACCTAAACCTGCAAGCCCAAAAAACCCTTGGAAAGTTAGTCAAAGTACTGTGGTGGAAATCAGAAGGAGTGCAAATAAGTTTTATGTTTTAGAGGAAATGGTTGACAGTGATTGCCCTGATGAACAAATGAGAAATGACATGGAAATTGTGGATAAGTATGTTAGCAGCCTAAGGAAACCAAGTTTAGAAGATCAATTGAACTGGAATAGTAATATGCATCAGTACTTCAAAGACCAGTGGAAGGAAGAATGTCCTGACCTGGAAGATGTATTTGATGAAGTTAATGGTATTGCTCAGAGTATGACAGATAATGTCTTGAATGGTAAAGATTGTGAAATGCTGCATAAGGCATCCTACTGAAAAACATGGAACATATGACTACAATGAATTCTGATTTGAAGGTAGCTATATGGAATGTAAGAGGTATGTGCAATTTAGAAATGCAAAAAGATGTGAAAAGGTTTATTGCTGATGAGAATCTAAGCATTTGTACTGTAGTGGAAACACATATAAAAGAAAAGCAGATTAAGAAGGTTTGTGATTTTGTGTATGGTGATTGGAATTGGTGCTCTAACATGAAGGAGAGTAATAAAGGATGTAGAATCATTATAGGTTGGAATCAAGCTGAAGTCAATGTCATGCCTTTACATTTCAGCCATCAGGTCATCCTTTGTGTCATTGAAATCAAAGAAAGTGGTAGTAAATTCTTTTGTTGCTTTGTATATGCTGCCAATACAGGAAGGGAAAGGAAAGCTTTATGGAACAATCTAAAGAGGTACAAAAGTTTAGTTAATGATTGCCCATGGGTTCTAATGTGAGATTGGAATGTGAGCTTGCATAATGAAGATCATTCTGAAGGAGGGTCATTTAAGACTAATGACATGATTGATTTTCAAGAATGCCTAAACCAAATTGAAGTAGAAGACATTAACTCTACTGGTGTTCATTTTACTTGGGTTCAGAGCAGACTTAACCCTAGCAATGGGATCTTGAAGAAAATTGATAGAATTATGGGAAACACTGGTTTTATGAACATGTTCACAAACTCCTATGCCCATTTTCTACCACATTTAACTTCTGATCACAGTCCTGCTATTCTTATTATGCCCAAGATGATGAGAAGGAAGAATAAGGCTTTTAGATTTTCAAATTTTATTGCTGACTAAACTGATTTCATTGGGATTGTGCAGAATGAATGGAATATACAAGTTGAAGGCTGTTATATGTTCAAGCTTGTCAAGAAACTTAAAGCCTTAAAGTTTCATATGAAGAAATTAAGCTGGAAATTTGGTAACTTGCATGAAAAAGTGGTTGAATGGAGAGACAAGTTGAAAGATATTCAGGTTAAAGTTGATAATGAGCCTCACAACAGTAATCTTAAACAAGAGGAAGCTGAAATTCTCCATGAGTACAAGACTGCTGTGCAAGATGAAGAAAAGTTCTTAATGCAGAAAGCAAAAATAGAATGGTTGAGTGAAGGGGATAAAAATAGTAAATTCTTTCATGCAGTTCTAAAAGGAAGGGCACATAAGAGCAGAATTGAAATAGTGAATGATGAAAATGGTGTCAGATATGAGGGTAACCAAGTAGCTGATCAATTTGTCAAGCATTTTCAACAATTTCTTGGAGTTGCAGTCCCTGTGCAGAATTTTGATCTTAATAGTCTCAATGCCAATACAGTCTCTATTGATGATGCTGTTCTTATGACCAGTGAGGTACAGGATAGGGAGGTGAAAGAGGCTTTGTTTGATATATGTGATAATAAGGCTCCAGGGCCAGATGGTTATACAGCCAAATTCTACAAGAAAGCATGGAGTGTAATTGGTAAAGATGTTTGTGATGCTGTTAAGGAGTTTTTCAGGAATGGAAAGTTACTTGGGGAGGTCAATGCAACACTTATTACCCTGGTGCCTAAGAGTAAAACCCCTCAAAAAGTTTCAGACTACAGGCCAATAGCATGTTGCAATGTGCTATACAAGATTATTACCAAAATCCTCACCAATAGACTGAAAAATACCTTAGGCAAGCTGGTAAGTCAGAATCAGAGTGCCTTCATTCCTGGGAGACAAATAACAGATAACATTCTATTGACTCAAGAACTGCTAAGAGGATATAATTGGAAGAATGGTGCTAGAAGAGTAGCTCTTAAGATTGATATACAAAAGGCATATGATACTGTAAATTGGGAGTTCTTGGAGGGCATTTTACATATGTTCAGATTCCCTAGCAAAATGATTAAGTGGATAATGGTCTGTGTTAAAGGTGCTACATTCACAATCAATGTCAATAATGATAGAGTTGGTTATTTCAAAGCTGGAAGAGGATTAAGGCAAGGTGACCCTATGTCTCCCTACATCTTTACTCTAGTAATGGAAGTTTTCACTCTTGTATTGCACAAACAGATTGAGGATGATGGTAGGTTCAAATATCACTGGGGTTGCAAAGATCTCAAGATATCTCACCTATGTTTTGCTGATGATCTTCTGGTATTATGTCATGGCGATCTTAACTCTGTCAAAGTGGTTAAGTCAGCCTTAGAAAAGTTCAGTTGCATTTCTGGTCTGAAGCCTAATGTCAACAAAAGTACTGTGTTTTTTGGAAATATTCAAGAGCAGGTTCAACAAGACATCCTTGCAATTCTACCTTTCAATATTGGGAATCTACCAGTGACTTACTTGGGTGTACCATTGGTCACAAAACAACTCACATTCACTGATTGTAAGTGTTTAATTGATAAGGTGAAAGATAAAGTGAGTAATTGGAAAAACAAGCTTTTGTCATATGCAGGAAGATTGCAATTGATAGCTTCCATATTATCTTCAATGCAAGTCTATTGGGCCTCTGTCTTTATACTTCCAAAGGCTGTCATCAAGGATATTGATAAGCTCCTTAAAGGCTTTTTATGGTGTCAAGGTGAGCTATCAAAAGGTAAAGCCAAAGTTGCTTGGAAGCTAATATGCAGTCCTAAAAGTGAAGGGGGTTTAGGCATTAAGAACCTTGAGCAGTTGAATGAAGTCTTAATGGCTAAACACCTTTGGAATGTTGCTAGCAGAAAAGACTCAATTTGGGTCAAATGGATCTATGAGACAAGACTTAAAGGAGAAAGTATCTGGATGGTACAATGTGAGCAGAATGCTAGTCATGGGTGGAAGCAAATCCTAAACCTGAGAAACAAAATGAGGAATCACATTTTATGTCAAGTGGGTAATGGGGCTAGTATGTTTCTGTGGCATGACAAATGGTGGGGACCAAATCCTCTGAATTTCTTCATTCCCATGGAAGCTATTGATAATGCAGGGCTGAGTCAAAGGTTGAAAGTTAAAGATATGTTGTGTAATGGGCAGTGGACATGGCCTGGAAACTGGATCAATGATTACCCTATTCTCCTAACAATCCCCACTCCTACTTTAGACACAAGCTCTGAGGATAAGTATATGTGGTGTACTAATGATGGAAAATGTGTTAACTACTCAACCAATACAGCATGGAAGGATTTAAGACAGTGTGGTAATAAAGTGGAATGGTATAATCTAGTTTGGTTTTCTAATTGTACTCCTAAACATTCCTTTATTCTTTGGATTGCAATCATTGGAAGGTTATCAACTCAAGACAGATTGAAGAAATGGTACCCTGATAAGGAAATGGAGTGCTCACTATGTGGAAGCTGTCTAGATTCTACCAATCATCTGTTTTTTGAATGTCCATTCTCCATCAAAGTTTGGAAGGCAGTTAAAGATAAAGCTAATATTAGGCAAGTTCCTGACAAATGGGATGAAATTGTGAGCAGAATGTCAAGTATCAAACATGACAGATCCATCAAGAGTGTGTTGTGCAGAATAGTTTTTGCAGCATGTGTGTACTTTATATGGAATGAAAGAAACAAGAGGCTATTCACTAGTGAGAAGAATGATAGCAAGGAAGTGACTTTGAATGTGGTGAACCATGTGAGAATCAAGCTAGCAAGTCTAACAGTGAAGAAGTCAGCACAAACAGAGGAGGTCTGCAAAAAATGGGATGTGGTTATGAATGAAAGACTAAGATAAGGAGTGTTTGGCACACTGAAATTGAGACAGAGTATGAGTGATAGTATGGTTCTGATTGGCATAATTGGTTCAAGTATATTCTTTGACAGTAAAAGATCTATTAATGCAGGCTATAACAATGGAATAGTACCTTGTACCTTGGAGTCTATTCTGGTCTGACTGTACCTTATTAGTCAAAATAGCTCTACTATGTCTGGCCTCGGGAGGAGACTAGCACCTATTCTTGATGATAAGGAGGTCTAATCAGATAAGATGTACCATAAAGTAGGGCTTTCCATTGTGAAGGGTATATAGCTCGGGCGGACAGTGTATGATGGGTGGAATAGAGAGTGTGTGAAAGATGAACCTTCTTGGTCCACCCAATACACTGTCACAGGAGGTAAGGTTGGTCATCATGGAGGGAGAGTGTTCCTAAACAACTGAAGCCTTCCATTGAGAGGGAAATGTAGGTTGTTTGGCAGAGCCCCCCCATGGATGGGTTATGGGTACCTAGTGATGCCATTCTCCATTCTCTACCTAGGCTACTGTGGTGGCAGGTTGAGTGGTCCTGGTGGAGAGGAGAATGGAAATGTAGCTAGATGGTATGGTGCACTTCAAGATGAACTCAGGAATGATGAAAAAGATAGCATCTTTGATGAAGCAGATAAGTATAGCTAGGGTCTGTTCTGATGTATATGTTGTAAGAGAGATAGAGTAGTATATTCCGATGTGCAGATGTATCTGCTGTTTTTGTATGGTTGATTTGGGTGTTGTCCAAATCAGTATTGTTATCTTTATATGTGTAAACGTTTGGAGAATATATATAAAAGTTCACCTTTGCACCAAAAAAAAGTTTTTCTAAAAATACAATGTAGCTACCACAGTTTCCCTTAACTTTATAAAGGTTACATTTTTAACCCGAAAGTTAATTTATTTACAATTTTAGTCCAAAAACATTATTTTACACTTTTTACCCCCATTTTTCGTTAATTACAGTTTTGGTCCCTCGTTTTATTTCAAGTTTTCAATTTTTCAGTTTTGAACACTATTTTTCCAGAATTTACACTTTTAGTCCTTGTTTCGCAAAATTTGCAATTTTAGTCCAAAATTCTTAAAATACACTTTTTACCTCAACTTTCTGAAAATGACAGTTTATACCCTCAAGTTTTATCCAAATTTTATATTTTCAGATTCGACCCCTCATTCTTTCTAATTTTACGATTTACACCCCTTCGTTATAATTTTTGCAAAATTAGTCCAAAAGTTAGTTTTCAAAAAGTTAAGTTTTTCTTTTCATAAAAGCTACCATTTCTAGCTTATTCAAGCTTATAAAATCAACTTATAGCCTTTATATTTCTCAAAAATTCTTTTAGTTCGACATATATGTAAAAATTTGGCATTGGGCTTGTTAGCTTGTTAAGGCCCAAAAACAGTTTTAAGAAACTCATAAGGGTGTTAGACTGAGCATTAGGATTAGGATCGGATTAGTTAATATTTTTGTTTATACGACGTGCATGTCTCGACATTTAGGTTCACCTTAGTATAAAGGTTCGAGTAGTGTACTAATATATATATATATCGTACGTGTGAAATAAAAATTATTGATTAAATCCTAAGGTGACTTAGGTGGTTCTCGGCATGAAAAAAAGAATGTAATTCGAATAGAAAAGAAAAGAGTGAGTGATGACTTACTACACCAAACTTGGTGGTGAAGAGATATGGTACGAGTGAAAATAAAACGAACTCGAGCTAAAAGCTTGAATCCCTTTCGAATATGACCCACAATCAAAAAAAACCCAAAAGACTTAGAAAACTTGATTGGCCAAAAGCTTTGCTTATTGCTCCTCTTTGTAGCTCGACAGTAACTCAATGGAACAAAAGAAATGGTGTGTAGTTGATAAGTGTTGGTAAGTTTTAGTGTGTGAGGAAATGTGAGTTATTGAGGGTTTATATAGGCGTTTTGGGCATGGCTTTTGTATTAAAATAGTCTTCTCGCATGGTTTCTAGGTGAGTGAAAAGATGGTATGTGTAGTCTAGTCGAGTAGAAAAGAAAGTGGTCAAATGAGACATGCTTTGGTATGGTCCTGTCGATCTAGGGTGGTGGTGGAAGTTATGATGGTTTGTTTGTATGGATACACGATGGGACGAAGGGGGAAGAAAAACATGTGTTCTTTGTACTAGTCGAATATTATAAGGAAAAAGGGGTAAAGGATGTGGTATGTTGGAGTTTAAGGGACATATGATCCTTTGGTTTATATGGTTTCAAGAGTGAGGTGTGGGTTTAATAGTTGTTTATGATTTAGGTTAGGTTTTGGGAAAAGAATTATCATGGTTTTTGGGTGGCTTGACATGTTGACTTGTTGGTGTTCTTGCATGCATGAAGGAAAAGAAAGAAAAGAAGTGTGTTGACTGGTTGTGTCGAGCGAGAGCAACAGAAAAAGAAAATGTGTAAGAGTTACACAAATATACATTGGGCTTTGCTATAAGCCTTGATGTTTCGGCCAGGAAAAGTGAAAAAAAATATATACTGAGTGGGCTTATGAGGTATGTTGGCCCAATGGAAAAAGGATAGAAGAAAAAAAATAATGAAATAAAAATTGTATTTGTATCATATATATATATATATTAATTTGATTAGTTAGATATATTTTGGGGTTGGTGTTTAGTGTTTGTACGCAAGAGAGAGCTATTCGAGTCACATTTCAAAATCAATTGAAGTGTGACTGGTGTTTGAGCCGGGTGATACATGTCGTAAAAAAAAAATTACAAGCCAAAAATGGGTTAATCAACTTTAGATTAGAATTACTTGGTAATTAACATTAATAAATGACATGGGAAATTACAAGGTATTACAGTACCTACCCGTTAGACTGGATTCGTCCCGAATCCTAATATGTGATAGTCGTCGGGGTTGTCTTATCGAATAGATGAGGATATTTAGCACGAATTTGGTTTTCGCGTTCCCAGGTGTACTCTGGTCCTCTATTAGAGTTCCATCTAACCTTGACAATGGGAATACGGCTTTGTTTTAATCGTTTGACATCTCTATCCAGAATTTCCATTGGTTCTTCGATGAAATTTAACTTATCGTCAAGTCGAATTTCCTTTAAGGGAACGACAAGGGTTTCATCCGATAGGCACTTTTTCAGGTTCGATATGTGAAAGGTATCGTGCACTCTACTAAGCTCGTCCGAAAGTTCAAGCTTGTATGCCACTGGACCAATCCTTTCCAGGATTTTGAATGGTCCCACGTATCTAGGATTTAGCTTCCCACGCTTCCCGAATCTAATCATTCCTTTCCAAGGCGACACCTTCAACATTACCCGATCTCCAACCTGAAACTCCATGGGTTTCCTCCTCACGTCGGCATAACTCTTTTGCCGATCTCGGGCGGCTTGCAAACGTTGTTTGATTTGTACGATCTTTTTAGTGGTCTCATGAATAAGTTCAGGTCCTGAGATCTGAACATCCCCAACTTCTGCCCAACAAACAGGCGATCGGCACTTTCGACCATAGAGTGCCTCGAATGTCGCAGCCTTAATGCTGGCGTGGTAACTGTTGTTGTAAGAGAATTTTGCCAATGGTAAGTGCTTATCCCAACCTTTTCCAAAATCGATCACACATGCTCATAGCATGTCTTCTAAGGTTTAAATAGTTCTCTCACTTTGGCCATCAGTCTGGGGGTGATAGGCGGTACTCATGTCTAACCGGGTACCCAAGGCTTTCTGCAATGACAGCCAAAACCTAGATGTGAAGCGGCTATCACGATCGGAGATGATGGAAATCGGTACTCCATGTCGAGAGACGATTTCCTTTAAATATAGCTGTGCAAGAGTACTCATTTCGTCGGTTTCTTTGATGGGTAAGAAATGTGCAGATTTGGTGAGACGATCAACAATGACCCAAATAGTGTCAAATCCACCCGATGTTCTAGGTAGTTTTGTGATAAAGTCCATTGTAATCCTCTCCCATTTCCACATTGGGATTTCTGGTTGTATTAATAAGCCGGACGGTTTTTGATATTCCGCCTTTACCCTAGCACACGTCAAACATTTCCCGACATACTCGGCGATGTCGGCCTTCATGTTTGGCCACCAATACAGTTTCTTGAGATCCTGATACATCTTATCAGAACCTGGATGAATGGAATACTTTGATTTGTGGGATTCGTGCATGATGAGATCACGTATTCCTCCATAAAGGGGAATCCATTTTCTGTCGTTGAAACACAGTATCCCGTCTTGTTTCTTCACAAAACCATTCTCGCTTTCTGGCATCCCATAAATCTTCTCCTTCGGTCTGTTTTCTTCTCTTAATGCTTCGGCCTGTGCTTCTAAAATCTTCGATGGAAGTGGTGATCTAATTGTCATTCCCAAAGATCTGACTCTAAGGGGTTTGATTCGCTCTTTTCGACTTAAGGCATCAACCACAACATTAGCCTTTCCAGGATGATAGCGAATTTCACAATCATAATCACTAAGTAACTCCAACCATCGGCGTTGCCTCATGTTTAATTCCTTCTGATCTAGAATATGTTGGAGACTTTTGTGATCTGTAAACACCGTACATTTGGTGCCATACAAATAGTGTCTCCACATCTTAAGAGCAAATACTACCGCTCCCAGTTCAAGATCATGAGTGGTGTAGTTCTTCTCATGAGTTTTGAGGTGTCGAGAAGCATATGCAATGACCTTGCTTCTTTGCATTAACACGGCGCCTAGTCCTTGATATGATGCATCGCAATATACCACGAAGTCTTCACTTCCTTCGAGCAATGCTAAAATTGAAGCTTCACAAAGCTTTTGCTTCAAGAGTTAAAAAGATGACTCTTGCTCTTCTCCCCAATCAAACTTCTGCTTCTTTTGTGTTAACTCCGTCAAAGGTTTAGCGATCTTTGAGAAACCTTCGATAAATCTCCGATACTATCCGGCAAGACCTAAGAATTGACGTATCTCCGTGGGGTTTGTGGGAGTCGCCCAATCCTTAACAGCTACAATTTTTGCGGGGTCCACGTGAATGCCTTTACTATCAATTACATGCCCCAGAAACTACACTTTTTCAATCCAAAAATCACACTTGGAGAATTTGGCGTACAATTTCTCGTTTTTAAGCAGTGCTAGAATAGTCTTCAAGTGTTCTGCATGCTCTTCCTTGTTGCGGGAGTAGATGAGGATATCATTGATAAACACGATTACAAATTTGTCCAAGTATGGCTTGCACACCCGGTTCATTAAGTCCATAAACACAGCTGGTGCGTTTGTTAGACCGAATGGCATCACTTGGAATTCATAGTGCCCATATCGTGTTCTGAAACCTGTTTTAGGAATATCTTCATCCCTGACTCTCAGTTGGTGATAACCCGACCATAAATCAATTTTCGAGTATACACTCAATCCTTGTAGTTGATCAAATAGGTCGTCTATCCTAGGTAGTGGATACCGGTTCTTTACTGTGAGTTTGTTCAACTCACGATAATCGATACACATCCAGAAGGATCCGTCCTTCTTCTTAACAAACAACACCGGAGCTCCCCAAGGCGAAGAACTCGGGCGTATGAATCCTTTATCTGACAATTCTTGCAATTGCTCAGATAATTCCTTCATCTCGGATGGAGCCAACCTATATGGTGCTCGTGCCACTGGTGCCGCTCCTGGCACTAGATCGATCTGAAATTCTACCTGGCGGGCTAGTGGAAGACCAGGCAATTCTTCGGGAAACACTTCGAAAAAATTTCTAACTACCGGTACATCTTCAAGCCACTTCTCTTCCGACTTTTTCTCTGTTACTTGAGCCAAAAAGGCATGACACCCTCTGTCGATATACTTCACCGTCTTGATATAGGATATGATGCTTAGCCGAGTTTTACTTGGTTCACCACGGACGATTAGAGTTTCTTCTTTGAGTGGAATGTGAACGACTTTCTCGTCACATATGATTCTAGCATGATTCTTGGATAGCCAATCCATGCCGATGACAACGTCGAAACTACCAAGTTGGATGGGCATAAGGTCTATGTCGAATGGTTGATTTAGTAGGAGTAAGGTGCAACCTTGGATTATAGTGTTAGTTCCTACTAGTTTACCGTCGGCTAGTTCTATTTCGTATGTGGTGTCTAGCTTAGTTGGGGTGATATTAAGTAAGGAAGCAAATGTAGTAGACACAAAACTTTTGTCGGCTCCAGAATCAAATAGAACTTTAGCAAGATGGTTGTTAAGCAAAAACGTACCCGTGACTACATCGGGGTTTTGTTGAATGTTTCCTTCTCCTAGCACATACACTCTTCCCCTGGCATTGTTGTTGGGGTTTCCATTTGCCTTTGGGCATTTGTTCTTGTAATGCCCCCTTTCTCCACATCCATGACACACGACAGCCACAGGTTCCAAGTTTGCTCCAGTAACCTTGCAATCTTTAGTCTTGTGACCCGTCCTCAAACATTTCCCACACTTAGCAAAGCAGGGCCCGTTATGATGCATCTTGCACCGATTGCACAGTGGAATCTGTCCAGCATAACCACTTCCTCCAGTTGGTGTAGCAACATAGGCTCTGGCAACTTCCTGTCTGCAATTCTGTTGGTTATGGTGGTTGTTTCGGTTCTGCTGGTAGTTCTGGTTGTTGTTATGGTTGTTGTGTCTGTTGTTATTTGAGTGGTGGTTGTTGTTGGAAGTGTTCCTCCTGTCATCAAACTTCTTTTTGTTGTCATTGCTCCCCTGGGCATGACTTCTTTTAACTTCCCTATCCAAAAATCTCTGTGAGATCTCAATTGCTTCTTCCAAAGACTGGGGCTTTGATTCTGTGACGTTCCCCTCGATGCTCCTGGGCAATCCCTCCATGTACTTCTCCATCAGTTCCTCAAGGTTTGGCACCTTGTCTGGGCACAACAGAGTGAGCTCTTGGAATCTCCGGTCATAAGCTTTGAGGTCATTTCCCCTCACTACCAAGTGATGGAATTCGTCCTCTAGCTTCTTGATTTCAGTTCTCGGACAGTATTTCTTCAGCATCTTTTGCTTAAACTCAACCCATGAGAGTTGGTAAGCTCTCTCGATACCCATATTCTGGGCGGTATAGTTCCACCAAGATAGAGCATCATCCATAAGAGTACCAGTAGCAAACGAGACTTTACAGTCATCGGTGCAACTACTTCGTGTGAAAACCGTTTCCGAGCGCTCGAACCAACGGGCTAACTCAGTCACACCTTCAGTACCTCTGAAATTTGAGGGTTTGCAGCTCATAAAATCCTTATAAGTGCATTTGCGAGTCACAATTGCCTCGCTTTCCCCTGTTCGTCTCGTGGTGCTGCTAGAGCGAGCCACCGCTGCTGCTTGAGCTTCCAATGCAGCGTTTACACTTTCAGTGATTAGTTTGCAGATCTCAGCCGGTGTCATGGCTGGTCCTGCAGCTGCAGCATATGTCTTTCAACGGGTAGACATGTTCTATTAATGCCACAAGAAACACAAGTTTAGAATATATATAGTGATTGAGTCATGTTAGAGTATAATCAATTAACAAAGTAATTGTATAAATATCATAACAAAACTATCACAATGTAACAAGTCAAGCTGAAAAATCATGATAAATATATCACCATTATGCCAACACACAAAGTTATCATCCCCGCACTTCATCAATAAATATCGTAGCACAGCAATATCATAAATACATCACGACATGTCTGAGCGCAACACAACACATATAAATAGAATAAAACAACCAAGCAATCATAAATTTTACATCAATTTTTGTGAATCATAACGTACAACATTGTTTTCATAACTTGATTCATTGTTTACAAAACAACCAAATACAAGATCCTTTATTACAATCACAAATAGTAAGCTAGACGTCCAACCATAACTGATACAATAAAAATCTATGAACTACCGGTTGCTCCATCCAGTCGGCGTTGTAATGCCCTGATCATCTCTGACAGCTCCTCGATCCGCTGATTTCTCTGCCTCTCTCTGGTCTCCAACCTCTGGATACTCCTCCTAGTCACATCGAGCTCCACTGTCTGGGTCTCAATGGTATCCTGCATGATCCTGGAGATATCTCTCTGGTCCTGAGCCTTCTGTCTCATACCCTCTAGTCTCTCTCCCATATCAGTGATGATCTTCCTCTGATCCTGGACCTCCTGCTCCATGGCCTCTAGTCTCTCCCTCATATCAGTGACAACCTCCTGAGCCTCCTGTATGCTAGTGCCCATCAAATCAAGGACCTCCTCCATGGCTAGCCGTCCTATCACGAGGTTTTCCACCTCCTCCTCTATGCTCTTAATGCGCTCGAGAGGGATATCTCTGATGAAGCTAAGAATGGCGTCGATGTGGTCCTCGTGCCTGGAAAGCCTGGCTGCCAATAGTGGAATGGTATGGTGGATAGGCTCTCCCATAACTGGAAGAACTCTGGAAGTAGTAGCAGAAGAACTCTCTCCCAGCTCAGTAGCCTTTGGGGCACCTTCTTGTGCCCTCCAGCTACGAATAACAGCAAGTAAGAATGACCATCTACGGGCATCAACCCTCCTATGGGGTTGAGCAGTGGCCTCGGCGACAAACTCAGCATATGGGTCCGATGGTGAAGGACTGAGAAAACGTGCCCTCTTGCGAGGGGGCTGTGGGGTGTCATGCTCTGATGAATGAGTGGGTGATGGAATGGGAGATGGCACAGGGACAGTGGTGGTCTGATGATAGAAGATTGTGGGTGGTGGCATAACTGAATACATCTGAGCAGGAAAATCAAGTCTGACAGGTGGTGAAGGGGGTGATGGTATCATGTAGGAGTGTGGCTGTGGCACTGATGGGGGTGGTGGTGATGATAGTGGGGACGGTAGTGGTGATGGTGAAGACATGGCAGCTGGTGGTGGTGATAGTGGAGCTGGTGGTACACGTACTCGTTTCCGAGTAGTGTGCTTCTTGACTGGACCTCCCTGGTAAAGTCTGTAACGACGCCCAAATGGTGCGGGCTCAAAGGGCTGTAAAACTCTGGCTGGCCTACGCCGGCGAACCGGTGCAGGTGGGGGTGATGGCATGGATGAAGCTGAATCAAAAGAGTCTGAGTCGCATGACTCATCATCTGCTTCTGACCCAGAGGAGTAGTGACTATGGGTCAAAGCTCGGGGTAGTGATGATAGAGGAAGATCATCAGCACGTAGAAACTGCTGAGTCTCCATGTACTGGTCCCAAGTCAGTGGGCCGTACACAGGTAAAGCTGGGTGATCAAGAGGTGCAACGACTGGGGTAGAAGCGGCCTCACCCTCCTCAAAGGGCTCGGTCTCTCCCGACATAGTCTCAGATGGGGTAGTAGTAAGGTCAACAGGCATAGTAGTATCGGTATCAACATCCGATAAAATGATGATAGGGGTGGGTGGAGCAGCTGATGGTGGAGTAGCGTCAGTCTCGACATCTGATAATATGATAACAGGAATCGAAGGAGACATGGTACTGTAACATCCCAATAATAACAAGTATAAGTCATTTATTAATATTAGTTATGATGTCTAATAGCTATAACATTCATAATGTTCATTCGTTATGCATAATCTGCCAAGCAAATCTCAATGCAAATGTTAGTAAAGTGTTGGCACGGAGGGCGTAAGGTGGTAAAGTTTAAAATGGTCCTTTTAGAAATCGTGGTTATAGTCCAGTGTTTTGAAAATCACTTGGTTCTCTATAACCTAGGCTCTGATGCCAATCTGTAACACCCCGTAAATTTTTAGGTAACAGCCTAAGACTCAAACGGGGTATTACTTCTTAGTTCACAGTCATAAGTATAGAAAACAACCCAAAAAGAGAAGTTTCCAAATTTTTATATCATTCAATGAAAACTCAATATTCAGAGTTACAACACATTTTCCAAAAGTAACCATGTTTCACAAAAGTGGTGGCGAGTTTGTAAAGAATGATATAATTATTTAAAATAAAAGGTAGGTCTCGAGTGCCCATGCCAGCTCCGTGCCATCATGCTTCTAGTTTCCTAAGATAAAACATGCTTAAAAAGTCAACACAAAGGTTGAGTGAATCCATAGTGTTTAAATTTGTAATAGTTTGAACACAAGTTGATTAGTAGCACACCGGTGATATCGTTGTGTAAAACATAAATATTGAGTTGATCAGTTGCACAACGGTGATATCGTTGTGTAACATATATAGATATATTGCCCTAAGTCTCATGACACGCAAACGTTGACATCGTGTGATATCATAAAATGATATAACTCACAACATAATAATGGTGCAAGTAAAAGGGGCCCTCGTAGCAGGAGTTTGCCATTCTCCTGGTTTTCTCAAATAAAGTGCATTTGGGCTGCTAATCTAGCTAACACAAATGGGGTCGTCAACCCCAATAGATCTATCCACAATATTCGCGTTCACTCGCAGTGATTAATGGCTCATGATGTGAGGGACTTTTGGCAATATCGGTAACTTAGGCAATATCATTCAGGATAGCATACAGAAAATACTTGTGTTCGGGTTTAGAGCATGTATCTCCCCACGGGTTTGAAAACATATAAAAATGTGGGACTATGAACTCACCTCAGTAGTGTAGAAATCAAATAGTGATCAAATGTGTAGGTCGCTAATATCTCAAACACACACACGATATGACTAAAGTAAACACGTACAACTACTATCTAATAAGCTACGAATAAGAAGAAAAGTAAATAAGCAATAAGAGAAGAGAATAAGATGAGAATAAGAGAGAATGGGAGGCTTTCACTATTGATGAGACGAAAAGTGTACCGCTTTTAGGGGGTCATTTAAGCCCTAATTCGTGATTATTTGATCAAATATTGCCCTAAATCGTTCCTTTTATCATTTTAGGTACTTTGGAGAAGAAATCTGGAAAAGGAAGCATTTTGGACGTTTTTGGAGCGAAAAGTGAAGAAAACGGCAAAGTCTCCAAAATCAAGCTGGAAACAGAGCTTGACGGCGTCACGCTTTGAAGGTGACGGCGTCACGTACTGGCAAAAGGATGAATATGAATTTACACGTGACGCGCCAGAAGGTTTTGTGGAATTAAAGGGTGACGGCGTCACGTGTTAATGGATGGAGGCCGTCAAGTGTTAAGTTAAAGAGAGACGGGCCAGAGGATTTTTGAAGGTGACGGCGTCAGGATCATAGACCTGACGACGTCAGATGATATAGAGTGACGGCGTCAAAGTATTCTTACACGTGAAGGAACCTTAGTGAAACCGCCACAAGTTAATCAAGACAATCACAACTCGCGCGCGGAGTAGCTGTTACTGTTTTGGCCATAAAATCCTCATACGAACTCGGATTTAGGTGATTCAAAAGGCCACGGATTCGGGATGAAGAAATCTACAATTTGGTGAAAAAGGGGATCTGACGCCGTCAAGTGTATGGGCTGACGCCGTCAGATCGGGCCGACAGAAAGTTACCTATAAATATAACCTTATAACTTCATTATTTAAAAGCCCTAAACCCTAAGTCCGATTCTAGGGTTTAGGTAGGTGTTTTTCCAGCAACTTAGAGGGTTTCAATCACTTCATAAACATCAAATATTGGTTTTTTGATTCTAACTTAATTATGTCTTTCATTATTATGGTTGTTTGCCCATCATTGATCATGCTTTGCTAATTCACCTTGTGTCTACTTATGATTGTGTGAAACTTGTATATAATTAATTAGATCTTATTGATTCCTTGTTGATGTATGTGTCTATCATCATCAATAAAGGTGTGACACTTCAATAGATCTTATTGGTTTAGCTTATAATTCTTGTTTCCTATTGTCTCTTGTTTGATTGGGTGATATCGATGTTAGGCTTAAGAAAACTGGCTAACCTCCTATACGGTAACTTGCTTGAACGTCTTAAGAAACATGAACCAATGCGTACTAGGTTTATTTGGTTGTATTTAATGCATGAGTGAATTCTAGTGATCCCATGTTAGGAGCTTCTTAGCCGGCTCGACATAGGAGTGAAGTAGGAGCTTATAGAGTTGGGGAAGTACGTACGCCACCCCACGAATGGTATTAAGGAATACAACCCGTCAATTAAAACAAGGTTACAATTCAATAGGTAGAATTGGATAGCTAGCAAGGAGTAACATATCATAGGTAGACATGCTTCACTTCCCTTGTAGAACCCTAGTTTACTTTCCTGCACATTAGTTTAATTAGTAGCTTTTGGGTTAGTTGATTAGCAACTAATTCCGCCCACTCCTTCAAACCAGAGATTTTACTTGCTTTTCATAAAATATAAAAATACAAAAAGAATCATCCCTCACCTCTAGACCTAGTAGATAAATTTCAATCCTAACGAACTCTATTCTTTGAGTTGAACGATCAATCCCCCGATACTTGCCACTTCACTATACTACATCGGTCAGGTACACTTCCTGGTGGGGATTGCAAACTTCTCAAGATCCCTTGAGAGGTAAAACCTGTTGTAAGGTCGCAAAACCACGCATCAAGTTTTTGGCGCCGCAGCCCGGGGAGTAGTTATTGCTTAGGTTGAAATTTATTTTTATTAGGTCTACTCATTAGATTCCTATCTAGTAAGATTTTTATTTTCTTTTTATTAGCTTTCTAGTAGTCTATCTTTTCTTTGTGTCTTTGTTCGTAAAAACCTTTCCATTGACTCTTCCGTTCACCAATATGGAGTACGCGAACCCACCATACTACCGACCACGAAATCCATTTGCCCCTAATGACATCTTGATGTTCAACCAATATCGAGATGAACCCATATATGATGCATGGACTCGTTTTAAAAACTTACTCCGAATAGTCCCTCATCATAGCTTCGATTTAGCATCCCTAACCCAAATCTTTTACGATCGTGTCGACCGATATGACCAAATGTGCATTAACGATTTTGCCAATAGGGACCTTAGGGAATTAAATGCTGAAGAAGCATGGGATACCATAGAAGATTGTGCCCAATATTATTATAGAGTAGACAACCCAACAAACGTTAGTACAAGTCAATTGACCACAAATTTCAAGGATCATGAAACATGTTTGTTTGGGGATGAGGGTAGAGTTGAGCCACCTAGTTGCATGTCATGGTTAGGCACTACCATAATACAGGATGAACACATAGGTGATCTTGACACAAGGAATGATGAGGTAAGTAACATAAGCCCGCTAAATACCCCACAAGTCCTACCATCATTTGAGGCACACACACCGCCCGTGACTTACCCGGAAGAAGTAGAAGTGACTTTAGGAATCACAATGGAGGTAGAACCCTTGGACCAAGCACAACTAGAGGATATAGGTTTGAACACTTTTAGTGATGACCTTACTCTTAGTTCTAGGGAATTTCCTAGTGTTGATGAAACGGAACCTCAACCTTTACACAACTTTCCATCCTTAGATTTACATCTAGGAGACAAAAGAGGAACCGACCCACCCATCAACCCTTATTATCCGGGTAGTTTTAGGATGAAGGAAGCCATTCACTCACCCCCTTCACCTCACGTGGCATATTTCCACCCTAAGGGTGTGTATCGCTACTTTCACCCGCACTTAACCCTAAGTGTAGGGAAAACCTCTCCTTTATCCGTTAAATAAGGGCAGAGTCAGGCTCGTGACTCGAACAAAAACAAGCGCTTCTTGGGAGGCAACCCATGTTTTTAATTGTTTGATGTTTTTATTTTATTTGTTTGTTTGTGTCATATATGCTTAATCATAATTGTTAAATTTTCATGTTTCGAATAATTTGTGAAAATGCTTTATTTTGTTTTTAACCTCGTCTTAATTGCATATAAAGGTATTTTACAAAAAAGATAAGTGTAGGAAAGTTTATATTTTGTTAAAAAGAACAAAATTCGAACATGGAAAATTCACAATTCATGATTAGCATGTATTCTATCTTGTTTATGTGTCAATACTTGTGGACATGTTTTTGAATCCCTATTTGTAAGTCATCCCGCAAGTATCCTATCCTTTTATTGCTTTGTTTTGTTTTTATTTCTAAGTCTGGAAATACATCTAGTTGTGGTTTTTCTTTGTTCGGTTTGATGCTTTGGTTTTTGTGTTTGTTGGTTACAGGTATTATTGGATATGAAGATGTACGTGCAACACATTAAGAGGATGATTATATTTCTGGAGTGAAGCTTATCATGTTCATTCTCTTGGAGGGAGATTTAACCATATTATCACATCATCCATACCGAGCGAATCAGGGGAGTGTTAGTTTCTTCCATTCTCATTTATTTTTACTTTTACATCTTTTATCTAGAACATTGGGGGCAATGTTCGGATTAAGTGTAGGGAGGGTAAATTAGGATGCCTTAGAAACTACAACTTCGCTTGATTTTTATTTTGTTTAATAGTGAATGTGTAATAAAGCCAAGAGAAATATTGGTTAGGGCAATTTTAGCACCAAATTTAAAATTTTTTACAACATATAGGAGTGAAACTTTGATTTTAATAAGCGTCTCATGGATAGGGAATTGTATGACTAGCACAAAAACCATACCACTCAAAAATTTCCACCCCAAATATGTGAGGTTCGCCTTTAGATCTTTAGGAAAAAGCATTCATTGTTGGTGCTTATGAGTGTACCGGTAGTTTATAGATTCTAGAACTTGCGTTTGTGATGCATACCGAGACCGCTAGTGAGACTACATTCGTGTAGTTAGGATTGACTACATGATAAGAGGCATTAGGATTAACCCATTGTTTTACACCTATGTTTTTGTTATAATTACTTTGGCTACATTGGTCAAGTAATTCTCCCACACCCTTTGCGTTGTACCCATTTTTGGTACACGATACCCCTAGTACACCCCTCAGAGCCTATCTTTTCGTTTCGACCTTTAAGCATTTTACTTAAAGGAAGAATTTGTTTACACCCCACTTAAACGTACACCCAAATCGCCTTAGCCTACCTTGTGTGCACTCATCTTTAGTGCATTATTGTGACAACATTTGTTTAAACCCTTAGTTAATTATCTAATTGATTACATGGTTGCTAAGTCGAGTCATATCCTTGTAAATATTGTTTTGGGACGATTGGGACTTATGGGTAAAGTACTAGTGTAATGGAGTAATGGGGAAGAACATCATTTATTACCCCCATATGTACGTTAATATTTTAAAGTACTCCAAGTGTTTCGATTATCTTAATTCGAGTCATTAGAATAGTTATTTGTAAAGTTATGTAAAAGTTCAAGTGTAAGGGGAGAACCGAGGCCCCTATGATGTATTATTTTGGATGGTAGGGCAAGAGTGTATGCAAAAAAAAAAAAAAAAACAAAAAAACAAAACATACGGACTACCATCCCGTTTCATTTTATGTTTATTTTATGTTTTTGTTATTTCTTTCATTAGCTTAAGTCGAGTCTAGTCTTGGCTTAGCAACGCCATATTGTACATGTAATTAATCAAGATCTTTAACTTGCCACCAGTAAAAATATCCTTATCCAACAAACCGTGTTTTCCTTATCCCTACACCTAACGTTACAACCCTTAAAAGACCTCTTTGATAGTTTATCCTAGGTGCTTACGCCAATGTGGTGGAGGTTTTGATCCTTTCCCAAGCCTATGGTAATCTATTTGCTATGACAGGCAATGAGTGATATTCCTCTATTTTCATATATAAATTTACAACACCCGAGAGATGAGAGTATCCAAACACTTAATGTGAGGTGCTAGTGTATAAATTCTGTGCTTGTTTTGACTAAGGTGGAACGATCATTTGTTGTAATTACTTTTATATTAATGTTAAATGACCCCTAACTTGTATTTTGATTGGTGGAAAAGCTCATTTGCTTGAGGACAAGCAAATCCCAAGTGTAGTGATATTTGATGAGACGAAAAGTGTACCGCTTTTAAGGGGTCATTTAAGCCCTAATTCGTGATTATTTGATCAAATATTTCCCTAAATCATTCCTTTTGTCATTTTAGGTACTTTGGAGAAGAAATCTAGAAAAGGCAGCATTTTGGACGTTTTTGGAGCGAAAAGTGAAGAAAACGGCAAAGTCTCCAAAATCAAGCTGGAAACAGAGCTTGACGGCGTCACGCTTTATAGGTGACGGCGTCACGTACTGGCAAAAGGATGAATATGAATTTACACGTGACGCGCCAGAAGGTTTTGTGGAATTAAAGGGTGACGGCGTCACGTGTTAATGGATGTAGGCCGTCAAGTGTTAAGTTAAAGAGAGACGGGCCAGAGGATTTTTGAAGGTGACGGCGTCAGGATCATAGACCTGACGACGTCAGATGATATAGAGTGACGGCGTCAAAGTATTCTTACACGTGAAGGAACCTTAGTGAAACCGCCACAAGTTAATCAAGACAATCACAACTCGCGCGCGGAGTAGCTGTTACTGTTTTGGCCATAAAATCCTCATACGAACTCGGATTTAGGTGATTCAAAAGGCCACGGATTCGGGACGAAGAAATCTACAATTTGGTGAAAAAGGGATCTGACGCCGTCAAGTGTATGGGCTGACGCTGTCAGATCGGGCCGACAGAAAGTTACCTATAAATATAACCTTATAACTTCATTAGTTGAAAGCCCTAAACCCTAAGTCCGATTCTAAGGTTTAGGTAGGTGTTTTTCCAGCAACTTAGAGGGTTTCAATCACTTCATAAACATCAAATATTGGTTTGTTGATTCTAACTTAATTATGTCTTTCATTATTATGGTTGTTT
This sequence comes from Artemisia tridentata subsp. tridentata, assembly GCA_021014915.2. Lineage (NCBI taxonomy): Eukaryota > Viridiplantae > Streptophyta > Magnoliopsida > Asterales > Asteraceae > Artemisia > Artemisia tridentata. The sequence goes on along the minus strand of CP139503.1, from coordinate 88,124,883 downwards.
GCCCTTCATTGATCATGCTTTGCTAATTCACCTTGTGTCTACTTATGATTGTGTGAAACTTGTATATAATTAATTAGATCTTATTGATTCCTTGTTGATGTATGTGTCTATCATCATCAATAAATGTGTGACACTTCAATAGATCTTATTGGTTTAGCTTATAATTCTTGTTTCCTATTGTCTCTTGTTTGATTGGGTGATATCGATGTTAGGCTTAAGAAAACTGGCTAACCTCCTATACGGTAACTTGCTTGAACGTCTTAAGAAACATGAACCAATGCGTACTAGGTTTATTTGGTTGTATTTAATGCATGAGTGAATTCTAGTGATCCCATGTTAGGAGCTTCTTAGCCGGCTCGACATAGGAGTGAAGTAGGAGCTTATAGAGTTGGGGAAGTACGTACGCCACCCCACGAATGGTATTAAGGAATACAACCCGTCAATTAAAACAAGGTTACAATTCAATAGGTAGAATTGGATAGCTAGCAAGGAGTAACATATCATAGGTAGACATGCTTCACTTCCCTTGTAGAACCCTAGTTTACTTTCCTGCACATTAGTTTAATTAGTAGCTTTTGGGTTAGTTGATTAGCAACTAATTCCGCCCACTCCTTCAAACCAGAGATTTTACTTGCTTTTCATAAAATATAAAAATACAAAAAGAATCATCCCTCACCTCTAGACCTAGTAGATAAATTTCAATCCTAACGAACACTATTCTTTGAGTTGAATGATCAATCCCCCGGTACTTGCCACTTCACTATACTACATCGGTCAGGTACACTTCCTGGTGGGGATTGCAAACTTCTCAAGATCCCTTGAGAGGTAAAACCTGTTGTAAGGTCGCAAAACCACGCATCAACTATTCGAATGATTAAGGAACAAGGCTTTCGCCACTTACATGAAAAACCAACATGAAATATGATGCCCCATGCCTTCTATTTATAGGCTTTGTGTTAGGGCAACATATACAAAATAGATTCTAGAATGTTTAAGACTAAAGTGGGCGGTCCATGGGCTTCTAATGGACCGCACCAATATTGCAAACATAAAGCCCAACTCGTGCAACATTTTAACTAAATGAACAAGACTTGTAAATTTAACAAAACGTGTTCCTAACAATCTCCCCCTAAGTCTTGATCATCAATGTTGCTCGACGTCTTCTTTGCTTCTTAGGCTTCCGACGTCTTTATAATCTTTGTTTCTTTGTTCTTGTTCTAAGATGATGTGATGTTGTCTCGATCTGCCAATCTCTAACGTCTTCTCGTCTTCTCCATCATGTTCATATGTCTTTGACTTGTTTTCTGCAACATGTTCTCACTTTTCAATCTTAAAAAAAACTTGAGAGAGTTTGAAGTGCTTGAACTTTTGACTTTACTATATCATATGTTGAACTTTTGATGTTACTGAGTCTTTGAGAGAACATTTCTTCAATATATGAACATGATGGAGTCTTGATGGTCGAACTCCAGCTCCTCAGCAGCAGCAGCAACAGCACGAACCAACCGGTACTTACAGGCTCAGACTTGAGATCGTCAACAGCATAGTGTGAAGACTTTCTCAAATCCTAGCCCAGACCGTTCTGAACCGGATTCCCGCGAAAGGGATAACACGGACACACCGAAGTGCACCTACGATTCAGTGAGTCGCTGGAGATCACCCCACGACTGTAGACTGTTTGGAGCAAACACTAAGCCTAACCCACAAGGAGTTACCGAAGTGACCTGCTGTCAGAGTTGTTTGATGTTGCTCTGGCAGGATTTCCATTCAATCATTGATAATCACAATTGTGATTTTTCTCATGAATGTTCTCGGCAGATTGCTAAGATCTGCGAAGGACACTTTCTTAATTTTACATCTGCTGCCCATGATGTAGAACAGCAGAGTAATACTAAGTGTGCCTAAGAGATCTTCTATGAATCTCATGGCTCTAGACTCAATTAGTGCACATTTGTTTGGTCGTCGGAGGCGTGGAGCAGATTGCCTCCTTTTCAATATCAACACTCTCGTAATGAGAGGTCGATAGATTATGAAGGGTTCTTCGTGTGAATGAAAAAAATGTCTTTTGAGAGACACTTGAGTGGCTTAGAAGGTTTATTAGTGCGTCACTGGGTCCATGACGTCTTTAGTCTTCAATACCGGTGATGCTCATCAACCAGTAGATTATGAATTGAACCTGGTGTCCACCCTAAGGTTGAACAAATGGAGGGCTATTTCTTTTTACCCTTTTCTTTGCTTTTCTTTTTAATTCTTCAACCCCTTCTTTCTCCTTTCATTCATTTTCTCCTTTTTAATATCATACCTAGGACTTTCTAGTTCTAAACTATTGGTATTGTCCTTGGGTAGATCCCTCCGGCTCTGGCGGATCATAGGACGGTTTTCCCTAACCTTAGTCACCTTATAACTCCATGACTATCCTAATGATGCCATAAACCAAAACCATTGAAAATCTCTCAAAGTGTTGATAATTGTAAAGACATTTTGTTGACACCTTGAGAGTTTGATGATTTTCAGAAATACTCCCCCTTAACATGTGCGTATAAGTAATAAATTTGAAATTTGCACATGCCAGAAAGAGTTGGCACTTTTGAATTGATAGACTTTCAATGAACCTGATCGTCGCGAGACACGCTTACATCACCAGTTAAACTGGCTTGAAATTATTACCCGTCCAGATCAGATTCAAATATTATCGCTCGAAATCGGTACATTCTACTCAGACACGTCCTTTGCGAGACACGCTTACATCACCAGATAAACTGGCTTGAAATTATTACCCGTCCGGGACATGTCCTTTCGACTACTGACTTTTCCTATCGTCAATTCGAGGGTCAATTCTGAGTTTGAGCACAAGAGATTCCAGCAAATGAGACACCATATTTTAATCATCTTTTACTTCTCCCCCTCAAAAATAGCATACTCATGATGTTTTTGGAAAACGTTTATGATTAAAATATGCTGTTTTTGAGTTTTAGGGAAGAATTTCAAGAACATTTATATTTCTCTGAACAAAGATTATATTTTCAAATACTCCCCCTTAACAAGGGAATACTTGTCCTTATGAGCAGAATGTTTGAAAAACTTTAGAAAACATTCTGGTTTTAATTCTGCTCATAAGTAAGAAGCTTTCGCTCCTTTTTCAGGATTGAGGCACTGAAGCGTACCTCAGGGTCCTTTCTTTGGGGTCCGGGTTGTACACTGTTATGTGTGCACAAACTGTAATGCACAGGCCAATATGGAAAGAATAATGATATAAGAATAATGAAATAAGAATTATGTAATATGAGAATAGATTCTCACATCAACCGCCTCTGCCAAAAGTTGAGAATACTGGGTCTGTCCTCTGAAATAGTCTGATAGCGAAAGGTGGACGACCCCCAACATAACTTTCTAACCTCCTTATCTGATCACGATGATATAACCTTTCTTCAATCTTCTGAATAAACTCCTTAACTTGTCGCACCTCCTTAGAATTCCATCTTCTTGATTTTCCTAACGCTGAATCTCGAACCCGATTAGCTAACCCATCACGTACACTCTTTAAGGTATCGTCACAGAACTTATGAATTTCATTGAACGACATGAAACGGTGGAAATTCGTTGTACTTCTGTAAACGAACCCAAAGACCGGACTATGTAGCATGGTGTATTGAGGGTCTTTGTTGCTGTTGAGTAGGAATTGCGGTTCAACAAGGTTTAGCTTCGTCTGATAACTTTCGACACCTAGCTGGAGATCCTCTACTCGTTCTCTGATGATTGTTCTCCTGATGTAGTGACATAGAGAGGTACTGAGTGCATATCGAAGCTCGTTTGTCAAATGTTGCAGTTTGCCTTGGACTTTCATCAGGTACATGTCTTCGATATCATTCAGGTTCAAATCAGGAAGATCAGCCTCAGAGAATGTGTAGAGATTGTTGTCAATTCTTTTTACCGTGATCTCTTCGAGAAATATATAATCACACCTTCTGGATCCGCTCACACTGGTAACGGCCACTATTTTGAGATCACTGTAAACTGGTTCCCGTGATTTTTGGAGAGCAAGTTTGTACTTGTACCAGCTTTGTCGTTTCGAATACCAGTGATGAATCCCCAACTCTGCATCACGATCATATTTCACGAGCTCTTTAACAAACAGATGTCTGTTAATAGCTTCTTCCTCAATAGATGACTGTGTATAGTGAGCAGCTGGTGTGAAAGTAATTGACGTAGCATACTTTGTCTTCCCTTGTGCTCCGTTCTTGAGAAGTTCCAGATCGTTGTTGAAGAAAAATTGGAAGGGAATTTCTGAGTGATGAGATCTTCGTATCACGGGAAGCGGCTTATTCCAATTAGTGATGTAAGGACGGTTCATGCCAACCCCCCTTACTACGTCTGGATTAGCCCAGTCGAAGTCACTTGACATTGCGCGTGCAATGTTTTCAAGATGATATTCAAGTTCGGCTGCACTGTTGGATTTATCTTTCAGAAGAATGAAGGCATCGTTCTTGATCCGTCGAAGTTCCCGTTTGGTCATCTTCTTTACGTTAAGACTTCTTTTGATCTCTTGAGTAACAGCAAACGTGTTGTCTTCAACTCGGGAAGCTTCGTCAGTCGGAACCTGAGCACTTGCCAGATGATCAAACCATTCATTCCCTAGCTCATCCTTATCATTATCAAGCCAGGTGACAACAGCTGGTTCTTTAGATGAATTCTTGCTGCGTGATGACTTGGATTTGGAGGGCTTTGGTTTTGGTGGTGACGGTGGTGAATGCGGTTGATCATCTTGCGGCTGAAATTCCACATCTTCAGCCGTGAAATGCTCATATTGATGTTCGGTTGGAGTAGGACCAGATGATTGATGTTTTGGAGGTAGAGATGATGTTGTTTTTCCAGTTGGCTCCTGAATATGAATCCCAGACCCGCTTTTGTGTTTCTTATGTTCGGGGTTCTTGTTGGTCCCTTCACACGATTAGAGTTAACTAGAAAGTTAATCTATTACGTGTTATGACTAATACAATGTTTAAGAATAATTCTAACAGTTATAAAACGCGTGTATAAAAAACAACAATATTTTTCAACGTTTAAATTCTTATTAGAAATAATTCCAAGAATCTATACCCAAGTGTTTTGCGGAACAAACACTTGGGATTGAATAGACAAGGGTATGGGGTGTCTCCTATCGAAACTCAAGTTTTGCTTGAGTGGTAACAATATACCCACTGAGCTATCTCAGTGAGTTGTATACTCTTTGTAGGAGAGAAGTTCCTTTGTAAAAGTTCAAGACTTTAATTATACAAAGCACACTTTAACTTCTCTCACAGTTGCTCTATTTATACACAAGTATTCTAAGTATAAGTGATTAAATATAATACAAGTTGTTGAGGTTGCGTGTCTGACAATTACAAATAGTAATTGTCATTTCCAAGAACCAATAGGAAAGGGCTAAATAAGTCTTTGAGAGTTGTTGGCTGACACTCCATGACTTTTAGCCGCAATAGGGAAGGATGAGTCTGACAAGAGAAGAGTGTTGGGTTTACACTCTTATCTTCTCAGATCTTTTCCCTATTGTTCCCGCCTTTTCTTCAGGCGTTGGTTCCTCAGTCATTCAATCACTTTGTTGGTTGAGGAGACTGGGGTTCAGTGAGCTCTTATCCAATACTCACTGAACCATCATCTTCTTCTTTGGCTTAAGTCCTACTCAGGGAGTACCGCCTTCCTGAGTAGTGAATCCTTCTTCTTGAATTCGCCTTAAGCATCCTGAAGATGACTCACTGAGAGGCTGTTCTCTCAGTGACTTGAATTGTTCTCGGTTTAAGTTAACACTTAGTTAATTTGTGTCCAAATCATGTTCGAAGCATTCTTGGGTTTTACATGACCCAACAATCTCCCCCTATTTGGATATAAATTATTCCTAAGTGTTTTGATCAGTAGAGTGAGCTAAAGACTTCTACTCATACTGAATGTACTAGAATGTAAATAAGGACACTGAAATAATAAAAACATCATCTTATTAATATCATTTACAAGTCCTAACAAAACTAAGTACAAAAGGGATAGTGGTGGGTATTCAGGCAGGTCATCAGTTCAACTTGATTCCAAGGGCTTCAAGCTTGGGCTTCTTTGACTGCAGCTCATGTTGGTCAGGATGTTCATTGATTTTTCTTTTCAAGTCTTGACAAAACCTCACATTTTCAGGACTCTTGAGGGGAGAGGCCATCATTAGAAAGCCTAGCATTGCTTTGATCCCTGATAGATCTATATCACTCCACCTCTGGAAGGCTTTGTCACCAAACTCATCAATGAAGAACAACCCTCTTTCAGGCTGTTCAATGACCATATTGTTCCTGAAAGGAACACCTTCAGGGAGAGCCCTATTGCAGTCAAGACCAGGGATCTTGATCTCAGGCTCAGTTTCTATCTTCTTTCTTTTCCTTGAAGAAGACTGAGAGGAAGCAGGTTGTGCAGATTCAGGAAGAAGAGATTGAATGCCAAGTTCCTGAGGTGCTGCTGCCAATCTTTCATACCTCAGACTCAAAGACTTCATCAGATTAGGGACCACAACATTTGATTTCTTTGCTATTAATGGACCCAACTCGTCCAATTCAGTGATCCCGAAGTCAGCGAATCTGAAGGGATTATGAACATCAAAGTTTCTCTTGTCAGCACCTCTATAGACAGTGACAATGGCAGGATTGGTGTTTCTTTGAATATGAACATCAGTGATTGGTTCTGGCTTCAACCTTTCAGTCATATACCACTGATATTTCTTAATCCTATTCTGCCTGATCTCTTCAGCCCGTTTTTTCTTTTCCTCTCTTTTCTGCCTGAGTGTAGTCATCTCCTCAGTCTGAGCTTTCACAAAGGTCATACCACCTTCTCTTCCTGACAGATCCTTAGCCTCAAGACCAATTTTCTCAGCTTCCTCATGAACAACCTTGATTAAGGCAGACTTGCTTGCCTTCTCCTCCTCCTTTAACTTCTTCCTTGCTTCCTCTTCCTGAAGATAAGCACTGAGTTCATCAGCTGAGAAGTGATGAAGAACTCCATCAATTTCATATGGGATCCTGAGTGGTGATTCAGGATCCTTTTCAACCGTGATAGGTGCTGGTTGAGGCTCAGGCTCAGTGAGGATGTCTTTGCCTTTATCTTGACGGGAGGAAGAGGTTTCAGGAATCTCCCCCTCAGTGTGAGAAGGAGGTTGTTGGCTTGAGACTCCAGTGTCTTTCTCCCCCTCAACTGTTGCTTGAGCCATGGTGAGAGCAAGAGTTGGTGTTACTGGAGCAGTAGGACCTTTGAAAGCCTGATAGATCTCAGTCATCATTGATTTGATGTCCGAGGTGTCTTTCTGAAGACTTGAGATCTGATCTGCCAGAGAAGCCTGAGAAGCTTCGATGCCTGACATCCTTGACCCAAGAGACCATGCCAAGGATGTTGAAGATTGTGCCCAAGTACCAAGATGTTTTTCCTGAAGACCCATGGAAGTCCTGATTGAGTCCATTGAAGTAGTAAGACCCTGAAGCTTAGAATCCTTCAGTAAACTGAGAAGCTCACTGATTTCACCTGATTGCTTCTGATAAGTCTCAGCAGCCTGAAGGATCGTCTTGGTGAGTACGGGGTCATCCTTGACAGCTGTCTGAATGGTGCCAAGGCTTTTGGTAATGCCTTCAAGAGTAAGATTGAACTTCTGGAAATGAAGATCAATAGCTGTCAGGGAGTGGTTGGTATCTGATTGGAGTTCGATCACATCATCATGAAAGCTTTCAACATCTGCCTTCAGGTTGGCATAGTGAACAGCTGCTTCAGTGTGATGATCAAACATCTCTTCAGTGAGACCAGTGAAAAGAGCTTTGTTGGTCTTCAGTAGGAATTTGACCAATGTTCTTTCAGTGAGGGGAAGAGAGTTATCATATTTTTGGAGGATTTCCCCAGTATCAGAAGATCCAGGAGACTTAGAACCTGACTTTTCATCTTGGCTTGGAGATGACTGATGTGAATGTTCCGGTTGTTCAGATTGTACATCAGTTTCCATATCCTCACCTGCCTCAAAAACTTCTTCATCACTCTCTTCCCTGAGCTCTTCATCAGACTCGATAAAAGCCTGAAAGTCCCCCATGGACTCGATACCCAAAAAATCAACCGGCTCCTCTTTATAAAAAGATTTGCCTTCGGTTTGGTCAGGTCCTGACCCCTTTGTCATAATAACTGAGTGGGTTTTCTCAGCCTGACTAGCCATAACAACTGGGGTAACACCAGCCTGGCTTTTGGGGGCAGTTCCTGAGAGACTGGATCCGCCTGAGGGGTTGATGGGTTCCATATCAGCGGGTTGTTTCTTTCCCTCTGAGTCTTTGTCCCCCTTAGCACCTTCAACTACTGATGGGTGCTTTCCAGTAGTATCACTAGGTACTGATTGTGAAGATGTGTGGACCCCCTTCCCATCAGGATTGTGCTGTCCTTCAGGGGATTTAGGGTCCTTTACTCCCTGAGATCCTGAGGGTGATTTCTCAGGAACGTTAACGGGATGTGAATGTTTGTGGGTCCCCTTCTCAGTAAGGTAGTGCTGCCTTACCGAGGATTTAGAACCCTTTCCTCCCTTGGGAACTGATTGTTTTTTGACAGTTCCTTCATCGGGATGTGAGGGGGGAATGCTTCCTGGTCCCTCTGACTTGTTTTTGTCAGTTGAACCATGTGGAATGGGTGTGCCCGAGGTCACTGAGGATGATTGCTCAGTGACTTCTGTTGGCTTTTGTTTTGAGGTCAAGAGGGTCTCAGAAATGGGTGTCTCAGAGGTCTCGGCCTTTTTCAACCTCTTTTTGAGGTTGAGTTGTTTTTGAGGATCAGTCTCAGTGGCGAGTGGCTTGGGTCTAACCACCTGGCTGGACTGACCCTTCTTTGTCTTCTTCACCTTTTTGGTCGGTGAAGGTACAGGAGAGATAACGTCATTACCCTGAATGACTGATTGCATGTAATCAGTCAGGGCAATAAGTGTAACCTCACTGATGCTACTAGTGAAGTTTGACTTGTGCAGTACCTCAGGCTTCGTACCTTCTGCATCAGTCCTCACATAGTCAGAACCGAGTAGGTCCTGAAGCACACAGGAAACAAATCTAGGATAGGACATGTGCCTTTGCCTATGTTTTCCTGAGAGCTTAGCAACGAGGTCTCGGAAGATTATTCCTCCGATGTCAATTTTTGTACCCTCAAGGAGACTGAACAACATCAATTGTTGTGATGAGTTCAACTGTTCCGTAGAGGATTTATTTCCACCCAGGACCTGAATGACAAATGTCATCAGTATCCTCCAAATAGGGTGGAACCATGTTTTGACTACTGGAGCCTTTTCCAGTAAGCCACCCACAGACATTCCAGGACGTCTGGGGTCATGGGGTGCAAGAAAGATCAGTTCATTCTTTATGTCCTGATCAGTAGGGTTGGGAGAAAAGGCTTCAGCAAAGTCAAGGCCTGTGGCTTTGATGAATGCTGAGTAGTCAAAGGAGAGGGTTCTACTCCCATTCATCACCGTGAAGGTGATGATTGACTCTTTGGTGTCTTTGGGGCTGGTTGCCACAGCCGTACACCAGAATTCCCTCAAATAGTCATGGTAGATGACTGAGGGGGTATGGGTGAAAGCCTTTGCAAGAAAACAATTACGAAGATATTTCATAACGTTCTTGTAGGCTGGGTAGATTTGTGGATATGAGAAATTTCCCACCACATTATTTTTGGTTAGGTCTACACCCTCCATTGTGAAATCCACGTTGGGGGCATATTTCACAGCTTTAGAAGAAGCCATTTGTGGGTAAGTCTGGGTTTGACTAAGGTTAAAGGGATTCTAAAGCTTAAGAATGCACACACAATTTGTTTTTGAGAATAAAAAGGCAGAGTTTTGCTTAAAAATTCTATAAAAATATGTGTATGTATTCTTCTGGTTGGGGTATTTATAGGAAAGAGGAGATGGGGGTGTTTTGGTCATTTGAGCAAATCTTTATTTATTCAAAAAAATTATTTGGAAATTGGTTTGAATAATAAGTTTTGGGATCCGCATTTAATGCCAACACTCCACTTTCCTGGTTTAGCGCAACAGTCGAGGTGAACAGTTGAGCAGTTCTGCAAAAGTGCAACTTGCAGAGATGAGTCATCACATATTTGAAATGTGATTGGAGAGGCATTTAATGCCAAGTGGGAATGTGGTGGCCCATAGGTGGAAGCCAGAAAGGCTAAAAAGAACAAATATTCTTGAATTAAATATGTGTTCAGTTACCAACCTCGGACATTTACTAACTAGATACTTGGAGCATTTAAGTTAGTATTTAATGTCCTTTTCAGGGTCCTGAATGACTTTTCATTCAGTGATTGGTTTTCAGGGACTTGGGTTTAGTCACTGATGATTCAGGAATGAGGATTGATTCCTGAGACAAGGATTCAGGAACTTGGGATTAGTTCCTGAGGATGATGATTCAGTGAGATGTTTTCACTGATATACATATGGAGTCAGGGACCTGAGATGTTAAGAATTTACACTTTGGTTGGAAGAGAACAAAAATTAGTCAGTGGACTGACTCTCTATATCCAACATTCCTAATTCAGCTTTCAGTCTTGTGAAAGTTGGTTCATCCAAAGGTTTGGTGAAGATATCAGCCAACTGATATTCAGTAGGGATGAAGTGTAATTCAATGTCACCATTCATGACATGGTCCCTGATGAAGTGATATCTGATATCAATATGTTTTGTTCTCTGATGAAGAACAGGGTTGTTAGAGATTGCAATTGCACTTGTGTTATCACAAAAGATGGGTACCATCTTGTACTGAATTCCATAGTCACTGAGTTGACTTTTCATCCAGAGTACATTTGCACAACAACTAGCTGCAGCAACATATTCAGCCTCAGCTGAGGATAGGGCAACGGATTGTTGCTTCTTAGCACTCCAACAGACTAATTTTCCACCAAGAATTTGGCAAGAGCCTGAGGTGCTTTTTCTATCCATGTTGCATCCAGCATAGTCAGAGTCTGAGTATCCTTTGAGATCAAGTCCTGAGCACTTTGGATAGTATAATCCAAGGTTAGGAGTGCCCTTCAGGTACCTGAATATCCTTTTCACAGCAGTGACATGAGATTCTCTTGGGTCAGATTGATATCTGGCACATAGACATACTGAGAATTGGATATCAGGCCTTGATGCAAGTAGATACATCAGTGATCCTATCATTCCTCTAAAGAGAGTTTGATTGACTGGTTTACCAGTTAGATCAGGACCAAGGTTGTTTGGGGGAGCCATGGGAGTTTTGACTGAGGCACAGTCACTGAGATCATACTTCTTTAGTAGATTCTTTACATACTTCTCTTGACTGATAGTGGTTCCTCTATCAGTCTGCTTAATTTGAAGACCAAGAAAGTATGTCAGTTCTCCCATCATGCTCATTTCAAACTTCTTTGCCATTAGTTTTTCAAATTGTTTGCAAAGTTTGAAACTTGTTGAGCCAAAGATGATGTCATCAACATACACTTGTACTAGTATGACATCATTATTTGTCTTATAGATAAACAATGTGTTGTCTATCTTGCCTCTGACAAATTTGTTTTGGATTAAGAAAGCTGAGAGAGTCTCATACCATGCCCTAGGAGCTTGCTTCAGTCCATAAAGGGCTTTGTTAAGCTTATAGACATGATCAGGAGACTCATGGCTTTCAAATCCAGGAGGTTGCTCAACATAAACTTCTTCTTTCAGTGAACCATTTAAGAATGCACTTTTAACATCCATTTGGTATACCTTGAAGTTCATGTATGTAGCAAAAGCAAGGAAGATCCTGATGGCTTCCATCCTTGCTACTGGTGCAAATGTTTCTTCATAGTCAATGCCTTCTAGTTGATTATAGCCTTTGGCTACAAGTCTGGCTTTGTTTTTAATGACTATGCCATTTTCATCAGTTTTGTTTTTGAATACCCATTTCATGCCAATGACTGAGACATTCTCAGGACATTTGACCAAGGTCATTACCTTGTTTCTGTCAAATTGTTCTAGTTCATCATGCATGGCCTGAACCCAACTTGGATGTTTAAGTGCTTCTTTAACACTTTTGGGTTCAATTGTGGAAATGAAGTCCACAAATAGGCATTCATTGGATGAGGCTGCTCTCAGTTCAGCAGCCATGCTTCTTGTAAGCATGCCTTCAGAAGGCTCACCAATGATATTGACAAGTTCTATATCCTGAGATCTGGTCCAACTATCCTGAGGTCTTGGGAGTGGGTTAGAACTTGTAGAAGCCTGATGGGTATGATCAGGATTAGACACAAGATTTTCATTTCCTTGTGTGTCCAAGAGGGTTGAGTCATCACTGAGATTGTTTGGGTCCTGAGTATTTTGTTCAGACTGAAGGATATCATCAGTACTTGTATGTGCTTCAACAAACTCAGTGATGGTTGGGTTTGGTAGGTTGTGAGGGATAATGTAGTAGGAGAGGTTAGCATCATCTTGATACTGAGTAGAAGGATTGTTCTCAGACAGATATTCATCAGGAGGATATCTTGGAGAATTGTCAATTCCTATCTCTTCTACTGAGGCAGTTGAGAACCTGATTGCATCAGTACTCTCATCAAAGGTAACATGAAATGTTTCCTCAGTCTGCTGTCTCCTTGTGTTGAACACTTTGAAGGCTTTTGAGACAAGTGAGTATCCCAGGAAGTATCCATCATCAGCTTTTGCATCAAATTTCCCTAGGTGATCCTTGTGATTATGAATAAACACAGGACACCCAAAGACATGAAAGTAGCTGATGTCAGGGATTCTTCCTTTGAATAACTCATATGGGGTTTTCCCATGTCTCTTGACAATTATGGATCTGTTTTGTGTGTAACAGGCAGTTTTGACTGTATCAGTCCAAAAATGGTTGGAGAGGACTGATCCACATAGCATTGTCCTGGCAGCTTCAATGAGTGTTCTGTTTTTCCTTTCAGCAACACCATTTTGTTCAGGTGTGTATGGAGAGGAAAAGTTTTGGGAAATACCTTTCTCATCACAGAAACTTTCAAGTTCATTATTTTTGAACTCAGTCCCATTGTCAGTTCTAATTTGTTTGACTTTAATGTCATTTTGATTTTCAATGTTCCTGACAAAGGACATGATTGTTTCAGCTGCCTGACTCTTTTTGATCAGGAAGAATACCCAGGTGTATCTTGAGTATTCATCCACTATGACCAGAGTATACTTCTCATGGTTAATAGACCTTGGACTGACAGGTCCAAATAGATCCATATGGAGAAGATGTAGGCAGTTCCTGATGGAAAAGTTGGTTTTGGTTTTAAAGGATGCTCTGTGATGTTTACCTTTTTCACAAGCTGAGCATGGTTTATCCTTAGAAAACACAAGTGATGGTAAGCCAAGGACCTTGTTTTGTTTTACAAGATTGTTAATGTTCTTAAAGTTCAGGTGGGTTAGTCTCTTATGCCAAAGCCAGTTGAGTGCATCAGTGGCCTTAGCAAAGAGACATGTTCCATCCTGAGTTAGACTTGACATGTCTAGTACATAAACATCTTGTCTCCTAGGTGCAATGAGGACAATTTCCTTATTTGCATTGAAGATGGTTCCTTGCTTATCATCAAACTGAACTATGTACTTTGCATCACATAGTTGACTGACACTGATCAGATTATACTTAAGACCATTTACATATGCTATCCTAGTAAAGACAATACCATTGCAGTTGACTGAACCATAACCTTCAGTGAGACATGATGAATTGTCAGCAAATATCACTTTGGGTCCAGGTTCTTCTACATATTTGTGCAGACACTCCTTAACACCAGTCATGCTCCTTGAACATCCACTATCTAGATGCCAAACAGGATCCCTAGCATGTTTCTGCACAAATAGTAAACTAGGTCAGTTCTTTCTAGGACTCCATTTCATGGAGGGTTTGGTATTGTAGGTCCTTATGAAAGTATTAATTGATTCATGGTCAGTGGTTGAGTGGACTGAGCTACCACATGTTTTGCATTTGGTAGTAGGGGTAGCCTCAGTAGTCTGAGAGGATTGCTTCATCCCTCTTTTTGACTGAATAACCTTGTCTTTTCCTGAGGATTTCTGAGTGGAGCTTTCACTAGATTCACCATGTTTGTCATATTGACAATCGTCAGGATGGTGGTCATTAAATCCACACAAAGGGCAGGGAGGAAAAGGCTTGGCCTTTTGCTTCTGTTTCTGCTTAGAATCAGAAGGGTAGTTCAGGCACTGAGCCTTGAGTCCTGAAAAGTTTGACATGACTGAGCATTGTTTATGATCAGAGGTCCTGTGATCTTCCTTTTTGCAAATCATGCAATAAAGGACTCTATAGCAATCATCAGTGAGATGATTAGTATAGTTGCACAGCTCACATCTTTTCAGGGGTTTTGTGAGTTTGGGTTTGGTCTTTGAGGAAGTTGGTTTTTGTTCCTTCTTGGATTGAGAAGATTTCTCAGAAGATTCAATCTTCTCTCCTAGCTTCCTGACCATTTCAGCCAACTGATCAATTTTTGAGTCAGGGCTTTGGGTTGTTACTTCAGAAGGGACTGAAGTTGATGAGTCATCAGTATTTACTGAGACATCAAGGTTAGCTCTCTTCAGGATGGTTGTTCCCCTTCCTGATCTCTCCTTAGGAGAGTGTGGTGAGAAGACCATTGGTGGGAGGCCTAAGTTAGGTGTAGCACCCTGAAGGGTATTCAGTGGAGGAAGTGGAGGGTATGATTCTGATTCAGATTCATCCAAGGACTCTGTGAGAGGTTCAGTGAGTTCAAGCTTACTGAGTTTTTCAGTGAGTCCAAGCATATTTTTCAAAGCCTGACTTTCAGGAAGCAAGATCTTTCCAGTCTCAAAGTTTGGTAACTTACTGACTGGGTTGTCCCTGACAATCCAGTCATTTGACTTGGGAAGTAATTCTTGCTCAAAAGATATGCCAGCTGGAACAAAGTTTATTTCATTTTGACACACAATTGGATCAACCATAAGAGGATCAATACCAATGGTTTTCTGAGAGATTAATCCCACAGTGTCAAAAACCTTGGGGTTCTTCTTGGTCCAGCTTTGAATAATGGCTTTTTCTTTGTTAAGTTCAGTTTGAAGGACTTGGTTTTGTTTCAAAATCTCAGTGTTCAGAATTTGTAGAGTTATTGTTTCTAGTTTGGCTTGCTTAAGTACAAGCAATTCATCTCTACATTTGTTCAAATCTGACACAATATTGTTATATTTTGAAAGCAAGTTAAGCCTTTGTTCTTCAACAAACTTTAAATCAACACAAATATAATTCATGTAAGATTGCCAATCAGAATCATTATCCATAGAAAGTAAAGTAGTTACCTTCTTCATGGTGATGTTGACCCACTCTCCATTTCTAGCATGACTTTTTCCCACAGCCACCTGATCCTCTTCTGAAAGTGCCATCAGTGCACTAACTCTTATTTCCTCATCTGAGGAAACCTCTTCATCATCCCAATCATATGCTTCAGCTAATAAAACCTTGTTCTTTGTCTGAATAGGTTTAGATGTTTGAGGAGCCTGAGACAATATGGGGTTAGTTTCAAGAAGTGCAAGTTTAGCTTTGATATTCCTATATTTTGTTTCAAAATCCTTTTGACCCTTGTTTTGGAATTGTTGGGTGGACTGAAACATTTTAGGTTGAAACTTGCTAATTCCTGAAAATTTGTAAGAGGGTTCTGAGATAGTTTTAGAATAACAGTCCCTAGCAAAATGACCCTTTTTACCACATTTAAAACATTCAGTGGTCTCATTTGCTTTTGATTTTGTAAAGTTGGACTGATTCCTTTTGATGAAACGTTTTGAACTAGCAAGGAGTGCCCTTTCTTGGAATTCCAAGTTTAGATCATTCAGGTATTCCTCATCAGTTCTTTCATCAATTTCTTCTTCAGAATCCTCTTGAGTATCCTGCACAACACCATTAGAATAGAAAGCAGTTGATATGGGTGTGGAGGTTAAGGCCTTTTTGGACTCAAAAGCTTTTGAGTCAGGATATCTCCTTGAGATCAAGTTGTCTTCATAGACAAACTTCCCATAAATTTCAGGGAGCTCAAGGTTCTGAATGTGATTAGCATTCCTCAGGCCTTGTGAGAAGTTGAGCCACTTCTCAGGGAGACTGTTGACAAAGCCAACATTTGTCTCATGTTTGGTCAGTACAACACCATCATTTGATAATTCATTTATCAAAGTTTTGTATCTGGTGTAGGTCTGTGAGAGACTTTCAGAGTCTTTTGACCTGAAAGTATTATACTCAAGTTTAAGGTCCATGACCCTATTTTCCTTGGTATCTGAGGGACCCTCAAAGCTGTTTACCAAGTCATCCCAAGTTTGCTTGGCTGTAAGACAGTTGATGACTGATTCCATTATATCGTCAGGAAGACATGATATAAGGATGCTTTTCAGGCGTTGGTCTTGATTGACCACCCTCCTCTCATCAATGGTCCATTGGGCCTCAGGCTTGTTAAGCCCTGCGGCAGTCTTAGGGACAAATGGGCCATCCCTGATACAGGTGATGTAGTAGGGTTCCATACCAGTAAGATAGCAAATCATACGCTTCTTCCATTTGCTAAATTTCCCAGTTTCAAGTCTGGGTGCAACAGCTGAGTAGCTGCCACCCTTTTTGTCGACTAGCTGGGGTACATTGATATCAGCCATAGTAGGATCTTGGTTTTAAAAACCTAGAGCACTCTTAGTTATTTTAAAAGATTTTATAAACCAGAGGCTCTGATACCACTTGTTGGTCCCTTCACACGATTAGAGTTAACTAGAAAGTTAATCTATTACGTGTTATGACTAATACAATGTTTAAGAATAATTCTAACAGTTATAAAACGCGTGTATAAAAAACAACAATATTTTTCAACGTTTAAATTCTTATTAGAAATAATTCCAAGAATCTATACCCAAGTGTTTTGCGGAACAAACACTTGGGATTGAATAGACAAGGGTATGGGGTGTCTCCTATCGAAACTCAAGTTTTGCTTGAGTGGTAACAATATACCCACTGAGCTATCTCAGTGAGTTGTATACTCTTTGTAGGAGAGAAGTTCCTTTGTAAAAGTTCAAGACTTTAATTATACAAAGCACACTTTAACTTCTCTCACAGTTGCTCTATTTATACACAAGTATTCTAAGTATAAGTGATTAAATATAATACAAGTTGTTGAGGTTGCGTGTCTGACAATTACAAATAGTAATTGTCATTTCCAAGAACCAATAGGAAAGGGCTAAATAAGTCTTTGAGAGTTGTTGGCTGACACTCCCTGACTTTTAGCCGCAATAGGGAAGGATGAGTCTGACAAGAGAAGAGTGTTGGGTTTACACTCTTATCTTCTCAGATCTTTTCCCTATTGTTCCCGCCTTTTCTTCAGGCGTTGGTTCCTCAGTCATTCAATCACTTTGTTGGTTGAGGAGACTGGGGTTCAGTGAGCTCTTATCCAATACTCACTGAACCATCATCTTCTTCTTTGGCTTAAGTCCTACTCAGGGAGTACCGCCTTCCTGAGTAGTGAATCCTTCTTCTTGAATTCGCCTTAAGCATCCTGAAGATGACTCACTGAGAGGCTGTTCTCTCAGTGACTTGAATTGTTCTCGGTTTAAGTTAACACTTAGTTAATTTGTGTCCAAATCATGTTCGAAGCATTCTTGGGTTTTACATAACCCAACAGTTCGGGTCTTGATCTTCCTCGTCATCCTCTCGAATACGTTTCCCTTTGTCAGCAGCTACCTTGCACGGTTTCTCAATGTGTGCTTGAAGAGCCGCGATCAGGTTGATTTCTTCTTGAGAAGGAGAGGTGATAGCAAAGAGTCTGTCGAGAAGCACAAGCTCGATTTCTTCAGTGGTGAGATCTTGAATCGGTTTGGTTTGGGAAGAAGATGAGACGACTTCTTTGATTTTGTCTTCAAGTTGTGAATCAATGTGCTCATTTATATTTTTCTGAAGATCAGGAAAATATTGCTTGACAAAATGCCTTGTCTTACGTGTGATATGATCTTTGATATTAAAACCAAGGAATTCATCTATCTTCTTCTTACTTTCCTGCATCTCCTCCACTTGCTGAGACAAGTTCTTGACTAAACTTTCCATTTCAGCCAATTTTGTTGTTGCTTGTTTGTCTCTTTGTGCTTGTGCTCTCTTTACTGCTTGTTTAAGTTTCTTTGCGGCAGGAGACACAACTTCAACTTTTGTGACATGGACAATTCTTCTTTTACTCTTTCCTTTGTAAGCCTTTTGAATTCTCTTAGAAATAGTTGCTTTTGATTTGGGTGATGAAGATTTTGAAGATGATGGAGTTAGTGAAGGAATTGAATCATCAGATTTAATTGTGTCCTTTGGAGGGGAAGAAGGAGGTGTTGGAGTGTGAGGAGGTGATTCAGGAGGTGTCTTAGGTGATGAAACAGGTGAGGGTTGAACTGGTGGTTGTTCCTGTTCCTGTTGAGGGTTACTAACAACCATAGCAAGTTCAGTTGGAGGAATTGATGGAGAACGTATGTAGCTATCTGCTTCCAAGTCAGCTTGAGCATCCTCCTTACGTTTCCTTTCTACTTCCTCTTGTCTTGCCTGTTCCTCAAGATCCATGGCAGCTTTAGTTGTTTTATCTCCCAGAATGTCCCTTTCTTCTTCCATGTTCCAATCTTCTGTATCATCGTTACGTGGTTGTCCTCCTTGATTGTCGTCAAACATAGAATCAGAGATTTCCTTGTCAGATAAAACAATATTGCTTTCCAGATCCTTTTCCTTCTCCTCCTGAGTCTGTGCTCCCAAGTCGGGTTGATTAACCGAGCTTGGTTGCTGAGTAGAGACCGATTCAGCCTTATCGAGTTGATTAATCGTATCGGGCTGAACCTTGGTTGTTGCAGCTCCAGATCTTCCGGGTTGATTAACCGGATTAACTTGGGTCGAAGCAGCTTCATGAACAGTTTCGGATCCTCCAACTCCATGTGTTCTCTCATACTCCATCTGTTGCTCCAATGCTTTCCTTGCCCTTCGCTCTTCATCTTCCTTTAATGACTTGAGACTCTGCTTTTGTGCATTTTCCTCAGAGATCTTATTATGAAGTTCTGCCTCTTCAACAGTCATAAAGACAGGTTCTTCTTCAGATTCAGATGATTCAGAAGCAGACTCAGTATCTTCATCAATGATTCCACTCAGTTCAGGTTTTGGTTGGGGTTTGCTTGGTACTCTCCTCTTGATGACAGTAGTTCGAGGATGTGGTTTCTTTGGTTCGGAGACACTTGATGCACTACCCGTCTTAGACTTACTTCGAGAACGAGTCTTAGAAGATCCTGATTCTTCAACCAACTTAGCAAGACCCACACGACGTTCACGGAATGCCTTGTCGTAATCAAGATATGCTTTAGTTTCTTTTACCTCATTAGTCATCAGAAATTCTGGCAATCGTGCACCTTGTTTGTGCGTGCTTTCTTTTGGAAAGTAGACTTTGCTTAATGTTTTATCCATTCTGTATTCATGAACCTCTTGATCAGTAGGACGCTTATCAAGGTCTTGATGTTGATCAAGTAGATAGCTAATGAGAACTTTGGTGTATCGTACAAATGGAATTTTCTTGAAGGTTTTTCGCATTAGGTACAGTATGTCTTCCCAAATGAGAGCAGCAAAGTCAATTGGTTCCTGGTTCACAAATCCCCATAAGACTTGAAGATGAGAAAGTCTTGGGTGCTCAAACCCACTATCTCTTCCAGATATGGAATGGGTTATAATGAAGAAGATAGTCCTCCAGGGTTGAGGAATGTTTCTTGCATTGACTTTGGAGATTGTGGTTAATGGTGTATCTGGTTGAACATCATAACCAATGTCTACAAGGAATTGCATGATTTCAGATTCTGAAGGTGTCGGGTGGAATTGGTTAGAAGTTTCAGGTGCATCTGGAAGTTTTAAGGCTTTACGGAGTGTGGCAGGTGTGACTCTGATTTTTTTACGATCCAGTGTACAAGTGAAATACTTGTCATCATTGCTTCTTGTGAAGGTATCCCAGAGTTGATGAATGTATAGTTCTGGAACGGTGTCCGAGCTATCAAGAAGATCCCTGCACTTATGAACTTTGAGAATCTCCACTGCAATCTGGCAACTTGAGTCAGAGCACTTGATCTTGTCCAGTTCAACACGTGAATTGTTCTTTCCAATTTCCATAGTATACCCGTGAGGAAAGACTTCATTTTTGGTGAGAGCAGGAAGAGGTTGTTGTTGTGAAGTCGCCATTGATGTGTTTCTGAATCAACAATCATATACGAATATACAGAATACATGTTTGTTAGAAATTGTTAGCTTTATGATTGGTTGTTTCATGCTTGGTCAAAGAATTTATCAAGAGTTAGCCAAATTCTATAAAATTTGATCAATTTCAATAAGTATAAAAGGATATAACTAAGGAAATTGATCAAATTCTATATCAGATCACAACTGCGATAATTATGTCAACTGCGATAATTCGGGTCAACAGTTCCAATGGTAAAATGATTAGCAAGGAGAAATGCATACAGTTTATCGTACCACACCCTCGGGGCTTGTTTAAGGCCGTATAGGGCTTTCTTAAGCCGATATACATGGTTTGGATGATCTGGGTCCACGAAGCCTTCTGGTTGTAACACGTACACCTCTTCTCAGAGTTGTCCATTGAGAAATGCCGTCTTCACATCCATTTGATAGACTGTGATGTTCTTGTGGGCTGCGTATGCCAGAAAAATTCGAACTCCCTCAATCCGAGCCACTGGAGCAAACGATTCCTCAAAGTCAATACCCTCTTCTTGGCTATACCCTTTTGCTACCAGTCGGGACTTGTTACGAATCACTGTACCATCTGCATCCATCTTGTTCTTCCCAATCCATTTCAATCCAACAACATAAACTCCATCTGGTCTTTCAACTAATTCCCAAACTTCCAAACGTTTGAATTGTTCCAGCTCTTCTTGCATGGATTCAATCCAGTTGTCATATGTAAGGGCTTCTTTGATGTTTTTAGGTTCAGATTGACAGACAGTGAGTGCATACATGCAGTGTTCACTATCTGAGTGAAGTTTTTGTCTTGTGATGACTGGATTGTTAGGATTTCCAATTATATTTACCAAAGGATGATCTCTTGTCCATTTGTGGGTGGAAGGAAAATGTTGAATGTTGTTTTGGTGAGATGACGGGTCCATGTTGCTCGAGGATGATTCTCCTATTTCTGGAATGGTTGGTGGTGGAGCAAATGGATTGAAAAATGCATTCCCGTCATAATCAGAAGGTGTGAGAACTTGGTTAGAAGTGGGGGAAGAATCTTCAACTGTAGGTGGAGGTGTTTGAACCAAGGTTGTCAAGATCGGGATCCTACCTAGGATCGTTTTCGGCTTTGCAAGATCGGGATCGTAGGATCGTAGGATCGGATCCTACCTAGGATCGTTTTTGGCGTTTCCTTTACATATGTATACAAACCATTTTTAAAAACCTTCCTCTCAAAAAAAGTCAAAAAAAAAAAAGGATCGGATCGTACAATTATTTACAACACAAACACTCTTAATCATAAATCCCCAATTTACGGAAAACCCTAGAACTAAACATCACAATTCTGATCGTTCTAGCCATTGGATCATGATTCTGTTCAAAAACATCTTTAATAATGACATATTAAGCACAAAAACACTCACAAAATTCAAAGATCTTGATCGGATTATGCAGAATGAATGACGTCCGTTGATGATGGTGGGTGGGTGGTATTAAATTCGGTAGGTGAAATGTCAGTTGTAATAACTGCGGTTAATTTTTGACTTAAATATCTATTAATCAACTTTGCAATCTTGACAACTCTAGTCCCCTAACCTTGATTCTTTGTATTCCTAGTCCTAAACCCACCATGTGACTAACTCTAAGTCTCAAATATTTCATTTAAGGCACATAACTTTTTCCATCTTGAAATCTTATCACCAAAACTTTGTGAAGCAACAATTTCTGAAAGTATGCAAGTACAATTTAAAAAATTGTGGTAAAAAATTATCTCCCCCTCAACACGTGTTCAAAAATAATTTGAGACATTGTAAAATAAACAACGTGTTGGATAAGGGTTTGTACTTGCATTATATATATATATATATATATATATATATATATATATATATATATATAATATATATATATATATATATATATATATATATATATATATATATATATATACAAAGATAGTTTGGAGATGTTTGACTTTGTTAATTGTTTTTAAGAAACTTTTCCAAATCATTTGGCGTCAAACATCTCATACCAATCCGGTGAACCAGATCCACAAATCTTGCATGAGGCAAGGCTTTTGTGAACAGATCCGCCAGTTGGTGTTCAGTTCCCACAAAATATAATTCAACAGTACCCTTTTCCACGTGTTCCTTGATGAAATGGTACCGGAGATCAATATGCTTTGATTTGGAATGCTGCACGGTGTTGCATGAAATAGCAATGGCACTCTTGGAATCACAGTACATAGGAATCTTGTTGAATATGTATCCGTAGTCCATCAGTTGTGATCTCATCCAGATGATTTGAGCACAACAGGCAGACATGGCTACATATTCAGATTCTGTTGAAGACAGTGAGGTGCAGTCTTGTTTCTTTGATTGCCAATAGACGAGCTTGTCACCCAAGAATTGAACTCCCCCTGATGTACTCTTGCATGTATCTAAGCATCCTGCATGGTCAGCGTCTGAAAATGCAACAAGTTCAAACCCAGAATCCTTTGGATACCAGATTCCCAAATTAATGGTTCCCTTTATGTATCTAAGGATTCTTTTAATGGCTGACAAATGCCGTTCAGTCGGTCTAGACTGATATCGGGAGCAAAGATATGTGGCAAATACAACATCCGGTCTGCTAGCCATGAGATACATGATCGAGCCAATCATACCACGATACTTCGTAGGATCAATGGGTGTCCCATGTATGTCAGCATCTAGCTTTGGGGATGAGGAGGACATTGGGGTATTATAGGTGTCACAGCTGGTCATACCATGCTTTTTCAGGATTTCCTGAGCATATTTTGACTGACTTAGAAATATACCACGGGGTGATTGATGAACTTGCAATCCTAGAAAGAATTTAAGTTCACCCATCATAGACATCTCAAAGTTTTGTTTCATCAGTTTAGAAAAAGCGTTTGAATATTTTTTATTGGTGGAACCAAAAATAATATCATCCACATAAATTTGAACAATGAGAATGTCTTCCCCGTGTGTTTGTATAAATAAAGTCGGGTCAACAGTTCCAATGGTAAAATGATTAGCAAGGAGAAATGCAGACAGTTTATCGTACCACGCCCTCGGGGCTTGTTTAAGGCCGTATAGGGCTTTCTTAAGCCGATATACACGGTTTGGATGATCTGGGTCCACGAAGCCTTCTGGTTGTGACACGTACACCTCTTCTCGGAGTTGTCCATTGAGAAATGCCGTCTTCACATCCATCTGATAGACTGTGATGTTCTTGTGGGCTGCGTATGCCAGAAACATTCAAACTGCCTCAATCCGAGCCACTGGAGCAAACGATTCCTCGAAGTCAATACCCTCTTCTTGGCTATACCCTTTTGCTACCAGTCGGGACTTGTTATGAATCACTGTACCATCTGCATCCAGCTTGTTCTTCCAAATCCATTTCAATCCAACAACATAAACTCCATCTGGTCTTTCAACTAATTCCCAAACTTCCAAACGTTTGAATTGTTCCAGCTCTTCTTGCATGGATTCAATCCAGTTGTCATATGTAAGGGCTTCTTTGATGTTTTTAGGTTCAGATTGACAGACAGTGAGTGCATACATGCAGTGTTCACTATCTGAGTGAAGTTTTTGTCTTGTGATGACTGGATTGTTAGGATTTCCAATTATATTTACCAAAGGATGATCTCTTGTCCATTTGTGGGTGGAAGGAAAATGTTGAATGTTGTTTTGGTGAGATGATGGGTCCATGTTGCTCGAGGATGATTCTCCTATTTCTGGAATGGTTGGTGGTGGAGCAAATGGATTGAAAAATGCATTCCCATCATAATCGAAAGGTGTGGGAACTTGGTTAGAAGTGGGAGAAGAATCTTCAACTGCAGGTGGAGGTGTTTGAACCATGGGTGATGAGGGTTCAGGTTGAGGTGCATCGTTAGCAACTGCTGTAGAAGTAGTTGCAGATTGATCAGGTGCTTGATTTGGGATTTGTTGAGCAGCGGAACTGGTGGAAGCATCTGATGCACTATTAACACGAACTTCATCAAACATTGGTGCAAACAAATCTTCCAGATCTTTCCTGTTAAAAGGTAAAGGTGCAGCCGAAGATTCAGGGAAGTTTAGACGGTTATGTTCGGGTTCTAAGCGGTCTTGCTCAGAAGCCATGTCCGTGAGTTCATCAAGATTTGCGTGTATAGTCTCTTGAATTTCCCCGGTCCGACGATTCCAAAATCTATATCCCTTAGAATTCTCACAGTAGCCAACGAATATCCCAATATCTGCTTTAGCCTTAAGTTTACCAAGATCATCTCTATCATTCTTCGGGTAACACAGTGCTCCAAAGACATGAAAGTAGTTGATATTTGGTTTTCTGCCTTGAATAAGCTCATATGGAGTTTTGTTGTGTCGTCTGTTGATCATGCCGCGGTTCTGGGTATAACATGCAGTATTAACAGCTTCAGTCCAAAGATAGTCTGGTAATTGAGCATTGATCAACATTGTTCTAGCTGCTTCCACAAGCGTACGGTTTCGTCTTTCAACTACACCATTCTGTTCGGGAGTGCGAGCAATTAAATATTGATGAACAATCCCATGCTTCTCAGTGTATTCCCGAAGGGTTTGATTCTTAAATTCAGTGCCGTTGTCTGTTCGAAGAATCCTGACGGTGTTACGGACTTGAACTTGAATCTTTGTGAGAAACGTGATGGCCATTGACGAAACTTGATCTTTTGTCCGAAGAAAGTAGACCCATGTCCATCGTGAGTAATCATCCACTATTACCAAAATATACCTTTTCCCGTTAGTAGTTTGAACCCGCATTGGACCACACAAATCCATATGTAGCAGCTGTAGGACATGATCCGTGCTGTGTTCTGTTTTGGGAGGAAAGTGAGCACGGTGACTTTTCCCTTGTTCACATGCAGAACACAAATGATCTTTGGCATATCTGAATTTGGGTAATCCATCAACCAATTTATTTCTTGCAAGGTCAGTCATGGTTTTGAAGTTGAGATGAGACAATCTTTTATGCCATAACCAAGCCTTGTGGTGGGAGAGCCTTGGAGAGTAAACAAATAGGAGATGAAGCTGTCATGCCTTCAAAGGATATGGTGTATAGACTGGTTCCGCGTCTTCCTTTCATCAAATCATTTCCTTGAAGATCACGAATGAAGCAAGTTTTCTCCCTAAATGCTACTTCTAAGTCTCCATCACAGAATTGTCCCACTGAGAATAAATTGTGACCAAGGCCTTCAACATAGTATACACGACTGATCTCGATGTTCCCATTTACATAATCTCCATAGCCCATAATTGCTGCGAAGTGATCATTCCTGAACCTGACTGTTCCAATGAACTTTGCGATAAAGTTTGTGAGAAGCTTGAGGTTGCCGGTCATGTGTCGGGAACACCCGCTATCAACAATCCATAGGACAATTTGGATCACCTGCATCACAAACATTGGAAACAGGTGGAGAATTGGTAACGGTTGGACCCGTTGGGTTAGTAACACAAGATTTAATTATCTTAGGAACCCATTTAAAACTTGCAGTGTTTTGTAACCAACGTTGCCATGTCCAACTAGTCTCAGCCTTTTTCCTAATGAATGCACTAGGTGATTTGGTTGTCTTAGGTTTGGCTATGGGTGTTTCAACGGTTTGCTCAGAAACAACTAGTGGTGGTTTCCCTAAAATGGACTTGGCAACAGTTTTGAGCCTAGAGGAAGAGCCACTAGTTCGTTTCTTTTTCCGTTTTAACAGAGTTTTAGCAATGCAGTTTTGATGATCACCAGATAATATACTAGTACGACAAACAATACAACTAGCATCAATCATAACATCAACATTATCATTCATAGATTCAACATTTGTTACATCATTCCTAGAATTGGACTTAGCTAAGGTCGATTCTATTCCTGACATTACATCTGTGTTATTCAAACTACTTTCTTGAACTTCTGAAGACTTAGATGATCCGTTCCTAGACTTCCTGACTCTACTCTTCTGTTGTTTCTTGGGAGTCTTGGAACTGCTAGCCTTAGAGATAATATCTAGTCCTGTGGAAGTAGAAGTGTTTGCATTAGTGGTTGAGTCTGATGCTTGGGTAATTGCTTTGTCTACTACATACATCCCTGGGGCAATCTTATGAACATTTGCTTTGCCTTTTTCTAAAACTCTGATTTTCTTCTTCATATCAACAATGATGTGTTGGAATTCTTGATTTTGTGAATCTAATTTTCTGTTGAGGCGGACTGTGTCATTTCTGTTTTGAAGAATTTCATCCAGTTCCTTTTCATTTTTAAACAGTTTTAGTCTTAAGAAAGCTTTTGTTTCCTTATTATTTTCAGAAACATGACTGTTTTGAAATGATAAAGATCCTATGAGATTTTGAAATTTTATTTCAAATTCAGCACTTTGATTTTGACACCAATCAAGCCTTTTTTGAAGATTAAAAACTTTGTTTTCCACATCATTGTTGATTTGTCGAAGATCCTCATTCTCTTTGACCAAATTTTCTATTTCCATTTGCAACATCTCAACATTTACAGCATGATCATTCACAAGCAATTCATTGCATGACTCATAAAGCGAATTCATAATCACAGAAACAACGTCATAACACAGAACTTTTTCTAAGAGTCGATCATTTTCGTTTTTCAAAGTTTTCTTTTGAAGTTTTTGTCTTTGAAGTTTGTCGTCTTGTTCTTTGAAAATGCCCTTCATAGATGCAACTTCCGCGGATAATTCTTGTTCCCATTGTGTTGCATATTTCTTTAGATGTTTGACATGAGGCAGAATTTTCTTTTGAAGAATGTCTCGCTTTTCTTTCGCGACTGGGGAAAGAAAAGTAGAGACTTCGATTTGAGAATTAAACTCAATTTCATTTTCCAAGAAAAATATGTCTTCCATAATTATATCAAAATATCAAAATAATTTACTTTCTGGTAATTTTGGATTAACATCATCGTCCTCAGTCAAAGAATCCTTGATATGTGCAACATTTTTGGAAACAGGAAGTATTGTAGGAGAAGCATGTATGTTTGTGTTAACAAATGTTTGTTCTGTTTCATCCTTTGAGGGGACAAATTTGATTTGACGTCT
The DNA here is from genome assembly GCA_021014915.2 of Artemisia tridentata subsp. tridentata. Classification (NCBI taxonomy): domain Eukaryota; kingdom Viridiplantae; phylum Streptophyta; class Magnoliopsida; order Asterales; family Asteraceae; genus Artemisia; species Artemisia tridentata. Next base: position 88,097,622 of record CP139503.1, on the reverse strand, counting down.
TGCATTATAATCATGATGAACTCTGGAAAAATCTTTTTCAGTTTTTGGTCGACTCTCAAGTTCTTTTTGACGTTCAAGAATTTCAAGTTCTTCATCATTACCAAGCACAACAACTCTTTGAAAGGTATCATCAAGTAATAATTCTGCATTGTATAACTTGGGATTTTTGTTTAGTGCTTTTGAAAGAAAACGTGGTTGGTCACTGCCAATAGCAAATCCAACTCCTTTCGGAACTGGTTTTACCGATAGCCTTTGAATTTGAGTTATGGATTCACCATTTTTGTAGACAATAGTTTGAAACTCTTTAAGTTTGGATTCCAAAACGACAATTTCTTCAAGATATGAGTCGACACGTTTACTTGAGGCTTGCTTTTCTTCAAGAAGATTATTTTGAGATGTTGAAAGCTCAGATTGAGTTTTTAACAACTCAGAATTTAAAGCATTAATTTGTAATTTGAATTCAAATTGATCCTTTTCTTGTTGAGAGAGAAGCTCAGCCTTAGAAACGGTTAGCTCACGAACTTGATGTTCTAAATTTTGAACTTTGACGTACTCTTTTTGGAAAGCAATCTCAAAACCTTTTTCACGTTTTTCTTTTTTTTTTTGATATCCTAAAAGTTGTAGTTTATATCACTCGTTGTCCTTCGTTAACAATGCAATTTTCTCTTTAAGATTTTTATTGATTTCATTGCATTTTTCAATTTGTGATTGGGTGGTCATTAACAAGGCCTGAAGCTCTGAATCTTGATCAGGCAAAGGATCATTTTGTTCAAGATGATCCAAATTTTCATCTCCAATAGGATCATCAAATGAAACGACAGTTTTATCATCATCAAATGATACAACAGTGTTTATTGGATCATCTGATGGAGATGAGAATGATGAATCATGTTGAACAAAATTGTCATTTGTAGATGAAGATGCAGAAGGTGAAGCAATTTCATGTATAAGACATTGTGGATCAGGTACCTGAGATAGACCGTCGGTGTCATAAACCGGGCCTGTCTCGGACATGTTCATCTCTTGCATGTTTGCCATGAGCATTACTACAGCATTTGCTTCAAGATCTTCCATCTCATCATCAGATGCAGCATTGGCCATGAAACTTTGTTCATTCTGAGTCACCATTCCTGCTGCTTTCTCATCCTTAAGAGCCATTAGAAGAGCTTCCTTGTGATATGCACTGCCCATAGTACGAGGCTTTGGACATGCATTTTCCATGTGACCATTCCCACCACAGTTGTAGCATGTGATTGAAGTATTTGCAATGCCTTTCTGTGCATTCCCAGCCATCTGATTTCTGCTCTGTGTAGTTCCCACACTGTTCCTGTTACCCCCTGCAGAATTAAACCTGTTCCCTCCTGACTGAAACCTCTGAGACCCATAGTTTCCACTGTTCCCTGAACCATATCTGCCCGAAGACTGATTCTGAATTTCCACTCTGCCATCGTTAATAATAGCTTGATTCCTGGTATTGGAAGATGAACGAAAACGATTGTTGGATTTTGTGAACTTGCCAAATGCCTTAGCAATTAATCCAAATGCTTCATTAAGAGAGTTGAATGCATCTTCCTCTTCATCATAATCAGCGTTTGAGTACAACATGGAATCTGAGTTGTTATATGGAACCATTTGGTTGTCAGAGTATTGTGATGGTGCTTCATATGGGATGATTTGGTTAGAAGGTTGTGGTTGAAAACTTGGTTGAAAAGATGATTGTCCAAATTCCTGGTTTCGTAGTGGAAAGTTGGATTGAGCAACAAGAGCAAGTGAGTTAGGTGTTGGTGATGGTATGAAACCGCCTCATGCTGCAACTTCCTTATCTACCTCAGATTGATGTTGTTTCAGAAAGTCATACATTAGTCCATACTTGACTTCACCAATCTTCTTAGTTTGCCTGACAAATGTTGCATATTTCTGCCATTCTGGTCCAAGGCAACCCAGAAATTTTGAATTGATAGCAATCTTAGGTAACTTGATGTCATGATGATCGAGGTCATTTACAACATTTGTGAAACGGTGGTAGTATGATTCAATTGTCTCCCCTGGTTCCATGATGAAATTATTGTATTCCATATAAAGCTTTGACTCAAGGTCGTCTTGATTTAACTCAGTCCCTTCCATTAGAAGATGCACATGTTCCCACATGTCTTTGGCAGTCTTTTGAGCATCAATACTTTGGTAAATAGGATTGGGAATCCCCTGAAGTATGTAAGACATTGCCAACTGATTTGCCTCTTGTTGCAATGTTTGTTCAGTTGTGTAGTTAGCGACAGCAATGGGAGTTGATGTTTCATCTCTTTCTGTAGTTCCTGGAACAACATTTACTGGAATTGGAAAGGGTCCTTCTTCAATGGCTTGCTTAAGATATTTCCCATGGGGTTTACGGAGTTCAATGAATCTGAGAAATCTACTAGCCCACTGCACATAGTTACCAGGTGTCAGCATAGGTGGAGTGTCCTGATTCCCAGCTTCATGTCGAGATTGATGACTGCTGATTGCCTCACACATCTTGTTAAACCAATGTGGTTCTCTGGAGTAGGATGGATTGTTCAGCATTTGATTCTGTTGCATGATTTGTTGTGGGGATACTTGTGGTGGAGAGAGAAATTGATGATGTTGCACGAATGCTTGTTGTTGTTGATACTGAGGATGAAATTGATGTTGTTGAGGATATTGCTGTAGCTGATAGTAGTAATTGAAGTGAGGTGGTTGAGACATATCTGGATCTTAAAGATAATTAAGATATGTGTTGATGAGTTATGTTAAGTTGGTTTGGAAATCAGAAGATTTTGTCCAATTGCGATAAGTACTGTTCACTGAAGTGCGATAAGTACAGTTCACCAAGTGCGATAAGTATAGTTCACCAAGTGCGATAAGTACAGTTCACCAAGTGCGATAAGCTTCAATAGCGATATCGATAGTAGAAAATGCGATAAAACTAGAAAGTGCGATAAACAATGACAATTTGGATATGTTATCTTAAAGTGCGATAAGTTATAGCGAAATGCGATAAAATATCAAACTGCGATAAGATAAGATAGCAAACTGCGATAATTTATGGCAATTGCGATAGTTTTATCTCAATTCCAAGTTCGATAATTCTCAACTCTTGTACAAGAGAAGAGAAGCAACCAAGTCGAAGTATTTTCACTTTCTTATACAAGAAAGTACAATACTGAGTTCCAATGCCGATAACTGAAGATCTGCCAAATGCGATGAAACCCTAACTTATCTTGATTCGAACTGCGATAAAACCCTAACTTATCTTGATTCGAACTGCGATGAAACCCTTAGTTGTCGAAGTTCACTCAGAAACCAAAAATTTCACTTTTCATCAACTTTTCCAATTCGCTAATAACACGGATTACACCAAATCGTCCAAATAACCAATAAACCCGATTGTTTTTTACTTTAAACGATTAGTAATCACAAGATTTGATGAAGATTAAGCTCGTTAATGTATAAAAATGAAATTCGATGAAGAGTTGTGAAATTTCAACGAGATCAAAGCTACTTTTCAACACGAACAAGAGTTTAACGTTTGAACAAAAAACCTTATGAAATCTATAAAACCAACGTAGTTAACGATACTAATGACTCAAAAACACGATCCTAACTATCCCTTGGCGAATGATACCACTTGTAGGTCGCTAATATCTCAAACACACACACGATATGACTAAAGTAAACACGTACAACTACTATCTAATAAGCTACGAATAAGAAGAAAAGTAAATAAGCAATAAGAGAAGAGAATAAGATGAGAATAAGAGAGAATGGAAGGCTTTCACTATTCGAATGATTAAGGAACAAGGCTTTCGCCACTTACATGAAAAACCAATATGAAATATGATGCCCCATGCCTTCTATTTATAGGCTTTGTGTTAGGGCAACAAATACAAAATAGATTCTAGAAGGTTTAAGACTAAAGTGGGCGGTCCATGGGCTTCTAATGGACCGCACCAATATTGCAAACATAAAGCCCAACTCGTGCAACATTTTAACTAAATGAACAAGACTTGTAAATTTAACAAAACGTGTTCCTAACAAAATGGTGTAAATGAATAGGTCTCGACTTGCGACCTAAAATATTGTGATAAGTTTAGATTATTACTGGCTTTTCGGTCTCAATGAGTGAGATGATGAATGTGGAAATCTCCGAATGTGATAGTGTTGGATTCGTGGGTTTTAAAATATTTAAAGTTCAAAAATGACTTATTATTAGTATTATCGATGTTATGCGAAAAAAAATGCTATCGATTTAGATATAACTAGGAAGTTTTAACATAGGCTAGTAAGTAATAAGTTAAAATATTTATTTTAAATATTTTTAGTTAGTAAAAGTTAAGTTATAAATTGTTCGTATTATTTATTTATTACACGTTATTAATCGTTGAGAAAAATATTTTTAGTTACACGTTTATGAAATCTAAGTATAATACAAGTTTTTCTAAAAATACAATGTTGCTACCACAGTTTCCCTTAACTTTATAATGGTTACATTTTTAACCCGAAAGTTAATTTATTTACAATTTTAGACCAAAAACAATATTTTACACTTTTTACCCCCATTTTTCGTTAATTGCAGTTTTGGTCCCTCGTTCTATTTCAAGTTTTCAAATTTTCAGTTTCGGACACTATTTTTCAGGAATTTACACTTTTAGTCTTTGTTTCGAAAAATTTGCAATTTTAGTCCAAAATTCTTAAAATACACTTTTTAACTCAACTTTCTAAAAATGACAGTTTATACCCTCAAGTTTTATCCACATTTTATATTTTCAGATTCGACCCCACATTCTTTCTAATTTTACGATTTACACCCTTCGTTATAATTTTTGCAAAATTAGTCCAAAAGTTAGTTTTCGAAAAGTTAAGTTTTTCTTTTCATAAAAGCTACAATTTCTAGCTTATTCAAGCTTATAAAATCAACTTATAGCCTTTATATTTCTCAAAAATTCTTTTAGTTCGACATATATGTAAAAATTTGGCATTGGGCTTGTTAGCCTGTTAAGGCCCAAAAACAGTTTTAAGAAACTCATAAGGGTGTTAGACTGAGCATTAGGATTAGGATCGGATTAGTTAGTATTTTTGTTTATACGACGTGCATGTCTCGACATTTAGGTTCACCTTAGTATAAAGGTTCGAGTAGTGTACGAATATATATATATATATATATATATATATATATATATATATATATATATATATATATATATATATATATATATATATATATATATATATATATATATATATATATATATATATATCGTACGTGTGAAATAAAAATTATTGATTAAATCCTAAGGTGACTTAGGTGGTTCTCGGCATGAAAAAAAGAATGTAATTCGAATAGAAAAGAAAAGAGTGAGTGATGACTTACTACACCAAACTTGGTGGTGAAGAGATATGGTACGAGTGAAAATAAAACGAACCCGAGCTAAAAGCTTGAATCCCTTTCGAATATGACCCACAATCAAAAAAAACCCAAAAGACTTAGAAAACTTGATTGGCCAAAACCTTTGCTTATTGCTCCTCTTTGTAGCTCGACAGTAACTCAATGGAACAAAAGAAATGTTGTGTAGTTGATAAGTGTTGGTAAGTTTTAGTGTGTGAGGAAATGTGAGTTATTGAGGGTTTATATAGGCGTTTTGGGCATGGCTTTTGTATTAAAATAGTCTTCTCGCATGGTTTCTAGGTGAGTGAAAAGATGGTATGTGTAGTCTAGTCGAGTAGAAAAGAAAGTGGTCAAATGAGACATGCTTTGGTATGGTCCTGTCGATCTAGGGTGGTGGTGGAAGTTATGATGGTTTGTTTGTATGGATACACGATGGGACGAAGGGGGAAGAAAAACATGTGTTCTTTGTACTAGTCGAATATTATAAGGAAAAAGGGGTAAAGGATGTGGTATGTTGGAGTTTAAGGGACATATGATCCTTTGGTTTATATGGTTTCAAGAGTGAGGTGTGGGTTTAATAGTTGTTTATGATTTAGGCTAGGTTTTGGGAAAAGACTTATCATGGTTTTTGGGTGGCTTGACATGTTGACTTGTTGGTGTTCTTGCATGCATGAAGGAAAAGAAAGAAAAGAAGTGTGTTGACTGGTTGTGTCGAGCGAGAGCAACATAAAAAGAAAATGTGTAAGAGTTACACAGAAAAAAAAATGTAACACCCCGACCCGACAAGGGTAGAGATGTCACAACAATGGTGACATATCAGAAACATACACAAGCATACATCTTCAATAATACAAAGGAATCCAAAGGTTACAAGAAATTACAAGGAAATACAAAATTTACAGAGGAACAAATACTAAGTCTGAAAATATAAATTCTTCTAGTCATCTATATCAAATGGCTATCACAGTGTAGTCTTCTAAGTCCAATGGTACTCTCCACTCATACCCAGCTTCCTACTAAAAACCTGCCGCAGGAAAAGAAATGCGGCTGAGCTACGAGAGCTCAGTGAACAGATATAACGGTAACAAAGCAGTAATAAAGAATAGTACAGAGTGTCAGAAATATAAGTCATGCAGATATAATCAGAGTTAAAGGATAAACAAAGGAGTAAGGATAAAGGATAGGGAATAATAAATAGATAAAGGTAAAAGGGGAAACAGTGCAAGATATAATAAGGGTCAAAGGTAAGTAAATGTATATGGTATAGGGAGAACAGTAATCCACCACGAGCCCAGAAACAGAGATATAATATATATAACCATGCCATCATCATCAATCAGAGGGGTGTCCTCTCAGTAACCAGATAATATGAGGGGTGTCCTCATGTATCAAATGGAGTAGCTAGCTCCCAGAGGTTGTGAAAGACGTGTATCCAGCACACACCATCAGTCACCAGAGATATAACAGATAATATAAACAGATAACAGAAACAGAACAAATCTAGGATGCATCCATACGCCCCAGGTGGCCAGAGTCTACCAATAAACACCAGATAAAATAAAGTCAGGGACGGGATAGGTCATCTCTCTCCTACCCTAGAGTCAAGTCATCGGTGCATCAATGACAAGGACATGAACACCTCATGCCTAGTGAGTTGGCTCGGGTATCAAACCGTGGTCAGAGTCAGATATCATATCATAGGGTCATGAATAAAGGTTCATGTCAAATATTTCAGGAGTAATATCAGAGGTTCAGAAATAAATCAGGTTTATATCAGAGTTTATAAACATGTTCAAGTCCAGGTCCAGAAATAGTATATCAGATTAATGCTTATATCAAAGTTCAAATTAAGTTTCAAAACAAGAGTTTATAGCCAGGTTTAGAATAAGGTTCAAATCAAGGTTCAATAGGTCATATTAAAAGTTCATAATCAAAATGGTTTATAGGTTCGTAGAGAAGATTTTTAATTCAAAGGTTTCATATTAAACTTGTATTTAGAATAATCTTTCAGTGACTTTCATAAAATGATGCTTAGTAAAACCTTTTTATAAAGATAGTCTTTAAAAGAGATTTTCATAAAACCTTTAGTGCAGTTCCAATCCAAAAATTGGTATAACATCGTATTCAAAACTTTTCTCAAAAACCTTTTCATATTATCAAGGAAAGTTTCCAATTTCAGTTATAATGTCAAAATGAATCTTCAGGGTATTCAGAGGTTTGCATATTCAGGTCACAAGGTGAAGAACGAATCATGTCAAGTATCAAAGGAACAAAACAGGGTTCAGTTTATCAAAGGAACTCAGAATCAGATACCATATCAGGAAGGTTCATAATCAAATTCTTATAACAAGGTTCTAATCAGGGATTTATAAACAAGGGAATCATATGAAAGGTTCAAGTAAAGGGGATCATAGCAATGGCATCAATACAGAAACTGACAGATCAAAAAATGAAAGAGATCATGAGAAACCTGTGAGAAGGTTCAGAATATCTGTACCTTATACCGCAAATGAAAACACAACAGAACAACAAGGTCGGAAGCAACTCCGTCTTCAGCGGATCTACATGAATTCATGACTAACTTATTAAAATCTTATTTAATTTCAGATTACTTATTTTAGTCGGCTTTCCAGTTTTAGTAACTTTTCCTTTTTAGGTAACTTTCCAGAAATAGCAACTTTCCTTATTTAGCAGGTTTCCAGAATTAACAGATTTCCATATTTAACAAGATACTATCATTACATAGTAGGTTAAGTCCTTATTTACAGATTATTATGGGATTAAGGTATATTTTATCAAGTTGCAAAACGTTAGGGTTAATTATGACAGATTTTCATATTGTAGGGTTTTAAATGCAAATATTCTAAATTCAAAGGTCTAACATGAAAATACTTTAAGTTACTTATTTAAATACTCATTTTATTCAGAATGACATCTTAATCCCTTTAGTTTCACAGATTACAGTTTATACCCCTCTAGTTTCAATATTTACAAAACAAACCCTAGATTTACATAATTCATGATTTAATCCCTGTAATATCCATATTTACCAACCAAGCATATTATTTTACAAAATTACAGAATGTAACCTCAGAATTAAGTATAGTACGAATCAGACCCTCAGAATTCAAAAATTACACATTTGGTCCCTTAACTTTACAAAACTTATAATTCAAATCATAATTTAATAACAATTACATATTAAGCCCATAAATACTCAAATTTACACATTACACTTTTAATATCAGTATTTACACGAGACACCTTCAATTTTCCAGAATTTGCACTTTTAGTCCCTCCTTTTTAATTATTTTTCAATTCGACACAAAATTACCATTTAAATCCTTTTCTTGCAAAATTTACACATAAGACCCTTATATTATATTTTTCACACGTTGCCCCAGGTCCAAAACATGTTACAAAAATACCCCACAAGTTTCGTTAATTACAAAACACACCCTTTCCATTTAATTTTCAAATCGGTAAACCTTTTATTAACAAATTCAAACCCTAAAATTCCAAATCAGTAAGCAATCATTATATCATCATTATACCTCATTTATTTCCAGATTTCATCCTACAAAAACCCTAATTCAATCGGTTCTATAATTTTTGTCTACGATTTCCTTTTTATTCCAAAAACCCGATAACCAAATAAAATCATAAATCACGATTTAGGTTCAAACAATTCGAAGGGCCATTTTTCCTATGTTATATGATGTATATAGAACTCATGAAAAATAAGTACACACCTCAGAAAAATCGCATGTAATATGTATAGAATAATTACGTTTTTAGGGTTTAATTCACAAACGAATTATAGATCATGCATGGATCGACTTTAGCATTTTATATGAAGCTTATATGATGTAGAGAACGTGAGAAAATACCAAATTGATTTTTGGACGTGTAGTATAGGCGTGATTATTTTTGTCCCACAACTTAGCAATTCGACACAAATAATTCTCCACGAGCACATGAGCAACTCCACGACCTTATAGCCATTTTTCACAGACCATATATGATGTAAGGAACATGGGAAAATTAACAAAAGAATTTTAGAAGGGTCGTACGAATTATGGGAGAATATACCTCACAATTACACGCGACAAGGGAAATAATTTCCCACGATCGAAACAGGCAAGGTACCACCTTAAACGAATTTTTCTAGCCTTCTTTGGATGATAAGGAACACAGAAAAAATGATCATACACCTCCAGAAAATCGTATGGCTTGTTTGTGAATTTTTTTTTTTTTTTTTTTTTTTTTTTTTTTTTTTTTTTTTTTTTTTTTGTGTTTTGCTTCAATCGGCTAGGGTTTATTAGGTTTAAATGGTTGTCATCTTAAAATGGAGAAAATACCGTGACTTGGGGGAGGGATAAATGACCAAAAACTCGGCCCAAGTTAAGACTAAGTCAAACACATTTATTTTGATTTCAATTTTCCTTATTTACTTATCTTTATTTGATTTTATTTGATTTTAAATATAATATAATTATTTGTTTCAAAAATTTCGGTACATAAAGTATTTTGTGTGTTCAAATTAATTTTTTTGATACATTGCAAAATGTTACATGTAGTAGCAAAATTAATTTACTTAGTATCTTAATCATTTCCAGAAGTTTGGGGATTCATTTGGTGTTTTATAAACTCTTAAATTAAATTTTAAAGTTGTAGGGGCATTTTGGTCTTTTTACATGTTTCAGATTTTAGGGTTTTACAACTCTTCCCCTCTAAAAAAAATTTCGTCCTCGAAAATTGAAGTCGCAAAGTAAAGCGAAGTCGTAGCAAAACGCAACAGATCATCATAATATTCTCATGCCCGAGGAGGTTCTTCCAAAAGATCTTCAGACCAAAAGTTTTCTCATGACTCAGATCAAAACGAGATGGGTTCAGATTTCTCAGAAGGAGACAAAATAAGTGAATTCTGATCAAAAGGACCATTCAACAAAAATGGATGATAGGTGAGTCTTCCGAAAAGCTTATATAAAATACGAACAGAACTTCAAATCAGATTAACTTTATCATCAGTGGAGAGTTCTACAAAGAGCTTAAGATATATAACTGAGGTCAACAGAATGCAATACGAGAGTCCAAACTCATCCAGATATCTAATGAACGAAGGCAGAGTATACGCTTAGGTAGAATGGACCTAAAGTCTCACTAATCACGGATAACCAACGGAGATCAGATTCTAACTTCTTAGGTACTCCCCCAAGACATCATATGGCCACAATGAGTGCACGTTATATGGTGTAAGTATTATCACGTTGATCAGGCGTCATAATACTAGCACCACATAAATATGCCTTCATGATGATCATACTTTATCTCAAGTCGTAATCAAAACTCCCTATCTCATCCACCTAGTACTTCTACAGTCTCAGAGGTCATCAAAATCATACACCCTAACTAAGAAAAGAACGAACTACTCGAAAGAATTTACGGAAGTCCAGAATGTCTATCAGAATTTGGGACATCGTTAAAAGCATCAGGTCGTCCATCATTCATCAAATTTCACATAACAAAACCATCGTCCAACATACGCAGAATGAACTCGGAGCGGAATTACTAACAAGGGACATAAATCATTCAAGGGATCTTATCATCAGGTAATAGAAATTTTAGTAGTTCAAGAGGAAGTGAATTATGTCATCCATAGCTTCATTCTTCGCCAAAATCAACTCTTCCAAACTCAAACGTTTGCTTCAGAATTATCGTCCATTCAAATACATGATCTTAAACTTCTTCCAAGTCCATGCAGTCTATCGTATGATCATAGGGTGGGAAGGAAATATAAACTCGAGCTTGGTCCCTCAAGCCTTCGGCACTCCTTCTTGGAACTGTGGTGCAGTAACGTGAATCTCTTGTGTGGTCACTGTGCATACCTCCATTCGCGAGTCTGCTTCTGCTCTCAATTCATCTTAGTACAACTAAGGTGAATAGAGAAGCAAGACCGTGTGTCTTAGACAGGTCTTCAGCACGGTTCGAAATTTGCCAACTCCAACTGCCGTCATCGTCGGATGCATGGTAGTATTGCCTGCTACAATCTCTGGGCGCCAATCAAGTCTACTTCTTCCAGAATAAGGGTCATTCTACAAGATGGTCTACATGTTCCTCTTCGTGCATAAAACTGAAATACTTCCCGGAGGTTACTCTCAGTTTGTCATCTCCCTTCTTAGAAGTTCTTGTGGTTGCTTCTTCAATCCTTCAATCATCAACAGAGGTCGTCTAGTACGGGGTTTACAGAGATTGAATCAATCATTGGCACGTGGAAATGGAAAAATTGATTACGGGTAGTGATACGGTTAGGTTTACGATAGTTGATACGCTGACGCAGAATTTTCTCTTTCTTCTTCATAAACTAATAGGGGTATTCAAAGTAATCACTGAGGTGAACAAGGTCATATTCCATCATCTTCTCCAATTTCTCAACTTCTATGGTATCATGGTCCGTCACTGAGATTGGTTCAAATTCCATTCTACTTCTCAAACAGGAGGGAAACCCAAGAGTTTCATCGGAGAACACCAGAAAATTTGCACAATAAAACTTCCAAGGCCAAAGTTTTCTAAGAGTGGATAATAGGTGTCAGGAGGCAAGCAACAATCAAATGAAATCGAGATAGAAGTTTCCATAGCAGGTTAGGCTTAACAGATTTGAGCGGTTAAAGGTTCTCATAACGAAAGTGGGATGAAACATATTACTAAAGGTCACAAATCAGATACAGTAGTCCCTGGCAGCGTATGAGGGCCAGCCAATCCATAACTTAAAGACCTCAAGATCGAATATATCAAAAGTAAACGGATTCGTATGATTAGTACGGTCGCCAAGCCAGACAGATAGTTCATATATCAAGGTCAAGTACATGGTTCATCAAAGTGTGGAGATAGATAAACGAACAATTCAAGGTGTTGAAGTCTTGTTTAGCTATTTAGCATAAGTTGCAGGTAGGTTGTGAGTCATCGGAAATACAAACATCATATAACTGTCAAAAGTCAGGCGTATAGAATATCAGTTATCAGCATCATCATGCTCAGTTAACAAATTCATATCGGGACAAAATTATCGTCATATCCTTCCAAAGGAAACTAGTTGACTGCAAGATTCAATATTCAAAAGGAGGGAATAAACTTCCTATATCCATGGTTAATAATCACCAGAGTTCTCATAAGAGTAGCAATGGATTTCGCAAGAACAGAGTAATATCAGATGATACATTTTATATCCAGCACGGGTAATTTAATTCACAGAATGGGTCAAACACCCTAAGGTCAAATGACCTTCGGGATGGTCAGAGGAGTATTAAACTGCTTATCAAACAGGTCGGAAATGAAAATCAAAACCAGGTAGGGATAGCAAAAGTTTAACAATCGGAATCATGGTAGGGGATTTCAAAATGGTTTTCAAACACCGAAGGTGAAACATAGGAGGATAGTTGTCAAACAACCAATCCTTTATCAGAATAACATTAGAGTTAACAGTCCACAGAAAGACAGATCAACAAAGCAAATCTTATCGTTCAAAAGTGAGAGGGAACTTATTCCTATACTCGTGGTTAAACACCACAAGACTTCTCATAGGAACAGAGATGGGTAAGACGAAATCAAATAGTGTCAGAAAATTCATAGATACTTATCAAGAGACAAGAGACAATTAACAGAAGGTATCAAATGCTTATCAAAAGCAAAAGACAAATAACAGAAGGTGTCAAGTACGTCATCGCCAAGGAGATTTTCGGAATGCCCGAAGAGGCATCAAAATGATTAACAGAAAGATCAGAGGTCAGAGTCAGACTCTGCAGACAAGGATCAAATAGTGTCAGGCAATTACTATGCAGTTCTTAATGCCTTCGAGATTTATTTAGGTTCAAATCTTAGGTAGTGCAGAGCATAAGCTTTCAATTTCCAAAAGTGGTCTTAACAGACTTTAATCAAAAGCAAGGCACGAATCAGAGTGATGCGGAAGCAAAGATGCTTAAACAAACGCCTTATAGTCTACCCATTCCTCACTGGTCAAAACTTAAGTTCATATCAGGAAATCCTAAAGCAAGTTCTCAGGGTGTTCTCCTATGTTCTTACAGTGGAAGCCTAATGGTCCAGAACTCACAGGTCAAGGGTAAATGTATTACGAGTCGCAGCCTGTCGCTCTGATACCATAAATTGTAACACCCCGACCCGACAAGGGTAGAGATGTCACAACAATGGTGACATATCAGAAACATACACAAGCATACATCTTCAATAATACAAAGGAATCCAAAGGTTACAAGAAATTACAAGGAAATACAAATTTACAAAGGAACAAATACTAAGTCTGAAAATATAAATTCTTCTAGTCATCTATATCAAATGGCTATCACAGTGTAGTCTTCTAAGTCCAATGGTACTCTCCACTCATACCCAGCTTCCTACTAAAAACCTGCCGCAGGAAAAGAAATGCGGCTGAGCTACGAGAGCTCAGTGAACAGATATAACGGTAACAAAGCAGTAATAAAGAATAGTACAGAGTGTCAGAAATATAAGTCATGCAGATATAATCAGAATTAAAGGATAAACAAAGGAGTAAGGATAAAGGATATGGAATAATAAATAGATAAAGGTAAAAGGGGAAACAGTGCAAGATATAATAAGGGTCAAAGGTAAGTAAATGTATATGGTATAGGGAGAACAGTAATCCACCACGAGCCCAGAAACAGAGATATAATATATATAACCATGCCATCATCATCAATCAGAGGGGTGTCCTCTCAGTAACCAGATAATATGAGGGGTGTCCTCATGTATCAAATGGAGTAGCTAGCTCCCAGAGGTTGTGAAAGACGTGTATCGCACACACCATCAGTCACCAGAGATATAACAGATAATATAAACAGATAACAGAAACAGAACAAATCTAGGATGCATCCATACGCCCCAGGTGGCCAGAGTCTACCAATAAACACCAGATAAAATAAAGTCAGGGACGGGATAGGTCATCTCTCTCCTACCCTAGAGTCAAGTCATCGGTGCATCAATGACAAGGACATGAACACCTCATGCCTAGTGAGTTGGCTCGGGTATCAAACCGTGGTCAGAGTCAGATATCATATCAGAGGGTCATGAATAAAGGTTCATGTCAAATATTTCAGGAGTAATATCAGAGGTTCAGAAATAAATCAGGTTTATATCAGAGTTTATAAACATGTTCAAGTCCAGGTCCAGAAATAGTATATCAGATTAATGCTTATATCAAAGTTCAAATTAAGTTTCAAAACAAGAGTTTATAGCCAGGTTTAGAATAAGGTTCAAATCAAGGTTCAATAGGTCATATTAAAAGTTCATAATCAAAATGGTTTATAGGTTCGTAGAGAAGATTTTTAATTCAAAGGTTTCATATTAAACTTGTATTTAGAATAATCTTTCAGTGACTTTCATAAAATGATGCTTAGTAAAACCTTTTTATAAAGATAGTCTTTAAAAGAGATTTTCATAAAACCTTTAGTGCAGTTCCAATCCAAAAATTGGTATAACATCGTATTCAAAACTTTTCTCAAAAACCTTTTCATATTATCAAGGAAAGTTTCCAATTTCAGTTATAATGTCAAAATGAATCTTCAGGGTATTCAGAGGTTTGCATATTCAGGTCACAAGGTGAAGAACGAATCATGTCAAGTATCAAAGGAATAAAACAGGGTTCAGTTTATCAAGGGAACTCAGAATCAGATACCATATCAGGAAGGTTCATAATCAAATTCTTATAACAAGGTTCTAATCAGGGATTTATAAACAAGGGAATCATATGAAAGGTTCAAGTAAAGGGGATCATAGCAATGGCATCAATACAGAAACTGACAGATCAAAAAATGAAAGAGATCATGAGAAACCTGTGAGAAGGTTCAGAATATCTGTACCTTATACCGCAAATGAAAACACAACAGAACAACAAGGTCGGAAGCAACTCCGTCTTCAGCGGATCTACATGAATTCATGACTAACTTATTAAAAGCTTATTTAATTTTAGATTACTTATTTTAGTCGGCTTTCCAGTTTTAGTAACTTTTCCTTTTTAGGTAACTTTCCAGAAATAGCAACTTTCCTTATTTAGCAGGTTTCCAGAATTAACAGATTTCCATATTTAACAAGATACTATCATTACATAGTAGGTTAAGTCCTTATTTACAAATTATTATGGGATTAAGGTATATTTTATCAAGTTGCAAAACGTTAGGGTTAATTATGACAGATTTTCATATTGTAGGGTTTTAAATGCAAATATTCTAAATTCAAAGGTCTAACATGAAAATACTTTAAGTTACTGATTTAAATATATATTTTATTCAGAATGACATCTTAATCCCTTTAGTTTCACAGATTACAGTTTATACCCCTCTAGTTTCAATATTTACAAAACAAACCCTAGATTTACATAATTCATGATTTAATCCCTGTAATATCCATATTTACCAACCAAGCATATTATTTTAAAAAATTACAAATGTAACCTCATAATTAAGTATAGTACGAATCAGACCCTCAGAATTCAGAATTTACACATTTGGTCCCTTAACTATACAAAACTTATAATTCAAATCATAATTTAATAACAATTACATATTAAGCCCATAAATACTCAAATTTACACATTACACTTTTAATATCAGTATTTACACGAGACACCTTCAAGTTTCCAGAATTTTCACTTTTAGTCCCTCCTTTTTAATTATTTTTCAATTCGACACAAAATTATCATTTAAATCCTTTTCTTGCAAAATTTACACATAAGACCCTTATATTATATTTTTCACACGTTTCCCCAGGTCCAAAACATGTTACAAAAATACTCCACAAGTTTCGTTAATTACAAAACATACCCTTTCCATTTAATTTTCAAATCGGTAAACCTTTTATTAACAAATTCAAACCCTAAAATTCCAAATCAATAAGCAATCATTATATCATCATTATACCTCATTTATTTCTAGATTTCATCCTACAAAAACCCTAATTCAATCGGTTCTATAATTTTTGTCTACGATTTCCTTTTTATTCCAAAAACCCGATAACCAAATAAAATCATAAATCGCGATTTAGGTTCGAACAATTCGAAGGGCCATTTTTCCTATGTTATATGATGTATATAGAACTCATGAAAAATAAGTACACACCTCAGAAAAATTGCATGTAATATATATAGAATAATTACGTTTTTAGGGTTTAATTCACAAACGAATTATAGATCATGCATGGATCGACTTTAGCATTTTATATGAAGCTTATATGATGTAGAGAACGTGAGAAAATACCAAATTGATTTTTGGACGTGTAGTATAGGCGTGATTATTTTTGTCCCACAACTTAGCAATTCGACACAAATAATTCTCCACGAGCACACGAGCAACTCCACGACCTTATAGCCATTTTTCACAGACCATATATGATGTAAGGAACATGGGAAAATTAACAAAAGAATTTTAGAAGGGTCGTATGAATTATGGGAGAATATACCTCACAATTACACGCGACAAGGGAAATAATTTCCCACGATCGAAACAGGCAAGGTACCACCTTAAACGAATTTTTCTAGCCTTCTTGGGATGATAAGGAACACAACAAAAATGATCATACACCTCCAGAAAATCGTATGGCTTGTTTGTGAATTTTTTTTTTTTGTGTGTTTTGCTTCAATCGGCTAGGGTTTATTAGGTTTAAATGGTTGTCATCTTAAAATGGAGAAAATACCGTGACTTGGGGGAGGGATAAATGACCAAAAACTCGGCCCAAGTTAAGACTAAGTCAAACACATTTATTTTGATTTCAAGTTTCCTTATTTACTTATCTTTATTTGATTTTATTTGATTTTAAATATAATATAATTATTTGTTTCAAAAATTTCGATACATAAAGTATTTTGTGTGTTCAAATTAATTTTTTTGATACATTGCAAAATGTTACATGTAGTAGCAAAATTAATTTACTTAGTATCTTGATCATTTCCAGAAGTTTGGGGATTCATTTGGTGTTTTATAAACTCTTAAATTAAATTTTAAAGTTGTAGGGGCATTTTGGTCTTTTTACATGTTTCAGATTTTAGGGTTTTACAAAAAATACATTGGGCTTTGCTATAAGCCTTGATGTTTCGGCCCACCAAAGAGGAAAAGAGAAAAAAAAATATACTGAGTGGGCTTATGAGGTATGTTGGCCCAATGGAAAAAGGATAGAAGAAAAAAAATAATGAAATAAAAATTGTATTTGTATCATATATATATATATATATATATATATATATATATATATATATATATATATATATATATATATATATATATATATATATATATATATATATTAATTTGATTAGTTAGATATATTTCGGGGTTGGTGTTTAGTGTTTGTACGCAAGAGAGAGCTATTCAAGTCACATTTCAAAATCAATTAAAGTGTGACTGGTGTTTGTGCCGGGTGATACATGTTGTAAAAAAAAATTTACACGCCAAAAATGGGTTAATCAACTTTAGATTAGAATTACTTGGTAATTAACATTAATAAATGACTTGGGAAATTACAAGGTATTTACACCGGAAGTTGCTCACGATTTCCTGTTAGACTTAGAATATTTTCTCTCAGGATGACTGCCCAAGAAAGCAGTTCAAACGAACCTCTTCCAAACGAATTTTCGCTGGATTTGGATAGGAGGAGTACTTATGAGTACGAATGAGTTTGGTAAGTTCAGTTGGAGAGGGAATGTAGGAACAATAAGGACTATCCTCTTCACGATAGTTGAAGAGGGACTCAAGACACCAATCTTCATTATAGGCACATTGCTCATTATTGGGAATTCGGAGAATTTGAGAAAATTGCTCAAGAGTTAGGACGAATTTGAAATTTTGGACCCAAAACCAAAGTGACAAAGTTTGATCCTCGTTACGTACGAGTTCAACTTGTCGAAAGAATTCCAACACAAAGCGAGGACAAATGTGCTCATTTATGTGAAGCAGACAATCGAATCCTATAGCTCTAAATGAAGTGTTGATATCCCGATGATAAACTAGGGATGGATCAACGACTCAACCTTCATAAAAACCGACGGGTTTCAAGATTAACATAGGCACAAATGTGACTACCGGGTTTTGTGGGTTCACGAGAGATTTCGGGTGTATAGGTATCGGTTAGAAGATGATCAAAATCATACTCATGAGTCATTTTTGTTTCCTATAAGAAAATTTTAGGAAAATTTAGAATTGAGAGTAGTTGCATTAACAACACGTACCTAGTGTGTGCCTATATGCAAACTATGTGGAGGTACGGTAATCTCGACTCTAGAATTAAAAATAATGAGATTACCCAAACACTCCTAATTTTACTTTTGGTCAAGCAAATATGTCGTAAACTACATACTGATTATGTAACTCGATCAATATTTGTGAGATCATGTATGCATGAGAAAACGTTTTTAGTTTGCATTAACAATGCACGAAAAATGTTTCATGATCCTTGTTTCGTGAAATTTTTTGAAAACAATCGAATTGAGGTGTTTGGCGACTTCAATGTTTTGGCGCCAAAAGTTTTGAAAAATTTGAGAGTTGATGACTTTTAATATCAAGTTTCCTAGACATGATTCCTCTTAAATCTACTTAATCTTAATAAAAACTAGATTTCAATTAAAATATGTGATTTAAGTGGGTTTATGAAAATCCTATGTTAAGGGAATCATACATTGTCTAATCCTAGTACTAATTTCATAAAGACTAAAAAATTGAAAAACCCCAATTCAATTTTCATGTATGAACAAACCCTAGACTCAAGATTAAGAAAAATTAGAGTAAAATAACTTACGATTTATGTTGAAAAAGTGGAAGTGATTGATAATCTTGAAAATCAATGCCTTGAATTTGATCTTGAAAGGGTGTAATTGAATTTTAGATTATGAGGTTTGGTTTTGGTAGCAGTTACAGAAGTTGGGAAAGTTTAAAAAAAGAGTAATGTGGGAAGAGAGGACTGAAATATGGGCTTTGTCGGATGCACGGTTCCACGGTACCGTTAAATTTAACGGTGCCGTGCCACTTTAGTGGTGCCGTGATCTGCTGGGATGAATTTTCGTCCCATTTTGATTTTTGACGAATAAGTCTCGCTTTTTTAGTGAGACTTTTTGACACGGGGAAAGAATTTATACCTAATAAATTCTTTTGATGAGGGGAACCTAGTCTAGACAAAAGGGGATGACTTCAAAGAGTCATGAGACGAGACACACGAGATGACTTCAATATTTCTCGTGAAATATTTAAATATTCATGAGATTTATGGAATATGTTCCATCATTCCTGGACCTAGACGAAGATAGTTGAAGGATTCTCTTTTGAGAGGTTTGGTTAGGATGTCGGCGATATTGTCTTGAGAGGGAACTTTCTCAATAGAAATGTTTCCTTTCTGAACGTTATCGCGAAGGAAGTGGTGACGGATTTCGATGTGTTTAGTACGAGATTGTTGAACGGGGTTTTTGCTCAAGTCAATAGCACCTTTATTATCACACATAATAGGAACGTCATCTAGATGGATGTCATAGTCATTAAGAGCTTGTTTCATACATAGTGCTTGTTGACATGCCTTTTCGGCGCTTACGTACTCGGCTTCGGTCGTGGAGATAGCAAGAGCCGTTTGTTTCTTGGAGAACCAAGAAGTTAGACAACAACCCATGAAGGTACAAACGCCACTCGTATTTTTTCGATCAACATAATCTCCCGCATGATCAGAGTCGGCATAGACAACAGTTTCTACACCGGTCCCCTTGGGATAAAATAATCCCAAGTGTATAGTGCCTTTAATGTATCGGAAGATACGCTTAACCGCTTCAAGGTGAGAGGTTTTGGGATCCTCTTGGAAGCGAGCACAAAGGCAAACACTAAACATGATGTCGGACCTACTTGCTGTGAGGTATAATAAACTTTCTATCATACCTCTATACTTGGTGCTATCCACGGATTCACCTTCTTCATCTTTCGTGAGTTTAATTTCTGTGGACATGGGAGTTTTCATGGGCTTAGACTCTTCTAAACAAAATTTCTTAAGCATCTCCTTACTATACTTAGATTGATTAAAGAAGATACCATCTTCCATTTGCTTTATTTGTAAACCAAGGAAGAAATTTAATTTGCCCATCATGCTCATCTCAAACTCGTCACGCATGATCTTAGAGAAATCATCACACAGTTCTGGACAAGTTGAGCCAAATATAATGCCGTAGACATATATTTGAACAATGATGAGATGTGAATTACGTTTCTTTGTGAAAAGTGTGTTGTCAACCACTCCCATGGTATATTCATGTTTAATCAAGAATGCCTTTAGTCTATCGTACCAAGCTTTAGGAGCTTGTTTGAGACCATAGAGTGCTTTCTTGAGTTTATAAACATGATTCGGTTTCTCAAAATCAACGAATCCCAGAGGTTGTGCAACGTATACCTCCTCGTTGATATAACCATTTAGGAATGCACTTTTCACATCCATTTGGTACAACTTAAAGTCTAAGGCACAAGCATAGGCAAGGAGTATCCTAATAGACTCTAATCTAGCTACGGGTGCATAAGTTTCATCGTAATCTATTCCTTCTTGTTGGTTATAGCCTTGTGCTACTAACCTTGCCTTATTCCTAGTTATAACGACATTTTCGTTGAGTTTATTCCTAAACACCCACTTAGTTCCTATGATGGTTTGATTCTTTGGTGGAGTTACTAGATCCCAAACTTGGTTTGCGGTGAATTGATTAAGCTCTTCTTGCATGGCAACTATCCAGATTTCATCCTTAATCGCTTCACCGACATTCTTAGGTTCTACGGTTGATATAAAACAAAAGAAATTACTTTTGTTTTGAGCTTGTGACCTAAGAGTTCTTTGGTTTAGGTTTCCTATAAAATTTTCAATATGATGGTTCTTGGATTCCTTAATGTTGACAACTTCGTCAACTTCAACTATTTCATCCTCAATGTCATCTTCTAAAGTTTTCTTGCCATTAACCTTAATGGCTTCATCCTCATCTAAGTCATCATCCACCAAGGATGATGTCTTAGTTGGTGGAGGACTTTCATCGAATGTCACGTTGAGTGACTCTTCGACTTTCATTGTTTCATTATTTAGGACAACATAGGCCTTACTATTTTGGGAGTAACCTAGGAAAACACCTTCGTAAGACTTTGGGTCAAACTGTGTGAGGTAATCTTTAGTGTTGAGAATGAAGCACTTGCTTCCAAACATTCTAAAGTAATCAAGAGTAGGTTTTCTACCTTTCATGATTTCATATGGTGTTTTTCCTAAGATAGGTCTAATTAGAATCCTATTAAGAATGTAAGTTGAGGTGTCCACCGCATTACACCAAAACTTTTGCGGAATTGATTGTTCATTCAACATCGTTCTACTCATCTCTTGTAGAGTACGATTTTTCCGCTCAACTACCACATTTGATTGTGGAGTGCGTGGAGCCGAGAAATTGTGTGTAATACCATTAGCATCACAATATACTCCAAATTGCACTTCATTATCAAATTCCCGACCATGATCCGTCCTAATTGAGACTATAGTACACCCTAGTTGATTTTGGACTTTCTTGCTAAAGATTTCGAATTCCTCGAAAGCTTGTGTCTTATTCTTAAGAAATCTAGTCCAAGTATACCTAGAATAGTCATCAACTATTACTAAGGTGTAGTAATTTCCTCCGTAGCTCCGTACGGCGGATGGACCAAATAAGTCCATGTGAAGGAGTTCTAGGCATCTAGAGGTCGAGACCATATTCTTAGCTTTGTGACTAGAATGAGCTTGTTTTCCAACTTTACAAGCGTCACAAAAGTGTTTATCAAACTTAAACTTAGGTAGGTTTCTAACTAGTTCCTTAGACGCCAATGATTGTATCAAGCGCATATTGGCGTGACCTAATCTCCAATGCCATAGAGTGGAATTATCATCTATGGTTGCTAAGCAAATCTTATCCTGAGGCTTATTTCCTATTTTCATAACAAATAAGCCATTCCTCCTAACTCCTTTGCCTATGGTTTTACCATTCTTAATTATCTCGCTACCCTCTTCGGAGAATATAACTCTACACTTATTGTCTACCATTTGACTAATGCTAAGCAAGTTAAATCCTAAGTTATCTACATGCTCAACATCTTTAATAGTGAGGGAGTTTTGAGTAATCGTACCTTTGCCTATTATGTTGCCCTTAAGTTTGCTACCGAAAGTGACATTACCTCCGTTGTATGCCTTGTATGATGAGAATAGAATTCGGTTACCCGTCATATGATTAGTGCATCCACTATCCTTGACCCAAGCATATCTCATTAGAAGCCTGAGCCATTAGGCATGTTTCATCGTTGGGCTTCTTCTCTTCTTCTTCACCGCTATCACTCCAAGAGCCTCCTATGAAAGCTCTTTGGTTGTTGGTTTTCGGTGGTTTAGGACATTCTCCTATGAGGTGATTAGGATCTCCGCATCTAAAGCATTTCCTATCACTTGTCCCTTTCTTTTCAACTCGGTTCTTTTGTGATGGCTTCTTGTCATCACGAGGTTGCCTAACGAACCTACCTCTTCTCCTAAAGAACTTTTTAAAGTCTCTAACGGCTAACGCATACTCTTCATCTTCACTATCGGAACTCGAACATTCCTCATCACTAGACTCCTTCTTGGCTTTCAATGCTAGAGATCTAACTCTCTCGCTTTTGCCTTTGACTATATCGGAGTCTTTCTTGATTATCATCTCGTGAACCTTCAAGTTTCCTATTAGTTCATCGAGTGATAATGTCGCCAAGTCCTTTGACTCTTCAATGGCGGTGACCTTTTTAGGATGTAGAGCCCTAAGAAACTTCCTAACATAATTCTTGCTAGAGTAACCTTCATCAAGAGCTTTAAGACTAGTAATAATAGTATTAAATCTAGCAAAAGCATTATCAATAGATTCATCTTCCGAAATGGAAAATTGTTCATATTGTTGAACAAGAAGATCTATCTTGTTCTCTTTGACTTGATTATTACCTTGGTGAGTGACTAACAAAGTTTTCCAAATATCTTTTGCCGTATTACACATGAAAATTCTTTCAAATTCCATTTTAGGCAAAGCATTATAAATCATCATTTTAGCCTCATTATTTTTGGCTAGTTTTCTTTTAAGTTCATCACTTTGTTTATCATAAGGAACTATTTCATCCTTTCTAGTTTCCGAATTCTTTTGAATCGGTTGAAAGTCACCCTCAGTAATAATATGCCAAAGATCAATGTCTTTTGATTTCACATACGTTTCGAATCTTGTTTTCCAATATATAAAACAATTGGTTTCGAAAAGTGGTGGTCTTTGCATAGATTGCCCTTATAGATATTTGTCAGAATCCATTGATCGATTCAAGTTTTAAAATACAATTTACTTTAAAATCTTGACTGACGTGGCTGCTGATACCAATTGTGGAAAACTAGAAAGGAGGGGGGGTTGAATAGTTTTACCGGTTTTTAAATCTTCTTAAAACTTTACTATTGAAAAACTTTGATTCGAATCTTTTTTGTAATCAATAAACACCAATATGAACAATTAAACTAACTATCTAATATAAGTAACGAATGTAAAGAGAAGAGCTGGAAAGATCAAACCGGGACAAAAGGGATTTATAGTGGTTCAGCTATGAAGCTCTTCTTCGCCCTACTCCCACTGGTACAGATTCTGCCTATCGTCACACTGGAAATGCGTGACTATATGCATATAGTCACACACGTTTTTTTGGGTGTGTGTGACAAAAAGTCGCGCCACCGTAGGTATCATATGGTCACATTGTTTAGTTTGTGGCCATTTTCATCGAAAAAGAGTGACCAAAACCCGAATATGTGTGACTAATTAGGCACAAGTTTTGTTGGATTCATCAGTATGTGTGACTATTTCCCATCCTATGGCCACACGAAAATATAATAAATGTGACGTTTGTGATGATTTAGTCACACATCGTGTGTTGTTTTTTTCGAGTTAGTCACATACAATTTAAAAAACAGTGGCCAAAAGTGTTAATAAGTGTGACCATATGCTGTTTAAAGTGAAGAAATGTGTACTATTGATCATCCAATGGTCACATGAATTCTTAGTTTGTGTGGCCTTTTGTAATATTTAGTCACACAAAGCATGTTTGCTTTGGGTATTTAGTCACATACAATTAAGCATAAAGTGGCCAAAAGTGTTAATAAGTGTGACCATATGCTGTTTTAAGTGAAGAAATGTGTATTTTGTGTGACTATTGATCATCCAATGGTCACATGAATTCTTAGTTTGTGTGGCCTTTTGTAATATTTAGTCACACAAAGCATGTTTGTTTTGGGTATTTAGTCACATACAATTAAGCATAAAGTGGCCAAAAGTGTTAATAAGTGTGACCATATGCTGTTTTAAGTGAAGAAATGTGTATTTTGTGTGACTATTGATCATCCAATGGTCACATGAATTCTTAGTTTGTGTGGCCTTTTGTAATATTTAGTCACACAAAGCATGTTTGTTTTGGGTATTTAGTCACATACAATTAAGCATAAAGTGGCCAAAAGTGTTAATAAGTGTGACCATATGTTGTTTTAAGTGAAGAAATGTGTATTTTGTGTGACTATTGATCATCCAATGGCCACATGAATTTTATGTTTGTGTGGCCTTTTGTAATATTTAGTCACACAAAGCATGTTTGTTTTGGTTATTTAGTCACATACAATTAAGCATTAAGTGGCCAAAAGTGTTGATAAGTGTGACCATATGCTGTTTAAAGTGAAGAAATTTGTATTTTGTGTGACTATTGATCATCCAATGGCCACTTGAATTTTATGTTTGTGTGGCCTTTTATAATATTTAGTCACACAAAGCATGCTTGTTTTGGGTATTTAGTCACATACAATTAAGCATAAAGTGGCCAAAGTTGTTAATAAGTGTGACCATATGCTGTTTAAAGTGAAGAAATGTGTATTTTGCGTGACCATTGTTCTTCCAATGGTCACATGAATTTTTATTTTGTGTGGCCTTTGGTACTATTTAGTCACACATCGAATTATACAAAGAGTGACCAATAATGTTGGAGCAGAGTTGCTACTGCTAGCAGTACTAAGGTAGTCCAAGGTAGTCCTGCTGAAGCAGAGTTACTGCTGCTAGTACTATGCTAGTGCTGCTGGAATGTGTATATATATATTATATATAAAACAATATTAAAAAACACAAGAAATTTCAAATTGAATTAAACTCGAATGTATATAACTGGACAGAATATACAATTGTAATGTCGTACTTAATTAATCAAATATCTAAAGACTTTTGAACCTTCACCCCCTTAGCAGTTTGCCTTAAGTCATTAGCAGATATATATTGTTTCTTCGTTGGTGCCTGTGGTACACATTTAGTCACATGGTTTGTTGGTGTAACCTGTAGTAAACAAAAGACGCTTCTATCAAACATTGAATTACATATGAATAATTATATATGTAGGTTGAAAAAACACATGTACGTACCACCTCTTCAAAAATAACTTGATCCTTTGGCCATGCAACGAAACTACCTTCGACTTTCTTAACTGTTTTGAACCCATTATTTGCTACGTCCGGTATGCATGCTGCATCAACTAACGATGAATCAATTGACACTCTGTAGCAATCATTTGGGAGTGGTAGGTTATGCAGCATTTGCTTTCCATGAGACTGGTATACGGTACCAAAAGCAACGATATTTGATTTCTTTGTGTGCCAGAGTTTGCACTTAAGTGTCTACAAAAAAAAAAAAAAAATGCATGTATATATCAGAAATTATTTAAACAAAAGAATAACAAGAAACATGTTGAAATACATACTGTTGGCAGTGCTTGTGTTAGAGACACATCTTGTTGCGATTGGGAATCTGGAGAACCGTTTCGTCACTTCTTTTGCTTTGGCTTATTGGGTCCGACAGTTTTAGCAAGTTCCTATATGTATATATAAAACACGTTACATTATTTAAATAAAAGAGTAACAAGAAACATGTTGAAATACATACTGTTGGCAGTGGTTGTGTTGGAGACGACACATTTTGTAGCGATTGGGAATCTGGAGACCCGTTTCGTCGTGACTTAAGGTTATGCTTAGGCCTGACAGTTTTAGCAGCAGGTTCCTATACGTATATATAAAACACGGTACATTAGTCGATCATGTATGTAAAATTCAAAAATCAAAGGGCGATCTTTTATTACTATACTTACCATTGTTTCCGTTACCTTTTTAGAAGTTTCAAGGCCGTTGGATTTCTCCTCAATTCCCGCATCTTTAGGACTTACAACACCACTTGTCTGAGTGCCATTGGAGTCACCTGCAATATTGTCAATGGCCATTGGAGTCACCTGCAATATAAATTAAGAAATACAGTCACTCATCAGTTTATGTTCAATGCCTAGTATCATTAGCATCAGTGGTGTTAGCATTAGAAAATGAAATTGTTAACAACATAAAAAATGGCTTACAACTGAGGCTATTGGCGATGGTTCAGTTGGCAGAGTTATATTCATCCCTTTATCATTCAACTGTTGCAGAATTTGAGAAAGCATTATATTTGTGTTTTCCACCTCACCGGATAATTTATTGACCTGCACATCTTTTTCGGTCATCTCGGCGGACAATTTCTTGATCAATTTATCTTTTTCTTCACGCTCGCGTCTCTCATTATCCAGTTGAGTTTGAAGTAAGGCAATTTTTTCATTGGCTTCTTGTTTTCTTCGAGGAAGGCCAAAATACTCTTTGTATGTTACTGCACCTCCCACTCCTCTGGCATAACCGCCCTTTTCCTTACCAAATACAAATGTCATGGCATCAGTGCCATCATCAAAACCCGATGTTCCTTCCTTGATCTTGTCATCAGCTTCTTTCTGCACAAAAAATATAGGAAATGTTGGGATTAAAAGTCTTCTTGATGCTGTTAGAGTAACTGCTGGTATACAAGCTACTACTGCTAGTACACAGTTAAATGTTGCTGCTATATAAGCATAATAATAGAATTAGCAGTCAAACTTACAAGTTCATCTCCCTTTGATTTAATATCATCATTTGGGTATTCGCCGTCTTTGTTTACCCTTCCTTTCACCCACATTACATCACGGGGGGGTTCTTCATCCGCTTCAATCTCTTTATTTTCGATCTAATAAACATCAAATGCATACCCATGTAAAGTTAAACCAAGATAAACGAAAATATGAGGATGCTTACACATGTACAGTTAAACCAAGATAATCGAAAATATGAGGGTATTAATGCAAATGTGCAAATTGGGCAATGTAAACAGATTCATTTCTCATACTGATCGTCTCTTAATTGGTAAAACAAACATTGTGTAATCTTACCATTTTCTCTTTGACATAAGCATATCCACCTCGTCCCATTTTATGCTGATAAATATTTTGGGAACGCGCCATTTTACCTTTCTCAGATTTCTCCTAAAAACACAAAATCATAAGGCGTTTAGATGCGGTAATGCTGCAAACTGAAAATAATAAAATGACATATACACTTAATTAAAGATGACTAATTAAAACCTTGTATGCTTCGGTGGTCGTGTATTTAACATACTCGACCCAGTCTTCTGATTTCATTATTGTATTATACAAGTCCGGGACTTCATTCAGTTTGGAAGGTGTATTTAGGTTGGGCAAAATGTAGTTGAATTTGAGCTTCCTTCTGTAATTCCTTAGCATTTTACCAAGACGAATCATTATCAATTTTCTGTATTGGACGTCAACAACAAAAAATTTCTGAAAAGATTAACACAATGTTGTTAATTAGTTGCACATAATGTAACTGCATACATAAACTTATGTAGTACTGGGTTACAAAATAGTATATATGTACCAAGATTTCATCCCATAGTTTATCTCTTGCTTCTTTATTCACCTTCTTCCAGTGTAGAATCTTCACACCTATCTGCTCACGAGCCACATCTCCTAAAAAACTCACAAACACTGCTCTGTTTTCCCCTGTTACCCTACCGAATGCATCGAAGGTTACCTTGAGCTTTGTTGCACCAGGTTTGTCATGCTTCGCGCGAAACTTTACTAGCCTGGTTGAGCCCCTCTTAGCTACTATCTCAGGTGTTTGGTTGGTTACAGGCTCATCTATATCTTCTTCATCAGAAGACTTTTCGGATTCATATTCTAAGGCGTTATCATCATGTACAATATGATCAAGAGGAAGCAAAGTATGGTTATCAACAATGGGTTCAGTTTCCATGACTCTTGAGCAACAAAGGGTAAAAGAAAATGATTATGGCTTAGCTTGGAGAGTAATGGTGAGAGAAGATTTGATTTTTGTTTTTTATTTGCAGTCTTTTTTTTAAGGAGAGAAAAGAGGCTATACACCAAGAATATGAATCGTTTGTGATTCAAAAAATTTCGATCCAAAAATTTGCCTCCAAGTTGTAATTTGAAATTAACAATTGAATTATTTGAAAATTTTCCCTTTGAACCTGTTAATTAAAGCATAAACTTGAAAAAATCAAATTTTTGGCTCCAAATTTTATAGGGTACTATCTTAATAATCGCAAATAATGTATCATACTGTGCAACCATCACATCAACAGTACAAACGTAATTACTAGTTATTGTACCCTTACCAATTACATTTACAAAACACAAATTACTAATTACCTTTTTGTTATTTGGTTTCATTGTTTGCGTGCTTGTGTTTGCCATAAGAATGTGTGTGTTGATTAGGGTTTATTGATTTTTGTGTGTGTTTACAAATGACCGGGTAAAGGGATTAATTGCTGGTTGAATATTGAATTTGTGGTTTGGTTTAAATATAGCTGACGTGGCAAGATTTGTTTAAAAAAAAAAAAAAAAAAAAAAAAAAAAAAAAAAAAACACTAATGGTGATGAGGTGGCGGTGAAATCCGGCTATAGCCGGTAAATAGGGATGGCAACGGTTCGGGTTCGGGGCGGGTTTTAGTATACCCATAACCGAACCCGTTTATAATATACCCGTACCCGCCCCATATCCCACCGGATACCCGATTAATATTATCCATCGGTTTTTCGGGTTTCCCCGCGGGTATTAGTTATCCGTACGTAGTTGAATATTATATGGACAAAATTGGCGGTATTAAGATTAAGTCACGCTAAAATCCACCGAAAAAACAAAAGAAAATACTCTAACCACTCCCAACAATAACTCAGCTTTAAACTTTAACACAATGTCACGTCAGCTTTAACACACTCACCCTTAATTAACTGAGCTTTAGTTATACACAAGATGTTTAACGAATGAGCCGAGATGATATGGTTGTATACGAGATGTTTAACGAATGAGCCGAGATGATATGGTTGTATATATACGAGATGTTTAACGAATGAGCCGAGATAATATGGTTGTATACGAGATGTTTAACGAATGAGCCGAGATGATATGATTATACACGAGATGTTTAATGAATGAGCCGAGATGATATGGTTGTACACGAGATGTTTAACGAATGAGCCGAGATGATATGGTTGTATACGAGATGTTTAACGAATGAGCCGAGATGATATGGTTATACACGAGATGTTTAACGAATTGAATGAGCCGAGATGATATGGTTGTATACGAGATGTTTAACGAATGAGCCGAGATTATATGTTTGTACATGAGCAACACACCCAACAATAACTCACGCAACCTTTCGACCCTGTTTCATCATTTCTTAAAAGAGTTTAATTTCTAGACCAACCCTGATAGCTGGATGGTCTTGAGGCAACTCACGCAACCTTTCGACCTCTGGATCAGCACGATTATGCATCTGTAGCATAATACGAGTTATCTCACCTAGCAAATTGTTAATCAATTTGAGTTCTTTTTCTTGTTCATTGTGTAATCGGGTGAGGATAGCCTTTTGCACCTCTGCTAGTTAATTTGTTAGCCACAGTGTTTGTGTTAAAATTAGTGATACTTGCGAGAGAGTTTTATAAGAAGTTGTGTGAGAAAACGAAGTGTTGTGAAAGTGGCTTTGATAGTGGAAAGCCGTTAAACTAGCCGTTGGAGGCTATTTTAAAAATCAGATTGAAAGTAAAAGTAACCGTACGAGTATTATTCAAATTCAAACGTAAAGTAACAGTACAACATATTAATAACGAGCGGGATATTTAAAATTTAAAATTTCAAATTCAAATTAAACAAAAAGGCGGGATATATTTAAAATTTATCAATTCAATTCAAATTCAATTCAATTTATAAATTGAAAATAAAGTATCAAATACAAATACATTAAACATGAAATAGAAATACATTAAACATGAAATAGAAATACATTAAATGTCAAATAAAAACTACGTTAACATAAACAATGATTGATTAACATAAACAACATACGATTAACATAAACAACAGACGATTAATAAAAACTATCATCTGAATCTGGGTAACCATCTTCAGAGGATTCGGAAGGTGTGAAAAAACCAGACTCCCACCTTTGCCTACGTTCTTCATCCTCCCTGGCTTGCCGCTCCAAACGATCAGCTTCCTCTTCTCTTTCAAGTGCTTCCATTTCCAGGAGGACTTGCATATCTGCTTCCTCTTGCCTAAGTTGTTCCTCAGTTAACCCAAACGGATTTGGGTCTTGGTTGGGAACTGGTTCATTTTCAGGTTGATTATTCACCGGAAAATTTTCCGGTTGGAAAACCGGAAAGATATGCTCGGGTGGAGTATGGAATTTTTCATTTTCGCTAGGTGGGCTTGGAAATTGTTGGCCAAAATCCTTTTGGCGAGGTGGGCTTGGAAATTGTTGCCCGAAATCTTTTCTGGAAGACATCTTGAATTTGAGATGCTTGGATCTTGAGTATTTGAGAAGTTTGGAATGTGTTTCTGTGTGACTTGTGCTTCAGAAGCATTGGTATTTATAGGGTACAAATGCACACGTTTTATTAACGTGACTTTGAATTTTAATTGTTGGGGCTAACCTGCGTTAACGCAGCGTTAATATGTTGTACTTTATCTTACGTTTGAATTTGAATTTGAATTTTAATTTTAATTTTAATTTGTTAAGGCTGAGTTATTGTTGGAAGTGGCCTAAATATACCCATACTTCTCAAACACATTCAGACTGCGATAGATATTAAAGCATGTATTTACATTAAACATGTACTAGAAAATATCAATTACCCTAATGAAAAAGTCAATTAGTCATTAAAGTTAGCACACAAATTACATTAAACATCATTAATATAGAAAATATCAATTACCCTAATTAAAAAGTCAATTAGTCAATCCAACACCAAACACACTTCTAGATCAACTACACTAGTCAAATCCAAACCAAACACAAACCAAATCCGATCAATATTATCCATCTGTTTACTTTTGGCGCCTCTCGATGGTCCCTTGATGAAGCGAAAAGTGTACCGCTTTTAAGGGGTCATTTAAGCCCTAAATCGTATTTATTTGATCAAATATTGCCCTAAATCGTTCCTTTTGTCATTTTAGGTACTTTTGAGGAGAAATCTGGAAAAGGAGGCATTTTGGACGTTTTTGGAGCATAAAAGTGAAGAAAACGGCAAAGTCTCAAGAATCGGCTAAAAGTTACCTTTGACGGCGTCACAATTAACCCCAGACGGCGTCATGCCTTGGCAGGAAAAGG
The DNA here is from genome assembly GCA_021014915.2 of Artemisia tridentata subsp. tridentata. Lineage (NCBI taxonomy): Eukaryota > Viridiplantae > Streptophyta > Magnoliopsida > Asterales > Asteraceae > Artemisia > Artemisia tridentata. Next base: position 88,065,634 of record CP139503.1, on the reverse strand, counting down.
TGGACGTGAAATTTACTCATGATAAGCCAGTGAAAATAGCATGTGAATTCTGACGGCGTCACGCTTTAACTTGATCGAGGGCGTCACGGCTTAAATCATAAGGGGACGGCGTCACGTTCATGGTTCGACGGCGTCAAGCCTTGATAGGCCAGAACGGATTTTGGAGAATTAAAGAGGGACGGCGTCAAGATGGTCATCCGAGAACCCTAAAAGCGGCGAGGTGACGGCGTCACAATCCATAAGGTGACGCCGTCAGATGCAAAAGTCTATATATAGTTTTCTAATTTTTTGTCATGAAGGAGAGCTTAGTGTGTGGAATTTTGGGATAAAACCCTAGGACGATTTTAGCTACTTTTTCAGGGCTTTTTGCCTTGAGATCTTCCATGTTTCATTGAAAGATAAGTTATCAATTAATCATTCAATATGTCTATGTGTTGTTTGATTCTATCTTATTCTTGTCTTTTGTTTAACATGTTAGGCTAATTTTATCTTGTGTTTGCTTAGATCTAATGAAACCTAGCTATTGATTATTGGTTGTTAGTGTGTTATTAGTTGTATTGGATGATTGTTTATCTATGTTAGGCTTAAGAAAACTGGCTAACTTCCTATTCGGTAACTTGCTTGAACGTCTTAAGAAACATGAACCAAACGCGTACTAAAGGTTTTTATGGTTGTATTTAATGCACAAGCGAATTCTAGTGATCCCATGTTAGGAGCTTCCTAGCCGGCTCGACATAGGAGTGAAGTAGGAGCTTGTAGAGTTGGGGAAGTAAGTACGCCACCCCACGAATGGTATTAAGGAATACACCCGTCATCCACGCGACTAATACACACTAATTAACCGGTAAAAGATAGTTAGGGAGTAAGGAAATCTAAGTAAACACATTTCTCTACACATAAGTTTCTCACCACATTTTCATTTTTGTTATTTTATTTTATTTGCATTCGTAGTAATTTGGGTTAGTTGACTAGCAACTAATTCCGCCCACTCCTTCAAAACCGAGATTTTACTTGCTTTTCATAAAATATAAAAATACAAAAAGAATCTTCCTCAACCCTTAGACCTAATTAGAGTAGACTTTCATACCTAACGAACACTATTCCCTGTGGAGAACGATCAATCCCCCGTACTTACCACTACACTATACTACATCGGTCAGGTACACTGCCTGGTGGGGTTGTAAGCCTCTTGAGATCCCTCGAGAGGTAAAACCTGTTGTAAGGTTACAAAACCACGCAATCAAGTTTTTGGCGCCGCTGCCGGGGAATAGTTATTGTTTAGGTTGAATTTTTATTTCTATTAGGTCTACTCACTAGATTCCTTTCTAGTGAGATTTTTATTTTATTTTTCTAGGTTTTCTTTAGTCTATCTATTTTCTTCGTGTCTTTGTTCGTAACCATTACCGTCCGACATCATGGAAGATGGTAATATCCTTAACCCCCACAACCCACCACCACAACAACCACCACCACCTCCTAGAGCCCGTACTTTAGGAGAGTATTCCCGTCCTAGCCACCATGGCTATCGAAACACCATTGAGCTCACTCAAGGAGCCAATATCACGCCCTTGCGATCCGACACCATCCGGTTGGTGCAAAGCGGATGCGCATTCCATGGACTTCGTTCTGAAGATCCTAATCAACATCTCAAGGACTTTCTTAAAATCGTTGATTCTATAGACCTTGATGTTGCCACTCGAGAGACGACCCGATTGCGTCTCTTCCAATTCTCTTTGCGGGACCAAGCTAGTCAGTGGCTAGAACGTCAACCCGCAGGATCCATCACCTCTTGGGATGATCTCACTACTCGTTTCCTTGCTCAGTTTTTCCCACCGGGAAGAACTACCAAGCTAAGGAATGATATCTTGATGTTCCAACAACGTCAAGGCGAAACTCTCTACGAGGCATGGACTCGATTCAAGGACTTACTCCAAAAAGTCCCCCACCATGGCATAGAACTTTGGCTCCAAATCCAAATCTTCTATGACCATATCAATCTCTCCACGAGGCAAACCATTGACCAATCGGCCGGTGGCAAGCTACGTGATCTAAGTGCGGAACAATCATGGGCTCTCCTAGAGGATCTTGCTCTTTATGACAACGAAAGTTGGAGTGACCCCCGTGATTTGAATAAAACGGTCAAGGCAATATCTTTGCCTTCGAACAATTCAAGCACTTCCGACCGTAGGATCATAGAACTTGAAGACCAAGTCAAGTTTCTCATGAAATCCTACGAGGCTCCTAAACCTTCAAGCCAAGTGAACAAAATCACTTCTTCATGTGAATTATGTAGTGGTCCCCACGACACTCGTGATTGCATGGAACTCCCCGAACAAGCTTTTGTGGACTACGCATCCTCGCGTACCGACGGAGCGGGAGACAAGTGGTACACTTTCAAACCCGAGCCAAACCCCTACGGTGATTCATACAACCCCTCATGGAAAAATCACCCGAACCTTAGGTGGAAACAAAACCAAAACACGCAACAACCCAATTCTTCCAACCCACCTAATCGTTTCCAATCAAGCGGTTCCAACTCGAACCGTACTTTCAACAACAATCCTTCCGGCAATGGTAGTACCAATAACTTTGAAGGATTGATGTCTCAATTTATGGCATCTCAAGAAGCTCGTTTAGCCAAGTTTGAAGCCGATTTCAAACAAAAACAAAGCGAGATGACCGATAAGATTGACACCTTGTTGAAAGCCCTCAATGACCGAGAAATGGGAGCACTCCCTAGCAACATGGTCAAGAACCCGAAACTAAATGTCAACGCTATTTCATCGGTTTCGTCCCCTAGTTCTTGTCCACAATATTATTCGGTCAATTCCATGAGCACGTGTTTCAAACAAACCCAAGTCGTTCCAAATGACCAAGAAGTTATGACATCCAAATTGGTCAACAACATAGTTGAAACACCTCCCACTCAAAACCTTGACGAAGAATTCAAGGAGCTCCACCTTGAAAGTCCGGTTGTTGATGTGTTGGATGAGAAGAAGCTCAAGTTAGGCGAAAAAGGGACCGCCTTTGTTCAAAACAAGCTACCTAAGAAGTTAGATGATCCGGGCTTATTTGTTCTACCTTGCAAGATCGGTAATTCGGAGGCTTATGACACATTAGCCGATCTTGGATCAAGCCTTAACCTACTTCCGTTACCTCTCTACACCTCTCTAAAACTAGGAAAACTTGAAGAAACCGAGGTGATAATAGGCTTAGCGGATGGAAGTGTTGCTTACCCGGTTGGAGTAGTTAAGGACGTGTTAGTGCACATTGGAAAACTAACCATTTTAGCCGATTTCCACGTCCTTGATATGGTTAGCGACCCTACATGCCCCTTGTTGATAGGTAGAGGATTTTTGGCGACCGCTAGTGCTATGATTGATTGTAAGAAATCCAAGATAGCGGTAGGAGAAGGAGATACTTGGTTAGTCTATGATGTAAAGAAACATGCCTATGATACTAGTGAGGAACCGACACCCCATTGGTTAGAATTAAATAGGAGACCATCTAGATATGGACCTTGGATTGATAGAGACTTCATAGGACCCCAACGCCCATTTTACCTAGAAGAGGACTTTGTTAACCGAACGCATTCGGTGGAGCAACTCTTGGCTAGGGACACCGAATTGGATCCATTTGAAGACCCTCTAGTTTTTAGAAGGATGATTGATTTCCTAGGAGTTTTGCCAATTAACCTAGGAATGAATAAGTGGATTTGTGAGGAAGAAGATCATAAGTGGAATTGGGATAAACCACCCAAAGATGGAGATGGGTCATGGCATATTAAGATGACATTGTATGACCCGGATGGAGAGAAGTTTGAAAAGACATATCGTACTAAGCGGACCAATAGGAAACTTCAATCCAAGCTTAACCCTAAAGACGTCCTAGATGACGAGCTTACTTACATAGGGTAGCATGACTTTGAGTCTAGCTACAAGACTCGTTAATAAAGAAAAGCGCTTCTTGGGAGGCAACCCAAGCTTTATTTGTTTTATTTGCTTTTGTGTTTATTTGTTTGTTTGTTTGATTTTATTTGTTTCCGTATGTGTGTTTAATTTTTATTACTATTGATTCATGTTCAAAAGTAATTTGTGAAAATGCTTTATTTTGTTTTTAACTTCGTCTTAACTACATATAAAGGTATTTTGCAAAAGATAAGTGTAAGGGAAATCTAAATCGGTTTATTAGAACACAAATTAACATGAATCATAATAATAATAAATTAACATACATATTCGTATTTGTTTGAGTCAAATGCTTGTATCGAGTCATAATGATGTTTTGCAGGATTTCCAGGAAGTAAGGTAAAGGTTTTTCCAGAAATTTTCCGGAAACTTAAAATGAAAATTTTTGTCAGGTCATTTCTGACGGCGTCAGGGTTTATAACCTGACGGCGTCAGATTTAATTTCCAGAAATTTTTGAAAGTTTTGTTTTTAAAAAGTTTTTATTAAATCTCCAACTTATAATCTCCAGGAATCTGCAAAATTATCATTCCACAAGCATTATATCCTTATATATAGATTTTTCCCGCCGATGTTATGCAGGTTTTCGTGTTTGTTTTCTCAGGTTTAACAGGTTATTTTGGACAAGGAGATGTTTATGGAATCAAGCTTTTGGCGATGCATTAGTCATGGAGCTTCAACATTCTCCTTGGAGGAAGATTTAACCGTGTAATTTCACTATCCACCGAGCGAATCAGGGGAGTATTTGATTTCATTCTTTTACTTTTTTTTCTTTTACATCTTGTTATTTGAACATTGGGGACAATGTTCATCTTAAGTGTAAGGGGGGGTAAAAGTACGATTTTTGAGAATACAATTGCGCTTGATTTTTGTTTGTTTAATGGTAGATGTGTAATAATACTGAGATAAATACCTGTTAGGGCAATTTTAGTGCCAAATTTAAAATTTTTTACAACATATAGGAGTGAAACTTTGATCTTAATGAGCGTCTCACGGATAGGAGTTATATGACTAGCACAAAAACCGTACCACTAAAAAATTTTCCACCCCAAATATGTGAGGTTCACCCCTAGAATTGGTAGGAAAAGCATTTATGCTATGATGTGTGTACCGGTAGCACTTAGATTCTAGAACTTGCGTTAGGACCATTCCGAGGCCACAAGTGAGACTACATTCGTGTAGTTAGATTTACTACATGATAAGAGGCATTAGGATTAACCCATTGTTTTACACCTGTGTTTTTGTTATAATTACGTTGGCTACATTGGTCAAGTAATTCCCCCACACCCCTTTGCGTTGTACTCATTTTTAGTACACGATACCCCTAGTACACCCCTCAGAGCCTATCTTTTCGTTTCGACCTTTAAGCATTTTACTTAAAGGAAGAATTTGTTACACCCCACTAAAATGTACACCCAAATCGCCTTAGCCTACCTTGTATGCACTCATTTTTAGTGCATTATTGTTACAACATTTGTTTAAACCCAAGTTAATTATCTAGTTGATTACATGGTTGCTAAGTCGAGTCATATCCATGTACATATTGTTTTGGGACGATTGGGACTCATGGGTAAAGTACTAGTGTAATGGAGTAATGGGGAAGAACATCATTTATTACCCCCATATGTGCTAAATATTTTAAAAAAGTACTCCAAGTTTTTCAATTATCTTAATTCGAGTCATTAGATTAGTATTTGTAAAGTTATGTAAAAGTTCAAGTGTAAGGGGAATGCAATGCCCCTATGATGTATTATTTTGGATGGTAGGGCAAAAAAAAAAAAAAAAAAAAAAAAAAAAAAAAAAAAAAAAAAAAAAAATCAAGAAAAACACAAAAAAAAATGAGAAAATGAAAAATTGAAAAAACATACGGACTACCATCCCGTTTCATTTTATGTTTATTTTATGTTTTTGTTATTTTGTTATTTCGTTTCTAGCTTAAGATCGAGTCGAGTCTTGGCTTAGCAACATTGTATAGTACATGTAATTGATCAAGATTTTTAACTCGCCACCAGTAAAATATCCTTTATCCAACAAAACCGTGTTTTCCTTTTCCCTACACCTAACGTTATAACCCATTTAAAAGCCCTCTTTGATAGTTTATCTTAGGTGCTTACGCCTAGTGGAGGAGGTTTTCGATCCTTTCCCAAGCCTATGGTAATCTATTTGCTAAGACAGGTAGTGAGAGATATTATCCGTTTTCATTTATGAGATTTATTTTGATGACACTTGAGAGATGTGAGTATCTAAACACTACTTGTGAGGTGCTAGTATGTAATCTCCGTGCTTATTATGATTGAAGTGGAACGATTATTTGTTGTAATTACTTTTATGTTAGCATTAAATGACCCCTAACTTGTATTTTGATTAGAATAAAAGCGCATTTGCTTGAGGACAAGCAAATCTCAAGTGTAAGGGTATTTGATGAAGCGAAAAGTGTACCGCTTTTAAGGGGTCATTTAAGCCCTAAATCGTATTTATTTGATCAAATATTGCCCTAAATCGTTCCTTTTGTCATTTTAGGTACTTTTGAGGAGAAATCTGGAAAAGGAGGCATTTTGGACGTTTTTGGAGCATAAAAGTGAAGAAAACGGCAAAGTCTCAAGAATCGGCTAAAAGTTACCTTTGACGGCGTCACAATTAACCCCAGACGGCGTCATGCCTTGGCAGGAAAAGGTGGACGTGAAATTTACTCATGATAAGCCAGTGAAAATAGCATGTGAATTCTGACGGCGTCACGCTTTAACTTGATCGAGGGCGTCACGGCTTAAATCATAAGGGGACGGCGTCACGTTCATGGTTCGACGGCGTCAAGCCTTGATAGGCCAGAACGGATTTTGGAGAATTAAAGAGGGACGGCGTCAAGATGGTCATCCGAGAACCCTAAAAGCGGCGAGGTGACGGCGTCACAATCCATAAGGTGACGCCGTCAGATGCAAAAGTCTATATATAGTTTTCTAATTTTTTGTCATGAAGGAGAGCTTAGTGTGTGGAATTTTGGGATAAAACCCTAGGACGATTTTAGCTACTTTTTCAGGGCTTTTTGCCTTGAGATCTTCCATGTTTCATTGAAAGATAAGTTATCAATTAATCATTCAATATGTCTATGTGTTGTTTGATTCTATCTTATTCTTGTCTTTTGTTTAACATGTTAGGCTAATTTTATCTTGTGTTTGCTTAGATCTAATGAAACCTAGCTATTGATTATTGGTTGTTAGTGTGTTATTAGTTGTATTGGATGATTGTTTATCTATGTTAGGCTTAAGAAAACTGGCTAACTTCCTATTCGGTAACTTGCTTGAACGTCTTAAGAAACATGAACCAAACGCGTACTAAAGGTTTTTATGGTTGTATTTAATGCACAAGCGAATTCTAGTGATCCCATGTTAGGAGCTTCCTAGCCGGCTCGACATAGGAGTGAAGTAGGAGCTTGTAGAGTTGGGGAAGTAAGTACGCCACCCCACGAATGGTATTAAGGAATACACCCGTCATCCACGCGACTAATACACACTAATTAACCGGTAAAAGATAGTTAGGGAGTAAGGAAATCTAAGTAAACACATTTCTCTACACATAAGTTTCTCACCACATTTTCATTTTTGTTATTTTATTTTATTTGCATTCGTAGTAATTTGGGTTAGTTGACTAGCAACTAATTCCGCCCACTCCTTCAAAACCGAGATTTTACTTGCTTTTCATAAAATATAAAAATACAAAAAGAATCTTCCTCAACCCTTAGACCTAATTAGAGTAGACTTTCATACCTAACGAACACTATTCCCTGTGGAGAACGATCAATCCCCCGTACTTACCACTACACTATACTACATCGGTCAGGTACACTGCCTGGTGGGGTTGTAAGCCTCTTGAGATCCCTCGAGAGGTAAAACCTGTTGTAAGGTTACAAAACCACGCAATCATCCCTCTTCCCGCTTAAAGTATTGGGAACCGTTTGTATACCTCTCTAGCCTATTTGTACAACTCGACATGGAAAACCGTTCATAATTAATCAACCGTACCATATACAACTCCTTTGATATTTTCATTAGAAAATAAATTTCAAATTTCAATGGCTGACTCCTCTTCAACTCCTTCTTCCAACAAAAACAAACGCCCAAGGGATGATTCTCCTCCACCAATGCCTGAAAAATATAAAAAAATTGGCATATCCCAAAATATTTGGGAGAAATGTAGTAAAGGCCAGTATGGTGTTGAAAACGCATTGTTAGAAATTCACAACAAGCGTATAAAGATGTATGAAGAAAGGAACAAGAAAGATTTAGAGGTCATTGAGGAGCATCAGAAGAAAATTGAGGAGAGGAACAAAAAAATAGAAGAAGAAAGAGAGAAAATAGTTGATGTTTACAGAAGTATTGAAGCTAGTAAATATGTGTCTTAATGTATCTTTTCTTTATATATTTTGCCTATGTATATTTTGCCTATGTAAATGTAAACTTATTTTGACTTGGTTTAATATATGAATGCAGTTATTATGTACAAGTTTATGATATTTGAATACAGTTATTATTATTGTACTGCTAGGTAAACAATTGTACTGCTAGCGAAACGTTGTACTGCTGGGTATCCTTTTAGCAGTGGTTGGGAGTGCAGGGTAGTTTGTATCACTTTTTACTTAAAGTGTATAAACCCCCAATTGCTGCACACAATCACATTCACGCACACATTACTCTCTCTCTCTTCCACTCCCTAATCGAATTTTAATTGTCAAATTGCAAAACCCCCAAATCAAATCATAATGTCGAACCTAACTTTTACCGAACCTCATAATAATGTTGCCTTTTTAGAAAAATCCAATAAGTCTGTAGATTTTACTGAGATCATTGATTTCCTTAATGCAAGCTATATTAAGTTTGCATTAACAGTAAAACCTACTATATATACTTCCAACATTATCCAGTTTTGGTCGTCTGCTAAGGTCCAAACTATTAATGGGGAAGCACAAATCCATGCCCTTGTAGATGGGCAGATGATTATCATTACAGAGGCGTCTATTCGAAGAGATCTTCTCATAGATGATGCTAACGGAGTTGAGAATCTTCCAAATACTACAATCTTTGAAAAACTTGCACTGATGGGCTATGAGAGATATACAGATGCTTTAAAGTTCCAAAAAGGTAATTTTTCTCCTCAGTGGAAATTCTTAATTCATACTGTCTTAGTGTGTCTAAGTCCAAAGACCACTGCATGGAATGAATTTAGCAGTAATTTAGCTTCTGCTATAATTTGTTTGGCTGAAAATACTCAAAGATTTAATTTCTCAAAATTAATTTTTGATAATATGGTTAAGAACTTGGATGGTTCTTTGGCTAAATATTTTCTATATCCAAGGTTTTTGCAACTCTTTTTGGACAACCAATTTAAAAAAAAAGAAAAGTCACAAAAATGTTTATCCCACTCCCTGCCTTACCAAAAAGGTTTTTGCTAATATGAGTAGGGTTGGAAAAGATTTTTCAGGGAGAGTGACACCTTTGTTTCCAACAATGTTGGCACTAGCCCAAACCCAAATGGGTGAAGGTTCAGCAATCCCAGCTGGTACCCATCACACACCCACAGAACAACAACAAAAGACCTATAAACGTAGGACTAACACCAAGAACACAGAGCTACCTCAGGCTAGTGGTTCTATACCAACTGTTGCAGATGAGGATGTCACTGGGGGGAGAGTGACATGTTGGCAAGGGCTGCCACTACTGTGTCTAGCTTAGCAGCAGCACAGGACAGTGGTAACATCATTAAGACCCGAACCAAGACAACTTCTAATGAAGAAAGTTCCTCTGGAACTGATTCAGGTGAAGGTCCCAGTCACATGGGAACAATGGGGGGTTCGGATGTTCATCCTAGGGGTGAGACTGAACTTAACTTTTCCAGTGATCCACCTCTCGGGCTAGGTAACACAAGCCGAAGTGGTGAGGATAGTATGCAACTTTTGAATGAATTGAAGGATACCTGTGCCAAGCTGTCTGCACAAATTGGTGATCTGCGAGCAATAGCTTCTTCCCAAGATGGAGTCATCAAAGCTCAAGGTGGGGAGATAAAGGCTTTGAAGAGAAGGGTTAGGTATTTAGAAGGAGTCAAAGGATCAAGAATTCCCAAACAAAAGGTTAAATCTTCTGAAGCTTCTAAGGATGCTCCCAAACAGGGAAGGAATGAAGGCAAAGTTTCAGGGGAGGATAACCAAGGGAATCAAGTGGTGATTGATCATCGTCTGGGCAAGGTTACAAATGCTGATAGTGCTACTGAGCCAATTACAGTTGGTACTACAAAAGCTAGTACTGCTACACCAGAGGTTTTTGCAAATGCTGTTAGTGTACTTGCTGAGCTGAAGACAGCAAAACCAGTAACCAAAGGTGTTGTGATATAAGAGCCATCATCCTCTCCAAAAGCTAAACAATCAACTCCACAGGTACAAGGCAAAGGTAAAGGGATTCTTACTGAAGAGCCTGTGGAGAAACCATTATCAAAAGAAGAGCAATTAAAAGTTGATGCTGAAATTGCTATGAAATTCTCACAAAAGTATGATGCAGAACATCAGACAATTTTGGAACAAAGGAGAATACAAAAAGAAAAAGATGCAGAGTTAATAGCTTCATGGGATGAGCAAAGGGCTCAGGTTGCAGCTGATTCTGAGCTTGCTAAGAAACTACATAAACAAGAGCAAGATAAGTACTCAGTAGATGAAAAAGCCAGGATGCTGAAAGAATTTTTTGATGCAAAAAAGAAGTTGTATGCAGAACAAAGATATGCAGCTAAGAAGAACAAGCCACCCACTCAAAAACAAAGAAGAGATCTCATGTGCAGGTAGTTTTTTTTTTTTTTTTTTTTTTTTTTTTTTTTTTTTTTTTTTGCAAAGGTATTTATATTAATATCAACAATACCCAATATGTACATCATATCATAAACATCTACTCATGTGCAGGTATTTGAAGAATGTGGACAGATGGAAACTAAAAGATTTGAAATTCTTGGATGATAAAAGAATTGAAGAATTATATGCAATTGCCAAGAGAAACAATGATCTCTTCTTGAATGACAGTTCAAAGAGAGCAGGTGAACAGTTGGAAATAGAAAGCAGTAAAAAGAGAAAACAAGAACAAACTGAGCAAGCTGTTGCTGAAGAACAAATGCAAGCTCACACTGAACTTGCAGTTGACTCTGTAGGAGAAGCCATGGATGCACAACCTTTAACTGTCAAACATCCCATTGTTGATTATAAGTCTGGATCTTTTGGGGAAACAGTTTATTACGATATTAAGAGGCATGATGGTTCTTCTAGAAGGTATGTAAGCTTTCTTCACATGGTTCATGATTTTGATAGACAAGATATGATAGCTCTATGGAAATTACTCAAACAAAGATTTGGTAATAAGATTTGGTAATAAGACACCAGAACAAGCTAATTATGATAGAGAAGTCTGGAATTATTTAAAGGTAATGTTTGAACCAAATCATGAAGATGAATGTTGGAGAAGACTAACGCACAATACTGTTAAAGAATGGAAAAAATTTCAACGATGTGGAGTACATGCTTTAACTGTGAATGAGTTGGTGATCTACATGCTTGTAGAAAAGGATTACCCTTTAAAGTTTCACAAAGACATTCTACATCAGATGTTGCGTGTGAAGAAAATACTCAAGCTTCAGCTTAATTATGATGACATGGCATATGAACTGCTCAGGAAGATGGAAGAGTATATCTAGGACCCAAGGACAAGAAATAAAATGTATAGTTATTACTGCTACAATGTATAGTTTGACTTAAACATGTATAGTTATTACTGCTAGTATGTATAGTTATTACTGCTAGAATGTATAGTTATTACTGCTAGAATGTATAGTCTGACATTTATCATGTATATGTCCACTTGCAGTCAAGCTTTATTGTATTTGCAGTTTCCATTTATCATGTATATGCACTTGCAGGCACTTTAGTAACATGTTACTTCATTATAAAGTTGAAAATTGACTTTAGAAAGTCAAGTAATCTGGTTCCAGCTAGGGGCAAGTAACATACTTACATACTACTGCATTAAACTAGATAGACTATAAAATCCCAGCATTGTAATGGGGCAAATTAAATGAAGAGTCATGACTAACAGTCTGAACTCAAAATATGACTCTATGATTTAGACACCTAAATAAATACTTCATGTGACCATATGTAACATCTTGAATTTAGTCACACAAACACTCAATGTGACTAATATCAAGGTTAATGATAACTGAGTTCACATTTTGCTATACATATTAGTCACATGAATATTTCAGTGTGACTATTTTCAATGTATTGGTCACATATAATACCCTTATAATGTGGCCATAAACATAATTTAGATGCACATTTGTGGTATGGTGTTACTATTGTATAGCCTATAGTCACATGATTGTGCTACAATTAAATGTGACCATACACATTAGGAATTGGCAGGCAAACACACACTTAACTTTAGACACACATATTAACTTACGTGACTATTTGTATCGAATTTTGGTCACACTTAATCATGTATGCCTATGGTTTAGTGTGACCATATATGACATTTGGTCACACATCTCAAGTGTGTGACATATATTTGTCAGTTTTAAATGCATATCGTGACTATGCTTCAAACTTACTTTTCAGTTGTCACACATTTCAAATTCATATGTGGCTAAATTTTCAACAAAAACTAGCAGTCACGCTTAAATAATGTGTGACAAACTTGAGCATATGATTTAGCCACATACACAATTACTTCGTGTGACCATATATGGATTTTGGTCACACTTTTCAATTGCGTGACATATATTTGTCACATATGTATATATATAGTGTGACTAATGTTTCAACCTTATTTGTATCCGTCACACGTCCCAAATTATAAGTGACTAAAAAATCAAAAAAAATTTTACCAGATACGTATAGTCACGAAAATATTCAAATGTGTGGCTATAGCCTCGGATGTAATTCCGAAATGGTCACACAAGTCGGATCAAGTGTGGCTGTTTATTTTATTCTGGTACATTTAGTCACATAAAAAGGCGACTGTGTGGCTGTTCGAAAAACAGCATGTGTGACTAAATCCCATTTTTGTACTAGTGTCCACTCCCCGAGTACCACACTCGAGAGTTTCAAGCACTATGTCAACAACCTCCCTTTAGGCGGAGAAAACCATACACGTCGCTTATCCTATTTCCGAAACTAAGCTAGATGTCGAGTGCTAATCTTAGCTAGTACCAATCTACCACGATCCACTTGATCATTTCTACTTCACACACAAGACTCGATCTACCCGATCCATCCTTGATCCACTTGATCAATCACACAAGCCCAATGGCATCAAGAGATCTCCAAGATCTCGACACGATCACAATGATCAACCCTCACTTGACTCAATCTATCCTATCTACCCTTGATCAACTTGATCAACACTCTAACTCACAAGCTACAAGAGATATTCAATATCTCTATAAGATCACAATGATCTTCTCTCACACTCTCTCAAAAGAAAATTGATCTTGATGTATACAAGGATACAACAAGTGTGTAACAAATGTTACAAGTGCTTTAACTACAACTACAACTCTTGTATCTTCTTGGATACCTTGAGTTATTCTCTTGCACTAGAAGAGGGATGAAGGTGATCACTTGGTTGGATGATTGTATCACTCTTTAAACAAAAGAAAACTAAACTAAATGATCAAGAAGAAAAGATGTGGTGAGAGTATTAAACTCAGAAAGTTCTGTGTGAAAAAGGATGCCCAAAATCTGTGAAGTGGGCTGGTATTTATAGGCAGAAAAAATCTGGCCGTTATGAAGGCACGGCTCTACTAAATCACACACGGTACCACTAAATTTAGTGGTACCTTGGTACCTTGCCTAACAAAAACGCTCCTCTTTTTGTCTTTTCTGGTGAAAACTTATTTGGGGAAGTTTGGAGCTGATTTTTTTTTTGGGGGGGGGGGGGGGGGGGGAATAGCTGTTATGGTATTTGAACTTATTTTTCCATTAAAACATTTCTTAATTATTCAAAAATAATTTGTAAAGTATATTTTTGAAAGAAATATTTTGTCACATTAAAAATGTGAAGTCTTAAAACACAAATTCACTTCTTTGATCATTTGTCAAGTTATAAATTTGTTTGTGCATACCTAGAGTGATTTGTGTAGAAATGGGATCTTTCGACTAAAAACTTGCTTACGTTAATTTTAACGTAACGTGTTTTCACATTTTGTCATCCTCAAAACGTGAAGTTATCGAAAGATATAAATTACGTTTTTAGAACATTATTTGCATCAACATGATGTGAAGCCTGCAAAGAAAACCATGGAAACTTCCAAGTCCCTGCTCAAAGATGAAGATGGTGAAGAAGTTGATGTTCATTTATATAGATCAATGATTGGTTCATTGATGTATCTTACAGCTTCAAGACCTGACATTATGTTTGCAGTGTGTGCCTGTGCAAGATATCAAGTTACACCAAAAGTTTCACATTTTAATGCTGTGAAGAGAATTTTTATATAATTGAAAGGTCAACCCAAATTGGGCCTTTCGTATCCAAAAGATTCACCTTTTGATTTGGTAGCATACACTGATAGTGATTATGCTGGAGCTAGCTTGGATAGAAAATCAACAACAAGAGGTTGTCAATTTTTAGGATGCAGGTTGATTTCATGGTAGTGCAAGAAATAAATTGTGGTTGCAAATTCCATAACTGAAGCTGAGTATGTAGCTGCTTCAAGTTGTTGTGGACAAGTGCTCTGGATTCAGAATCAATTGATGGATTATGGGTAGAATTTTATGCATACAAAAATATATATTGATAATAGCAGTACTATGTGCATTATAAGAAATCATGTTTATCACTAAAAAAACAAAGCATATTGAGATAAGACATCATTTTATAAGAGATTGTTATGAAAAGAAGTTAATTCAAACTGTTAAAATTCATACTGATAATAATGTTGCAGATTTGCTCACAAAAGCTTTTGATGTGAGTAGATTTCAATTTTTGGTTGTCAGTATTGGAATGATAAATCTTTGAAAATTCTTATCTCTTTGTGATTTTGTAAAGTTTTGTAAGGATCAGTACTGTTATTAGGTCAATAAATTGTTTCTGCTGCTAAGTATACTTAGTGTTGCTAGTTTACTTAAAACTGTTGTGTCAATGTTGCCAGTTATACTTAGTACTGCTAAGTATAAGTGATGATGTGATTATTGTAAATTGTGTTATGTTTGTGGTTTTGTGTTTTTGGGACTAATCTTTTGCGGGATAAGCTGAGAAAAGTGCTAGAGTACTGATTAATAAGCTGTTAGGAGTGGAAATTGCGTTTATACTGCTAGGCATAAGTTAGTGCTGCTAAGCCTAACTTAATGCTACTAGGTTTCTGCTGCTATGTTTGAGGGTGCAGGGTACTGTTTTTGAAATATGAACGATTAAGGGTTAATATCTTTCAATCATTCACACAAGTGTTGTTATCCGATCAAAACTCTCCCAATCATAAACCCTAATTCCTTTTTATCCATTAATTGCAAAATCCAACAAAACCCTACAAAATTTTTCATAATTCACAATGTCGACTCTGTCTTTTGCAAACCAGCATAACATGATCGCATTTTTGTAAAAACCCAGAGAAAGTGAAGGGTTTACTGAAATCATTGATTTTCTTAATGCTACTCATATCAAGTATGCATTAATAGTAAATCCTACCGTATATATTTCCAATATCAAACAGTTTTGGGCTACTGCTAAGGTCAAAACTCTTAATGAGGAGGTACAAATTCATGCCCTTGTGGATGGGCAGAAGATTATCATTACTAAAGCTTCTGTTAGGGATGTTCTTCTTCTAGCAGATACTGAAGGTATTGAAAATCTTTCAAACTCTACAATTTTTGAAAACTTTGCACTGATGGGGTATGAAAGACAAAGTAATTATTTAAAATTTTCAAAGGGTGCCTTCTCTCCACAGTGGAAATTCTTAATACACACTATCTTACAGCATCTTAGTCCAAAGACTACTGGTTGGAATAAGTTCAGTAGTAATATGGCTTCTGCCATTATCTGCTTAGCTAAAAATCAAAGATTCAATTTTTTTAAATTAATTTTTGATAGTGTGGTTAAGGGCTTGGATAGTTCTTCAAACAAATATTACTTATATCCAAGGTTTTTGCAACTTCTTATGGACAAACAATTTACAAATAAAAAGGTTCATAACAAGATTTATCTTGCTCTCTCTCATACTAAAAAGATTTTTGCTAACATGAAGAGAGAGGGCAAGGACTTTTCAGGCATAGTTACACCATTGCTTCAAACAATGTTGGAACTAGGTCAAATTCAGGGTGAAGGTTCAGCAATCCCAGCTGATACCCATCACACACCCACAATTTTACCATCCACATCAACAACTCAAAAGACCTGTAGGTTAAACAAAAAGGGCACTCAGCTACCTCAGGCTAGTGCTAGTATGGCTGCAGATAAGGTTGTGCATAAGGAGAGGGGTTACAGTTTAGAAAGGATTGCCACTACTGCTGCTAGCTTAGATGCAGAGCAGGACAATGGTAACATAAGTAAGACCTAATCTAAGGCAACTTCTAATGAATCAAGTTCCCATGGAACTGATTCAGGTGAAGGTCCCAGCCAAACGGAAAACATGGGGGGTGTAGATGCTCAAGCTAGGTCTGAGGCTATGCCTAACTCACCCAATGATGCACCACTCGGGAGATGTAACACACTCTGAAGTGTTGAGGGTAGTATTGAACTGATTAATGAATTGATGGTTACTTGTACAAAATTGTCAGCACAGGTTCTTGACCTTCAACAAACAGATGCTTCTCAAGGTGATGAAATTAAAATGTTGAAGAGAAGAGTTAGGTTTCTAGAAGGGGTACAGAGGTCAAGAATCCACAAGCTTAAACGAATCCAAAAGGTGGGAACTGCTCAAAGGGTTGCTTCTTCTAAAGATGTTAGTTTGGGGGAGGATGCCTCCAAACAGGGGAGGAGTGATAGCATAGGTTCAGGGGAGGAGACTCAGATGGATGAGCAGGTTGAAAGTGATGTGTTTGTTGCTACTGCTGATAAGGTTAATACTGCTAGTGAGCAAGTTAATGCTGCTAGTGAAAAAGTTTCAGCTGCTGGGTCAGAAGTTAATGCTGCTACTTCAGAAGTTAATGTTGTTGCTTCAGAAGTTAATGCTGCTGCTGCTGAAACAACTGAACTTAATGATGAAACCATCTTAGCTAAGTTTCTTACTGATCTCAAGAAGATTTCTTCACAAATCAAAGAAAGTTCAAGACCTAAAGCTAAAGGTGTGACTATCAAAGAACCATATGTAACAACAACACAAACAACACAATCACAACCACCTTCACAGGGTAAAGGTAAGGGAATCTTAATTGAAGAAACTGTGGAGAAATCTCTTTCAAAGACAAAGCAGATACTCTTAGATGAAGAAATAGCAAGAAAACAACAAGAAGAGTATGATGCTGAAGATAAAATAATACGGGAAGAAAGAGAAAGGAAGGCTAGAGAAGAAGAAGAGGCTAGCCTTGCAGAAATAAATTCCTGGGATGACATACAAGCAAAGTGTGAAGCAGACCACATGTTAGCCCAGAGGATGTGGCAAGATGAACTGGAAGAGCTATCCTTAGAAGAAAAATCAAAGCTCTTCATGGAATTCTTAGTCAAGCAAAAGAAGTTCTTTGCTCAGAAGAGAATTGAAGCAAAGATAAACAAACCACCCACCAAAGCTGAACAAAGGAAAGTAATGAGTATATATCTAAAAAACATGGATAATTGGAAGCCTAGTCAGTTGAAGAATCTTAGTTTTGAAAAGATAAAAGATCAGTTTGACAAGGTATTCAAGAGGGTAAATACTTTCATTGCTATAAATGAAGATGATGTAGCAATCTGTAAAATTCCCCAGTAATTTGTAACTGTTAATCAAGTATTAATTACCATTACTTTTCAGTTAACCATTTTTATGGGCAAAATTTGAAAATTTTGTTTATTATAAACACATTGAAACGAGCTCACACGCGGACCACGACGAATCAAACACACTCATTATAAACTAAACTCATCCATTTACTATTCATGGCCCAAAATTCTGGCCTGTTACTATTCACCAGCCCAACCCAATTCTTTTAAGTTTTAATATTTCATATATATCACTTGTTCAACTCACCCTCACTTGGCCCCATTTATTCATAAATTCGACACATGAATTATGTAACACTTTACATCACTCAATTCCTCACCCACCAAAGAATCGAGTTTGTCAACTCTCACACCCTCATTCGATCGTTTGAACACTAAACGAAAGGCAAAGTAAACCTCCTTCGATCACGTTTACAAACTCACACAAAATTTATCCAATTCGGTTTAACTTAATTTTACCTAAGTCATTTCATTTCCTATGATCAAATATGAGTTCTAGACATTATTTCACATCATTTCTCACCTTGTCTCATAATATTGCACGTTAAATATCACTTTGGACCTTTATAACACATGTCGACATACACAAATATATACCATTCGGACCTAAACTAAATCAACACACAACCCTCCCCCCTCAAAAGTCTTTGTACTCGAGTAAATCTCAACAAATCCCTGCCACATTACTATTTGAACAACTTGTATGCAATAAAATACATTATATGATAGTATACATGTGTATGTATACGTACACCACAGCCTCACTCAACTCCCTTTTCACACTTAGCAAATATCACTCTCATTTCTCTCTAGTTTCTTACTGCCGAGAGTACTCAAAGAAGCCAAGACTTTTCCTCTTTTGTTCGAGTCCATTTCCAAGTCGAAGAGTTCCTTTCGAAACTTTGTTGATCGTTCCAACGGGTTAAGGGTTTTTCACTCGATTCCTAGTCCATAAACGGAAAACTCACCACCTTTTAAGGTGTTGTAAGTCTTTTGAACGCCTCTCCATTTGTTTCTAAGTTTTTCTATATTTCATGCTTTATTTCGAAAGTATATACTTTCTCAAATTATTTACGTGTTTTTATGATTTATTTTTCATTAATACATAACGACCTCCATCAAGAGATGGCCAACAATCGAGTTACACACATGGTCGACACTCACAAGTTCATGTCATAACATTTCGAGCACCATTTTAAACCTATATCACCTCGTATATACTTATAACACATTAAAAGTTATATTTCATTTTTGGACCAACACGTTTTATCGAATAGAAAGAGCCTTTTAAAACCGAATACTCACACACAACAACTTGTTTTTAATACTCGACCTATTTCTCCATATACTCACCTAATAAGCTGTGAAAATAAGCACTCATAACAAGCTCGTATTAGCCCTTTTTAAACACTCAAGCTATCGCTAATAAAAACTGATCGAAAACCTTTATAATTTAACGATGGGCTTTTAAGCCCAATAAGCCGATTTTAAGCACATGCGATAAGCTGGAAGAATAAGCAGTTTGGTAATCTTTTTAAGGTCTTAAAATAAGCCCAATGTTAAGCCCAAAAAGTCCTAAAACCCCTCGGATCTAAAAACCTTAATGGGCTTTACTTTTAAATCGTTAAAGCCCATTAAGCTTAAAAATAAGCACTTTGACTAATAAGCAGTTGGAATTGACTCAAATAAGCTTTATGAAGTTGTTAAAACTTTCAGAAATCGTTTCACCTTATTTTTGTGATTTTTGGACTTGTTTTAGAAAATATTTCACAAATCGGGTTAAAAGTGTAAAGTTTGTAAAATGAAGTTCTAAACTGTCATTTCAGTAAATTAAGGGTAACACATGATCATCCAGTAAACATGAAGCTTAAAAAGTCATATTTGACGCTTTTTGGACTAAAAATGTAAACAAGGACTAACGGTGCAAAACTAACTCCGTTAGGGTAAAAAGTGTAAAATCTGTATAAGTACAAGGACCAAAATGTAAACTTATTCCATAATCATTTCTATTTCATATTTCACACTTTTCAACACAATCACGCGCATTTTGACGATTCGTATTATATTTTATCACATAACGTTTATACGTCTATATAACGAATTTTTAACGATTAACTTAACGTTTCGTTCAACCACTTTCGAGGAAACGATATTTATGATTTCAATAATATAAAAACAAGATAATATTATATATAATAATATTTCAATAACACTCATCACCAATCAAATCGTTATCCGTTACTTGTTTTCACAATCACTATTCATAATAAGTCAAAACTATCAAATTCTCAGACTTCACTATTATTCAGGTCGTGTGTTGGAGCAGTTTCCATAATTCACTTGATTTCACATTTCACCTTGCCAGCTACACTCAAGGTGAGTCATAGCCCCACTTTTACTCATTTAATAACTTTATACTCTTTGGAGGAGATACATGCTCGTTCTACTTACAAATTTACTCGTTTACCCTAAACATTATACTCAAATGATGACACACTCTATTAGTTTATTGAAATATAATTCTTGTTTACACTTACACAAGTACTCTACACTTTTACGAATTACTTATGGGATTCACCCAACACCCGGTACGCTGTCTTTCACCAACGTAAGGGCAAACGAATTACTTATGGGATTCACCCAACACCCGGTACGTTGTCTTTCACCAATGTAAGGGCAAACGAATTACTTATGGGATTCACCCAACACCCGTTACGTTGTCTTTCACCAACGTAAGGGCAAACGAATTACTTATGGTATTCACTCAACACCTGGTACGTTGTCTTTCACCAACGTAAGGGCAAACAAATTACTTATGGATTTCACCCAACGTAACCCACTACTTATTTCATCAATGCTTGTATTTATTTCAATTATCACTCATACTTGAAACTATTGGAATCAACTGTTTTACTTACAAACTCTATGAACTCACCAACCTTTGTGTTGACACTTTTAGTATGTTTATCTCAGGTCCATAATGAACGAAGATGACACGGAGGAGCACGGATACATCAAAAGGGCTATAAATTTTATTATCATTCGAAAAGTTATTTTGTAAATCTTACAACTACTGGGACCTAATTTGTAAACTCTGATATTCGAATGGTAAATCTTTTAAAATGACTCAACTAGAGATCGTTTTCTATCATTATAACTGTTGTGCCATGAGTAACACCCAGTTTGAATTTCCGCTGCGTATCGCGAAATTGGGGGTGTTACAGATTGGTATCAGAGCTATAGTTATAGAGAAACGGGTCTAATTGCAACCTAAACTATAACTACTTTTTCACAAAAACGTTTTATAGCCTTTCGCTCTCTGTGCCTTCTATCCTCCAGACGATTATGTGACTTCTAGGTAATTTATGCTACTATAACACTTAGTATATTGATATACACACACTCGACATACTTTCAATCACTCTGGAACTAAAAACATACTTTGTGTATGCCTATTCTAGGGCATTTTGGCACAACCACATTTCTTCAATCATGTACCTACTTATACTTTAGAAGTGGGTTGTAAACACACAGGTTGCAAGTCTTGTACGGGCGGGACTTGGGACTGAGTGGATTTATGATGCCTTTGTTGTGGAAACTTTATTCAAGGGCTTACAATTCAACTATACAAATATGCCCTACTCATACACTTTTGCAGTCTAGGAAACTTCCCCCAGGACATTGTAACTTATTACAATGATCTTTCCTACTACCTAGATATTGTAATTTATACAATGGTCTCATTTATTTTTCAAGGCACTGTAAATCCTACAGTGGTCTCTACTACATCCCCAGACACTGTAAACGAAACAGTGGTCTCACTTATTTCTCAGACATTGTGAGTTGCACAATGGTCTCACTTATTTCTCAGACATTGTGAGTTGCACAATGGTCTCACTCATTTCTCAGACATTGTGAGTTGCACAATGGTCTCATTTATTTCTCAGACATTGTGTGTTGCACAATGGTCTCAATTATTTCTCATACATTGTAAATGATTACAATGATATCTAAATTTTCACGATCTTACGTAATATTATTTTACATGAAAGCCATCACGGTCTATTGATTTCCTTGGTAGAAATCAAAGATATGAAATTTCTAAGGAACAAACTGATTCTTCATCTACAAAAGCTGAAGTTCAGCAACTTTCTCTACATTTATCTAAGTTCTCTTCTGAAACTT
Source organism: Artemisia tridentata subsp. tridentata (assembly GCA_021014915.2). NCBI lineage: Eukaryota > Viridiplantae > Streptophyta > Magnoliopsida > Asterales > Asteraceae > Artemisia > Artemisia tridentata. The sequence continues at coordinate 88,043,552 of CP139503.1, read as the reverse complement.
TCATTGTTAAAAGTCTATGATTCTAGCCCATTGTGGACTATTTTTCCTTTCCACACGTATAAGTGTTTTGTCAGAAATTCTTAAGTAGGTTGATTTACAAAGTCTTTATTTGAATGGATTGGGACGCCTTTTTATTTAAATAAAGAAATTGTGAATCGCCGAACCATAAGTTTATATTTCTTTATTTACATTATTTGGGACGCTTCTCTATGTAAATAATGAATTATAAATAAGTGGGCTTATTTGTATCTGAGATGACATGAGTACGAACTCGAGAATCACAAAAATTCATAAAATATATGGAGAGCACAAATAACGTAAATTTTATTAGAATCCACGAATATTGATACATAACGATATAATTAGCATCGGTAGTGCTAATGTTACAAAGATCACTAAGTAAGGTATAGAATCGCCAATTGGTTGATCCGCCAAGTTAATGAAAAACACCACTACACCTATGAGAGCGAGAATCACGGCTGGATGTAACACCTTGAATATTCTGTACGATAAATACAAACAAATCATTAACGCGGTATCAAAAGACATGGTCTTATGCATAAAAACAAACAAATCTTATTACACATTCATTAAAGATTACATGAAAACACAACAAAGACTTATTTCAACATCCCTAAACGCAATGCTATTACCCCCATATTTTATGCACGCCGATGGCTAGAACCACGAGTGGTACGAGAAGCGCTAACACTACGGCCAAAAATTCATAATCTTCTTCTGGAACGTAGGCCAAGTAGATAGCAGCGGCAACAACATACACAATCGCAAGAATGGTAACAACATGCGCCATTTTGAAAAGATTAATGAGAGAAATATGGGTGGTGGAAGAATGAAAATTAAAATGGGGTATTTATAAAGGAAAGTAGTCGTTGGAAATCACTATTCATAACCGTTGGGTTCACTAGGTGGCGAGACATCCAAATTGTTTCTTCTAGTGTGAGTGATCAAACGAAGTTACATTCTTTTGAATACTGAGTGGAAATTCTTAGATGAACTTTTTACATGACTTCTCATCGGTTGAGTCCTAATATTAATCAGAACACTTTTGCTCAACCATCAACACATTAAAAGAACACACTATCCACAGATAACACCCGCTGAACTTTGGGACGAAGTTCCAATTGAGGGGTGGATACTGTAGCAATCTATAAAATTCCCCAATAATTTGTAACTGTTAATCAAGTATTAATTACCATTACTGTTCAGTTAACCATTTTTATGGGCAAAATTTGAAAAATTTGTTTATTACAAACACATTGATACTTAGTTTACAAGCACATTGAAACGAGCTCACACGCGGACCACGACGAATCAAACACACTCATTATAAACTAAACTCATCCATTTACTATTCATGGCCCAAAATTCTGGCATGTTACTATTCACCAGCCCAACCCAATTCTTTTAAGTTTTAATATTTCATATATATCACTCGTTCAACTCACCCTCATTTGGCCCCATTTATTCATAAATTCAACACATGAATTATGTAACACTTTACATCACTCAATTCCTCACCCACCAAAGAATCGAGTTTGTCAACTCTCTCACCCTCATTCGATCGTTTGAACAGTAAACGAAAGGCAAAGTAAACCTCCTTCGATCACGTTTACAAACTCACACAAAATTTATCCAATTCGGTTTAACTTAATTTTACCTAAGTCATTTCATTTCCTATGATCGAATATGAGTTCTAGACATTATTTCACATCATTTCTCACCTTGTCTCACAATATTGCACGTTAAATATCACTTTGGACCTTTATAACACATGTCGACATACACAAATATATACCATTCGGACCTAAACTAAATCAACACACAACCCACCCTCAAAAGTCTTTGTACTCAAGTAAATCTCAACAAATCCCTGCCACATTACTATTTGAACAACTTGTATGCAATAAAATACATTATATGATAGTATACATGTGTATGTATACGTACACCACACCCTCACTCAACTCCTTTTTCACACTTAGCAAATATCACTCTCATTTCTCTCTAGTTTCTTACTGCCGAGAGTACTCAAAGAAGCCAAGACTTTTCCTCTTTTGTTCGAGTCCATTTCCAAGTCGAAGAGTTCCTTTCGAAGCTTTGTTGATCATTCCAACGGGTTAAGGGTTTTTCACTCGATTCCTAGTCCTTTTAAACGGAAAACTCACCACCTTTTAAGGTGTTGTAAGTCTTTTGAACGCCTCTCCATTTATTTCTAAGTTTTTCTATATTTCATGCTTTATTTCGAAAGTATATACTTTCTCAAATTATTTACGTGTTTTTATGATTTATTTTTCGTTAATACATAACGACCTCCATCAAGAGATGGCCAACAATCGAGTTACACACATGGTCGACACTCACAAGTTCATGTCATAACATTTCGAGCACCATTTTAAACCTATATCACCTCGTATATACTTATAACACATTAAAAGTTATATTTCATTTTTGGACCAACACGTTTTATCGAATAGAAAGAGCCTTTTAAAACCGAATACTCACACACAACAACTTGTTTTTAATACTCGACCTATTTCTCCATATACTCACCTAATAAGCTGTGAAAATAAGCACTCATAACAAGCTCGTATTAGCCCTTTTTAAACACTCAAGCTATCGCTAATAAAAACTGATCGAAAACCTTTATATTTTAACGATGGCCTTTTAAGCCCAATAAGCCGATTTTAAGCACATGCGATAAGCTGGAAGAATAAGCAGTTTGGTAATCTTTTTAAGGTATTAAAATAAGCCCAATGTTAAGCCCAAAAAGTCCTAAAACCCCTCGGATCTAAAAACCTTAATGGGCTTTACATTCAAATTGTTAAAGCCCATTAAGCTTAAAAATAAGCACTTTAACTAATAAGCAGTTGGAATTGACTCAAATAAGCTTTATGAAGTTGTTTAAACTTTCAGAAATCATTTCACCTTATTTTTGTGATTTTTGGACTTGTTTTGCAAAATATTTCACAAATCGGGTTAAAAGTGTAAAGTTTGTAAAATGAAGTTCTAAACTGTCATTTCAGTAAATTAAGGGTAGAACATGATCATCCAGTAAACATGAAGCTTAAAAATTCATATTTGACCCTTTTGGACTAAAAATGTAAACAAGGACTAACGGTGCAAAACTAACTCCGTTAGGGTAAAAAGTGTAAAATCTGTATAAGTACAAGTACCAAACTGTAACTTTATTCCATAATTATTTCTATTTCATATTTCACACTTTTCAACACAATCACGCGCATTTTGACGATTCGTATTATATTTTATCACATAACGTTTATACGTCTATATAACGAATTTTTAACGATTAACTTAACGTTTCGTTCAATCACTTTCGAGGAAATGATATTTATGATTTCAATAATATAAAAACAAGATGATATTATATATAATATTATTTTTGAACTTTAAGCATTTTAAGCTTAACACACACTCACTCACACTCATCACCAATCAAATCGTTATCCGTTACTTGTTTTCACAATCACTATTCATAATAAGTCAAAACTATCAAATTCTCAGACTTCACTATTATTCAGGTCGTGTGTTGGAGCAGTTTCCATAATTCACTTGATTTCACATTTCACCTTGCCAGCTACACTCAAGGTAAGTCATAGCCCCACTTTTACTCATTTAATAACTTTATACTCTTTGGAGGTGATACATGCTCGTTCTACTTACAAATTTACTCTTTTACCATAAACATTATACTCAAATGATGACACACTCTATTAGTTTATTGAAATATAATTCTTGTTTACACTTGCACAAGTACTCTACACTTTTACGAATTACTTATGGGATTCACCCAACACCCTGTACATTGTCTTTCACCAACGTAAGGGCAAACGAATTACTTATGGGATTCACCCAACACTCGGTACGTTGTCTTTCACCAATGTAAGGGCAAACAAATTACTTATGGATTTCACCCAACGTAACCCACTACTTATTTCATCAATGCTTGTATTTATTTCAATTATCACTCATACTTGAAACTATTGGAATCAACTGTTTTACTTACAAACTCTATGAACTCACCAACCTTTGTGTTGACACTTTTAGTATGTTTATCTCAGGTCCATAATGAACGAGGATGACACGGAGGAGCACGGATACATCAAAAGGGCTATAAATTTTATTATCATTCGAAAAGTTATTTTGTAAATCTTACAACTACTGGGACCTAATTTGTAAACTCTGATATTCGAATGGTAAATCTTTTAAAACGACTCAACTAGAGATCGTTTTCTATCATTATAACTGTTGTGCCATTAGTAACACCCAGTTTGAATTTCCGCTGCGTATCGCGAAATTTGGGGTGTTACAGATGAGGTGGTAAGAGGTTCTAAGAGAACAGGAGATGAAATAGAACCTGATAGCAGCAAGAAGCAGAAAATTGATGAGCAGACAGATAAATGCAATCAGTTGATAATAAACAAAAGGCTGATGATGACAAAGGTACAGAGGAAGATACTAAGCAGTATATAACAGTGGTTTCTGATGATGATGAAGAGCCAACTATTGATGTTGTACCTCTGGCTACAAAACTTCCAGATATTGTTGGTTGGAGAATATATAAAGAGGGCATAAAGAAAGTAGTATATGAAATCAAAAGAGCCGATGGAAAGTTTTATATATTCTTCAGGTTTAATCAGATCTTAATAAGTTTTAACAGAGAGGATTTGGAGACTCTTTAGAAGCTTGTTAAGGAGAAGTATGGACCAACACGACCATTGAAGCAACCAGTGTCTAATCAAGATTATATTTTGTAGGGTGATTTGAAGAATATCTTTGAACCTCATGTAGAAGATGAAGTATGGAGAAGACCTTTCTATAACCAGAAGGTGATAAGCTGGAGGTTGATAGATACATGTGGACTTCATGAGTTGACAATGGATGCTATGCATATCTACATGTTGGTTGAAAAGAAGTATCCACTCACAAATACTACATTAGGAAAGATGCTTGAAAGTAGGCTTCAAATGAAATATAAAATGAATGAAAGTATGGCAGATGAGCTTATTTGGTTTATTATAAGACTGAGGAATGAACAATGAAGTGTTTAGAAGCATCCCCTAATTGAAATCGTCGGAAGTGTCTAATTGAAAAGTTTCATTATTCACTTACAATATTCTCAACTAGTTGCATCAAAACAATAAATAAACGTTTCATCCAGTATACAAGTTTGATATACCACGATGATATCTACTATGTAAAACGTAATGCCATCTAAAAGGGTTTTGGTCGTAAAATAGCAACGTACTTTTTCAAATGTACCGATTTTGTGCATATACTATTTATCGTTCCACTTACATAGTGTTTGGTATGTCATAATGAAAGGGTGTATGGAGAAGATCATTACGGTGTAATAAAGAAAACATGTTTGTTTACTATTATGTAATGCAATGACTCATTACATGAAAGTATGAAATGACTCGTTACATAAAAAATCATCATTTTGATTCACTAGGGCCCCCCTTTTTTTTCATTACACCTTGTAATGGAATCAAATTACATAAAAACTTATTCTTTAAATACTCATTATACCAGTGTTGCAAAAAAAGGTCTACAAGGCTGATTAATCGCCGATTAGGTGCTACAAGGCCATCAACCTTGCCGATTTATGTAACTGGGTCAAACAAATAGGTCAACCGTGGTCAACAGCGATCAACGGCGGTCAATGGTGGTCAAACTTGCCGGAAACCTATAAATCTTGCCGGAAGTACCCAAAACTCACTGTAAACTTATTTTGATCACTTATAGTAACTGTTTAAGTCTATTACAAGTTGTTTTTTAGAAAATACCTTGCCGAAAATACCTAAAACTCACCGAAAATACACAAAACTTGCCGGAAATAACTAAAATTTGTCAGTAATGCCAATCTGATTAATCACCGATTAATCCCGCCTAGACCGATTACAAGCTACAAGGTGGTCGACCGCCCGACTACCGATTCGGGATTTTTGCAACCTTGCATTATACTAAAAAAAAATCAATCATAAATAGGGTATTTTAGTCTTTTTCTATTGATTACATTACATTCTATTGTACCAACCAAACATGATTAATAATGGTAATTAGTCATTTCATTACATCATTTATTCCATTATGTTATCCATTCCATTCAATTGTTATTTCACTCTGTCCTACCAAACGAACCCTTAATGTTATGTACTTTAATGTTTTCTTCCAATTTGCACATTTTGATGACGTGTCATACCTGAAAGTCTGACGTGTCATACCCCTGAAAGTCTGACACAGTCATCAAAAAGTGCAAATTGAAACAAAACATGAAAGTGCACAACCTTAAGTTGAACGATAAATAGTACACGTACTAAATCAGTATATTTTAAAAAATACATTGCTATTTTACTACCAAAACCACATGTAAAATTGTTCTTTTAAATTGCTTTCTTTTAACAAAAATGTGAAAAGTACATTGCTTATGTTCAACACGTAATGGATTTTAAGAAAAGTGTCTTTGCTTATGTACATTTCTCAAACTGCTATGAGAATCATTTTTTATCGATTGGTGTTGCCGTAAACCATAGTAGAAGATACCAAGTATGAATACAGTCTTCGTCTATCAATCAACAAGATAACATGTATATAGAGTACAACGAGTGATTCATCTACACAAGTACAAGTATATAGCCATATAGGTAATTATTAGGAATGTTAATACCAGCAGATATTTCATCTAAGCAATTATCAAATACAAGATTTTGATTTCCATAACCCATATGTCTGTCAAAAAAATGCACGATCCAGAAAATCGATCCCATTAAGTGACAAAACCCTAAACGAAATATCAATCATTGTTCTTTACTCGACCACGAGATCAGGGTTTTCACTTATAATGAGCAAGAGTTTATATAAACATAAAGTTTCAAGTGATATTTTCAAAAAAATTCTGTTATTTTATCCTTCAATTTGCTCATAACGGATCAAAATTGTCAAAATTCAACTCGTGGCAGCCATGAAATTCTCTTGCAAGTCCAGTTTGGTCTCAAAAACAAAGCACCCACAAGAGGTCATTAGAGGTGAAGGAGGGTGGTGACTAGCGGCGCGTTGAGGGAAGCAAGCAATCATACATCCGTTCCATACGTGAAGTGACCATGAGCTTATGCGAAATCTGAAGGTTTGGTTTCCCCAAATCGCTGATATCCTGTCTCAAACTATTCACAATACACCAATAATTAGCCACGTAGTATAGCTAGCTAACTCGTGTGTGTTTGAGTGTATCTATTTATCTAACCGTCTAGGTGTCTTTGTCTTGTATATATAAAGGGGTTCTTTGGATGTGTGTTTTGAAAATGATTGTAATTTTGACTGAAAAGTTGCAATACAATTGGGCGTAAAAAATAGAGCCCTGAATCCAGTTTTGTTGTTTGAAGTTAATGGCCGACATTTTGATGAAGGTTTAGTTATAATATCAACAGGTAAGTGATCTCAAATGACATTTTTGCAAAAAGGAGGTGATGGTTATGAGATGGAAATAAAGTCCTATGCCATTTATTAGGACAACCGACGAGGGAATAAGCATCTAGTTAAACATTTACCATAATAAAGATTAAAGAAAAGAAAAAAAAAGTAACTAACCATTGCCATTCACCAGTCGCCTTTGCATGCCTCTCCACCGCTCTGTAAAGCCGGTCTAAGGCGTACAGAACCAAACCATACATACATTGAGCATCTTTATCCTGCAAAAAGAAAGGCAAGGCCAAGTTAAATAATATGCATTTTAAGTTATGAGATAATCCGCAAAGTTTCTCAGAATAGAACTGCTGATAGATCCTATAAACTTTGTAACTTTTGGTCTTTTGCCTCGAAACATTGTGATTTATACTATTTTGTTTTCAAAGTTCAAGAGTTTCTGAAAAATAATCGCAAAGACTGAAACCTGGGTCAGCTATATACTAGTAATAAAAAAGGAAGAAAATGGGCAACTTGAATCGTCATATACTCATGTATTCCAAGAAAATTACTGGAGTTCCCATCCAAGTCTGTAATGTTTCCAAACTAGTTTACCACTGACTTGATTCTCTATATCTACTTCACATGAACAGCTCAACCGTATATATGTTCTGTGCAGCATTTAACGTGACATTTTCAAGTAGAGTTCAGGGCTAAACATCCAACGGTTATAATAACAAGGTACTGTCAAGCATCTCAACTATAAATTGAAAAAATATCATTGTTCACATCTAAAAGGGTAACAGAAAAGCAAATATACCAAGCCCTGATCAATGCAATTCTGGAACTGCATAATTCTCTTTTCAACTTCCACTATTAATAGTCTTCTTTGCACTCGAGCAATTCTCCCTTTACCTTCTGCCCTTGTGTCCTGAAACAGAAAGAACATGAGATAACTGGCAAACGTACCAGATAAACTCATACCATTTATAACCTCGATTACAAACTAACTGATACCAAAAGGTAAAGTTTTAAGTATGATTATAAACAATACCCAAAACTGGAAAGTAGAGCACTCACTGAAAGGTAACACACAATAGATAATAGTTACTTGATAGAAACGAAATATAGAGTACATCTTGTATGGCATACCTGTTTGACCCATGCACGCAATAACATGAGCACACCGAGGGAGAGAAAGAATGCTGGTAGAGCAGCAAGAATGGCAAAGTTTATCTCGTTGGCCCTTAATATCTGGTTCAGCTCAAGCATTGCCCTGTTCAGATCACGACCATTAAAAACAGATAGCATAAACAACATCATACAGAAAAATGTTTGCCTAGACTCACGTTTCAATGTCAAGTTTTAGCTTCTGAATCTGTCATCAGAAAAAGATAACATGTTATGCAACTATACTTAAAATCACTGGGTAGCAAAAGAGAAAGAAGGTGGTGACATGTTTACTTGAATAAGCATTGCACGAGCAAGCTCTCCCCCAAGAAGATTCTGGATTGGATGCATAAGCTCCTTCTCATATCTACAAAAATGTTTCAAATACGCAGATAGCTTTAATGGAAATGTATGCCTATCAGTTGAGTAGCCATACTACCCCAATTGTGTGACAAAACAAAAAATCCAAAAAGACTTGTTACAGATACTATGCAACAAAGGGGGAGTACAGCTGTACACATCCTTCTAAAAAAATTTCACTTCAAAAAAATACTGTGAGCTGATAAAATGAGTGTTATTTGGTTCAAAAAAATTTAAACATATTCGATAAGTTCTAATGTATCTCTTCACGTTTTTTCTGAAAGAATCGGTGACAGAAAGTATTTTGATTCTCTTCCATCATTGTCTCATAAACAAATAAGCATAATCATACCTGCCCATCACTATTTCAAGCATTTCCTGGTCCGATATATTTTCTGGGAACTTTTGACCTTTAGTTTGCTCACTGAATGCCAACAACATTCTGCAAAAAACAACAAAAAAATGTATATAAAAACAGCGTATTATGTTTCAAATGCATTTTGCAAATTATTCTAGAAACTACAAAATATATGAGTACAAGTGAGCTTTGGTCATGTTAGGTTTGAAGGTTTTGGGTAAAGGGATAGGATATCAACTGTTTATTGGGAATGGGTTTTTAATAACCCAAGAAATGAGGGTTTATGGAAACCTGACTAGATAGGTAGGTTTTAAAATAGCCATGTGCGGATCGTAAAACCACTTGCATTTCTCTTCTCCTAAATAGCAAAATTATCCTTGGCTTCTTTCATCTTTGTCACCATCACTTTCCCATTCCTGTTTCTGGATTTGCATCCTCTCTTCTTCCCTTATCTCATCACCATGTATACTTCCTCTTGGAATAAATGATTTTATTTTTGTCATTTAGTGCTTATAATATAACTTGCATTAAATGATATTGATTTATATCTTACAAAGGGGGGAAATTTGCAGATTTGAATTTCATATAACGTGCTTTATGCTTTGGATTTTGACAGTATAAAATTGTCACACGTTAGATGAAGATAGTTGCGTATTTGATGCAACTAGAATTATGGTTTTCTTAATTTTATTTTTTCAATCACGTTAAGATGTGATACCCATACCACAATCATCCAACCAAACAAAACTAATGAATTACTCATAACTAACCTCATACCATAATTTTATTAGACCCATACAGCCATACCCAAAGTGATTCCTTGTAACAGAGCAAACGCAACCTAAATTATTTCTTTATATCCTATAAGAATAGTATGGATTTAACTACAAGTTCTTTGATAAATAGCTCACTAAGAAAATACCAAAACACTGTGTGTGCAACTTTAGTTAAAGAAGGGTGAGTCTAAACTAACCTATGCAGCGAATTGGAAGTTAATTGCACTTCTTCGAGTTCCATCACTCCCTTGTGCCTCTTTCTGAATGTCTCAAAGAGTTCATCTCTTATAGCTATAAGCTGAGATAGATTAATATTTCGTTAACAGTGATGTGATATTAATTGCATGATAACTGAAAGCAGCATCACAAGTCTTACCGGTTGCTCTACATGGTCGTTCATAAAGCCAGTTATCGAGTCTTTTGCCTCAACAATCCAATTATCAATATCAGAACTTCCTGCCAATCTACTATGTCGTAGAAGCCATACCGACAATAATGAAATTCCCACTGCTCCAAGAGTGTAACGCATCCAATGTCGGGTTATATTACTTGGTTTCTGGTGTTTGGCAACCTAACAAAACAATAATACAATTTAGAAAAAGAACAGTACATTGTTTAATTGCACAAAGTCATGATCTACCTTAAGTTGTTTGAGCAAGGTGTAATGATTATAGCACATCCAGCAATCAAAATTCGGACATGAGAAAATAGATTTTAAAAAAGAAGTAATCACTTATAAAACGGGTTGACAAAACCTTACCAAGAGAGATAAGTACGCGTCAAGCTTGTCTAAATTTATATAGATTAAATTGATGGCATCTCTAGTCTCACAATCTGTCCACTGAGACTCTTCCTGGTTTATATCTGGAAGTTTCTCAAACAATAACGGAGATGAATAGCTCCCATCAACAGAAGAGCCAACCTGCAGATTAAGTGCAAGTTAAATAATTGCTTATCATGTAATCAATCATCCTCAGGTTTATGAAAATGGATGCAAATTCTACAGCTTGAAAATCCAACTGATTTGAAATCAGGGTGTGCCTGGATGCGCGTTTAAAAGTGATTATGTGATTTGAATAATCAGAATATGATAATCAGCGGCAATAATACAAGTCGTAGGAGATACTTTTGAATGTGCTTTTGTAGCTTAAAGTTGTAATAATTGTATAGTCATTTGTTTGAGAGTACAAATTGTGATTATTGAAGAAATTAATCATCTGATAATTAGAGAGGACATTCTTGTTAATTAAACAAGATATGTCTTGAATGATAGGAGTAAAAGTCTCACATTAAGGGATAATTGGGTAGTTTTATTTTACCCTCCTATAATCAATTTTGTTGCAGCTAATATGATACTAGTTATACGACCCCCTAATATTCATATCATAAAGCAATAAACGCTTATTCAAACATCAATCTGATCATTGCGACGTTTGTTGTTGCAATATCAATACACAATATCAGTTTCAATGCACAAATCCAGACACTCCTAACTTCTCTTCATTTATGTTTAAGTATCTTGTTTGTTGGGTATGATATGTAGGGTACTTACCTGACGTTTTGCACTGAGATGACCAATTGATGCTTCCAAAGTTAGAAATAAATCATTTATAGTGCCTAGTAATGAGGCCAATGACTTCTCAGGCTCCTTAACGATCTGCTCACCAAATTTGTCAACTTCCATATACACCTAATGAGTAACCAAAAATAAATAAATAAATAATTAATTCAACTTCAATTTGACTTTAAAGTAGCAAAAGAGTAGAGAATCACGTTAAATATTATCAATTATGTTTTTTAATATACAATAAGCATATTACATTTGATATATATCAGTAATTATGTTTTAAAAGTAACAAAAAACATGATTACTTCCGTTCAAAAGTAGCTATATTCTTTGTTGTTTAAAAAACTTTGGTATAAACAACAAACATTACAACCAATGATATAATATCAGATATTTGGCAGGAAAGAAGATATCATCGAACGTGCCTTGTGATCTGATTACTCCTGGTACTTTTAAATGTGCATAAACGTCAAACTTTATATTCAAATCACCCAAGTCAACTAGATTCGCAGGTGCTCAACATATATCTATCTATCTACCTTGAATGATATTCTTCAAAAAGCTACAGAAATACATTGGATAGAAGACAAGAAACGAAGAAAGCAGACCTGTGCTAAAAACGTAGCGAGTGAGTATCTTAAGCTAGTCAAGACACTTATCCTCTCGGATATATGCGCAGCTGCTGCAGAAGAAAGATTTTGCATGCCGGTACCCTCAAACAAATAGTCATGTATCAACTTCCCAGAACCATCAAAGAACGCTAAAGGGCCTCTCTCGAACACCATGAAGTACACTTTCTGAGAATTTGATCCCTAAACAAAAAAACCCGATACTCAGATAACAAAGTGCAGCGAAGTAATGCAAAAAAGATAAGTATTAACACACCTCAGCTCTAGCTTGCCAAAAGTGCAAATTCTTCTGCACATTATGCAAATTGAAGAATAGGTTGTCCAATACGTCCCCTAGAACCTCGTATACTCTAGACGCCTCAGGTGTTAGCCTGAATCACAAACAAAATTTTCAGCAAATAGCACAAACAAGTACATTCATACAAACAAGAATTAAATGTGAGAATCGGCGCAAAACTAGCAATACATTTATTCAGGATTGTGCAATCGGGGGTCTCGGAGGGGTGTGCCGTCGCACAGGGTTTCCTCCGCTTAAAATGGGCCACATTTTTATTAGTTTTGCATATAAATTCGTATAACATTAAACATATTCGAGTCATATAATTCAAGTTTATATACAATTTCTCTTTAGTTTACAAGTGTAACAGATGGCCTCTTTGTTGTTATTGCCTAGGGCCACCAAAAACCACGGAACTTAAAAGGGTTTAACCAAAATTGAACAAGAAAGAAAACCCACTTACTTGAAGGGTTCAAGAGATGAAGAAGGGATGGGAAGAGGGAGACACGTGGCACTACGTCTTCTTGAACTTCTTTTGTAAAGAGATGAAATCTTTTCAAGAAAAGTGATGTTTTCTGGTAATTTTATATTCGAAAAAATTCCGGTTAAACGTTGGCGTATGATTTTAGAGTATGATGACTGGTCTGAATCGTCCATTGTCTCGTTGCTAGTCGGAATGTTTTGCCGGACGTCACGTCTTTACTCACGTTGACCTTCACTCTAGGGTTTTAGATTTCACAAAAAAATTTAAATGACCCGTCTATGTTACTACTATTGAAAGCAATTTTTTCAAAACAATCTTATTAAAAAAAATTAAGTCAATTACGTTGCTTAATTTTGATACGTAACAAAATCAAAAAATTTAATTGGTCAAAAAAGTCAAAATTTAATTGATTTCGATGAATGTTTGCTAAATTTCGTGTATAGTAAAAAATCAAAAAAAACTTATGTGAAAAAAAAAATAAAAAAAAAAAAGTGTTTAGCTAGAGGAGTGGGAGTCCAATTAGTATCTCGGCTCCCTACTAACTTCTTGTAAATCCTATATATTTCTAATAAAGTGATGTATAATAAAAAAAATAATAATAATAATAATAATAAAACAAACAAACTTCTAAAAAACGTCCATGAGTAAACTTCAAGGGTCAAACATGGGAGGTTGGTTATGTAAGTTTTGTGCTAAATTTGTAAATTATGGAACAAAACAACACAACTTAAAAAAAAAAACCTGTCGCATCCTCCATCTCCGACCCTAACTATTATGGTATGACTCAAATTAGCTTAATTATGCTTTGGAAAAGCCTTGGAGAACAATGCCTATATTTTCTAATTTAGTATGTGTTTAAATTTGGAAAAAAATGTGTTTAGCCTATATAAATAGATGATGATTATATAGGGTTTTAATATAACTAGACGAGTACCCGTGCATAGCAACGGGATTTTATAGCGGCAGATAGTTTTAGTGATAAAAAAAAGTTTATGTGCTATAAAAGAAAAATAGTAAAAGTTTGAGGACATAATATTTTGAAATCCAGTTCGACCCGGTTGAACCGTTCCAGTCAAAAAATGGTCAATTTAAACCGGGTCATCCCAACGGGTTGAGTCAAAAAAATGCTTCAAATTAAACCGGGTCAACCCGCTGGGTTTGAAGCGTCCCGGGTCAATCTGGGTCAACCCGATTTCCGATGTATATTAAACATTTGACTTTTAAAAGGTCAAGTATCATTTCATAATTTTTGAAATATATCAAAATTTCAAAAATTCAATCTTGGAAAGTAGGCTCAGGTCATTATCGATCACTTTGTTTTGGACTGCACGCGAAAGAGTTGCGTTGAGGACTAAACCAAATTATCAATAAAATTTTGCCTAGTAAAATTTACCATATAGATGTAGCCTCACAACATTGGCTTTTAACAAATCATGACAAATCCGGCAAACAAAAAACATCATAATATCACAACCTATGTTCAGACCATCCAAAACAATTTGGTTACTCATGCTTTTCATCATCATAAGAACACAAAAAAGCTTATTTGTGGTAAACAACCAACACCAAAATAATCCAGCATACTCAAGTCTACCATAAATTTTTGAATCCAAGATGAGGAATGCTTTTTTACAAATAAAAACAGACCAAAAATAAAAAAGCCTCTTTAGATATGACATACCAAAAATAAAAAAGCCTTTTTGGCCACAACTAAGAATCACAGCCACGGGACAACAACATATTCCGGCAACTGTGGATTCCAGCGGTAGATTACCCGGCGACACAAGCTGATCTGAAAGAAGAAAAAAAAACTGTTAACATTTAAATCTGAAAGTTAAATAAACTCATATCTGAAAGAAAAATATATTGATAAATCATGAAAACTTGAAATAAATATAAACCTAAAAAATTTATAACAATATACATGATTAATTTTATAACAACTATTAACAACAATAAAAATTGATAAATCATGAAAAGCTTTAAATATACAAAACTTAATATACTAAAAACTCATCTTCTAATATCAAAAACTCCCATACGATTTACAACAAACAAAAGTGACATGCTTCAGTAATTCTTTCCGTCAGTTGGTTCAGGTTCAATGTTTACAATATGAATTTTGCATAATAAATTTTTCGCCCAAATCAATTTTTCGCGTAAAAAAATGGGCGAGTCAAGAAACATCTTCGAGTAAAAAAAAGTAGTGGTTGCGTGGGGGATTGACCCAAATCAATTTTTCGCCCAATAACTTATGACGTTTAATAATAGTGTGCCACATACATTTACAGAAGTTACATTATTTCAGTAATGACCTAACTTTTAGGAAAATTTAGAGGATTTCATGGATTAAAACACACTAAAACAGTATAGCGACTTTCGAGTGATTTCCTTTTTTTGAATGAACCCATTTATAGATAAACAGGTTGAATTTGCCACATATGAGATTATAATGACAAAATGGTACCTCTATGTGCGGAATTTCATGCAACGGCCTATCGGCAAAATACGCATATAACGCTCTCAAAACGGCCTGCAATGCACGTATCCATTAAAGATTTAATTATTTATTCGAGCAAAAATATTGATCAAAGGCACATATTGAGATCAAAGTACAAGTTTGTGGTTGCATATGTCTGACCTGGTGAGATACAACCACCACAGGTGCACGTTGCCGTTCTAGCTCGATGATAACCGGCTCCAATCTGCCACATGTCCGTTTTCTATTAGCCTTCACACTTTGACTCTAAAATACAATCTAGTTTATACGAAAAGAACTATGCTTATTATTCTTTTATGTATTTATTAGATGACAAACCTTTGTATCACATCGAGATACGACTCTCCACGAGGATATCGATATCGGAGTTTATCTCTTTCTTGACCTTTAAGAAATACCTAAAAAAAACAAAAAACGATTACAAACAAAAATGAAATAGATATTAGTCATACCGTCATACTATGTCAAAGAAGTCGAGGTATTCATATTTTACACATACTCGTATTCATCGGGCATATTTTTCTTTATTTCTTCGTATGTCATACCGTCAAAAACACCAGCATTTATCTCATCAAGTGCATGCCATTGTACCTAAAATAAAGAAAAGATAAGCCAATTTCACGATAAATAATCCAAGAAGCAATTTCTAATGTGATTGTGAAAGCTAACCTTCGGAAATCCAGCTATTTGATTTGCAGTTATAATTGTTCTTTGCAAAGTGCTTGTCCATATCTAGGCCACACCACAAACACATATTATTTTTATGAATAATGTAAACCCAGGAAAAAAAAAAAAAAAAAAAAAAAAAAAGACACACAGATCAACAGTTATCCACAAACTGGTTTTTCAACGAATATATCAAAGGTAAAATGAGTTGGGTTCTTACAGAAGCAGCACGTTCATTTTTCAGTCGCTGGAGGGCCTTTGTCTTATTTCTGATATGGTAAATGGCATTTCAGATGTAACGTTTAGTGGATGGGTTCCTGAGGATGATGCTAACAAGTGGTCATCAGCTGAACTTGAAGCATAATTGTAAGTGAAGACTCCCATTGGATGGTCAAACTTGCAACTTGGGTCAAATTTGCATATTCCATAACGAGAATAGAAAATGCACAACGGCTCTCCCTGTTGAAAATTGAAAAGAAATTTGTCAGACTATAGAGACACAACATTTACAGTATATTTTATCTAATTACGCGACCCCTATTCCCTTTTGTGTGTTCTCTGGAGGTGGTATTTTGACCCATTTACTTTAAAATAAGTTTATTTTAGTTGTGTTTATCAGACTAGACGAGTACCCGTGCATAGCAACGGGATTTTATAGCGGCAGATAGTTTTAGTGATAAAAAAAAGTTTATGTGCTATAAAAGAAAAATAGTAAAAGTTTGAGGACATAATATTTTGAAATCCAGTTCGACCCGGTTGAACCGTTCCAGTCAAAAAATGGTCAATTTAAACCGGGTCATCCCAACGGGTTGAGTCAAAAAAATGCTTCAAATTAAACCGGGTCAACCCGCTGGGTTTGAAGCGTCCCGGGTCAATCTGGGTCAACCCGATTTCCGATGTATATTAAACATTTGACTTTTAAAAGGTCAAGTATCATTTCATAATTTTTGAAATATATCAAAATTTCAAAAATTCAATCTTGGAAAGTAGGCTCAGGTCATTATCGATCACTTTGTTTTGGACTGCACGCGAAAGAGTTGCGTTGAGGACTAAACCAAATTATCAATAAAATTTTGCCTAGTAAAATTTACCATATAGATGTAGCCTCACAACATTGGCTTTTAACAAATCATGACAAATCCGGCAAACAAAAAACATCATAATATCACAACCTATGTTCAGACCATCCAAAACAATTTGGTTACTCATGCTTTTCATCATCATAAAGAACACAAAAAAGCTTATTTGTGGTAAACCACCAACACTAAAATAATCCAGCATACTCAAGTCTACCATAAATTTTTGAATCCAAGATGAGGAATGCTTTTTTACAAATAAAAACAGACCAAAAATAAAAAAGCCTCTTTAGATATGACATACCAAAAATAAAAAAGCCTTTTTGGCCACAACTAAGAATCACAGCCACGGGACAGCAACATATTCCGGCAACTGTGGATTCCAGCGGTAGATTACCCGGCGACACAAGCTGATCTGAAAGGAAAAAAAAAAAAACTGTTAACATTTAAATCTGAAAGTTAAATAAACTCATATCTGAAAGAAAAATATATTGATAAATCATGAAAACTTGAAATAAATATAAACCTAAAAAATTTATAACAATATACATGATTAATTTTATAACAACTATTAACAACAATAAAAATTGATAAATCATGAAAAGCTTTAAATATACAAAACTTAATATACTAAAAACTCATCTTCTAATATCAAAAACTCCCATACGATTTACAACAAACAAAAGTGACATGCTTCAGTAATTCTTTCCGTCAGTTGGTTCAGGTTCAATGTTTACAATATGAATTTTGCATAATAAATTTTTCGCCCAAATCAATTTTTCGCGTAAAAAAATGGGCGAGTCAAGAAACATCTTCGAGTAAAAAAAAGTAGTGGTTGCGTGGGGGATTGACCCAAATCAATTTTTCGCCCAATAACTTATGACGTTTAATAATAGTGTGCCACATACATTTACAGAAGTTACATTATTTCAGTAATGACCTAACTTTTAGGAAAATTTAGAGGATTTCATGGATTAAAACACACTAAAACAGTTATAGCGACTTTCGAGTGATTTCCTTTTTTTGAATGAACCCATTTATAGATAAACAGGTTGAATTTGCCACATATGAGATTATAATGACAAAATGGTACCTCTATGTGCGGAATTTCATGCAACGGCCTATCGGCAAAATACGCATATAACGCTCTCAAAACGGCCTGCAATGCACGTATCCATTAAAGATTTAATTATTTATTCGAGCAAAAATATTGATCAAAGGCACATATTGAGATCAAAGTACAAGTTTGTGGTTGCATATGTCTGACCTGGTGAGATACAACCACCACAGGTGCACGTTGCCGTTCTAGCTCGATGATAACCGGCTCCAATCTGCCACATGTCCGTTTTCTATTAGCCTTCACACTTTGACTCTAAAATACAATCTAGTTTATACGAAAAGAACTATGCTTATTATTCTTTTATGTATTTATTAGATGACAAACCTTTGTATCACATCGAGATACGACTCTCCACGAGGATATCGATATCGGAGTTTATCTCTTTCTTGACCTTTAAGAAATACCTAAAAAAAACAAAAAACGATTACAAACAGAAATGAAATAGATATTAGTCATACCGTCATACTATGTCAAAGAAGTCGAGGTATTCATATTTTACACATACTCGTATTCATCGGGCATATTTTTCTTTATTTCTTCGTATGTCATACCGTCAAAAACACCAGCATTTATCTCATCAAGTGCATGCCATTGTACCTAAAATAAAGAAAAGATAAGCCAATTTCACGATAAATAATCCAAGAAGCAATTTCTAATGTGATTGTGAAAGCTAACCTTCGGAAATCCAGCTATTTGATTTGCAGTTATAATTGTTCTTTGCAAAGTGCTTGTCCATATCTAGGCCACACCACAAACACATATTATTTTTATGAATAATGTAAACCCAGGAAAAAAAAAAAAAAAAAAAAAAAAAAAGACACACAGATCAACAGTTATCCACAAACTGGTTTTTCAACGAATATATCAAAGGTAAAATGAGTTGGGTTCTTACAGAAGCAGCACGTTCATTTTTCAGTCGCTGGAGGGCCTTTGTCTTATTTCTGATATGGTAAATGGCATTTCAGATGTAACGTTTAGTGGATGGGTTCCTGAGGATGATGCTAACAAGTGGTCATCAGCTGAACTTGAAGCATAATTGTAAGTGAAGACTCCCATTGGATGGTCAAACTTGCAACTTGGGTCAAATTTGCATATTCCATAACGAGAATAGAAAATGCACAACGGCTCTCCCTGTTGAAAATTGAAAAGAAATTTGTCAGACTATAGAGACACAACATTTACAGTATATTTTATCTAATTACGCGACCCCTATTCCCTTTTGTGTGTTCTCTGGAGGTGGTATTTTGACCCATTTACTTTAAAATAAGTTTATTTTAGTTGTGTTTATCAGACTAGACGAGTACCCGTGCATAGCAACGGGATTTTATAGCGGCAGATAGTTTTAGTGATAAAAAAAAGTTTATGTGCTATAAAAGAAAAATAGTAAAAGTTTGAGGACATAATATTTTGAAATCCAGTTCGACCCGGTTGAACCGTTCCAGTCAAAAATGGTCAATTTAAACCGGGTCATCCCAACGGGTTGAGTCAAAAAAATGCTTCAAATTAAACCGGGTCAACCCGCTGGGTTTGAAGCGTCCCGAGTCAATCTGGGTCAACCCGATTTCCGATGTATATTAAACATTTGACTTTTAAAAGGTCAAGTATCATTTCATAATTTTTGAAATATATCAAAATTTGAAAAATTCAATCTTGGAAAGTAGGCTCAGGTCATTATCGATCACTTTGTTTTGGACTGCACGCGAAAGAGTTGCGTTGAGGACTAAACCAAATTATCAATAAAATTTTGCCTAGTAAAATTTACCATATAGATGTAGCCTCACAACATTGGCTTTTAACAAATCATGACAAATCCGGCAAACAAAAAACATCATAATATCACAACCTATGTTCAGACCATCCAAAACAATTTGGTTACTCATGCTTTTCATCATCATAAGAACACAAAAAAGCTTATTTGTGGTAAACCACCAACACCAAAATAATCCAGCATACTCAAGTCTACCATAAATTTTTGAATCCAAGATGAGGAATGCTTTTTTACAAATAAAAACAGACCAAAAATAAAAAAGCCTCTTTAGATATGACATACCAAAAATAAAAAAGCCTTTTTGGCCACAACTAAGAATCACAGCCACGGGACAGCAACATATTCCGGCAACTGTGGATTCCAGCGGTAGATTACCCGGCGACACAAGCTGATCTGAAAGGAAAAAAAAAAAAACTGTTAACATTTAAATCTGAAAGTTAAATAAACTCATATCTGAAAGAAAAATATATTGATAAATCATGAAAACTTGAAATAAATATAAACCTAAAAAATTTATAACAATATACATGATTAATTTTATAACAACTATTAACAACAATAAAAATTGATAAATCATGAAAAGCTTTAAATATACAAAACTTAATATACTAAAAACTCATCTTCTAATATCAAAAACTCCCATACGATTTACAACAAACAAAAGTGACATGCTTCAGTAATTCTTTCCGTCAGTTGGTTCAGGTTCAATGTTTACAATATGAATTTTGCATAATAAATTTTTCGCCCAAATCAATTTTTCGCGTAAAAAAATGGGCGAGTCAAGAAACATCTTCGAGTAAAAAAAAGTAGTGGTTGCGTGGGGGATTGACCCAAATCAATTTTTCGCCCAATAACTTATGACGTTTAATAATAGTGTGCCACATACATTTACAGAAGTTACATTATTTCAGTAATGACCTAACTTTTAGGAAAATTTAGAGGATTTCATGGATTAAAACACACTAAAACAGTATAGCGACTTTCGAGTGATTTCCTTTTTTTGAATGAACCCATTTATAGATAAACAGGTTGAATTTGCCACATATGAGATTATAATGACAAAATGGTACCTCTATGTGCGGAATTTCATGCAACGGCCTATCGGCAAAATACGCATATAACGCTCTCAAAACGGCCTGCAATGCACGTATCCATTAAAGATTTAATTATTTATTCGAGCAAAAATATTGATCAAAGGCACATATTGAGATCAAAGTACAAGTTTGTGGTTGCATATGTCTGACCTGGTGAGATACAACCACCACAGGTGCACGTTGCCGTTCTAGCTCGATGATAACCGGCTCCAATCTGCCACATGTCCGTTTTCTATTAGCCTTCACACTTTGACTCTAAAATACAATCTAGTTTATACGAAAAGAACTATGCTTATTATTCTTTTATGTATTTATTAGATGACAAACCTTTGTATCACATCGAGATACGACTCTCCACGAGGATATCGATATCGGAGTTTATCTCTTTCTTGACCTTTAAGAAATACCTAAAAAAAACAAAAAACGATTACAAACAGAAATGAAATAGATATTAGTCATACCGTCATACTATGTCAAAGAAGTCGAGGTATTCATATTTTACACATACTCGTATTCATCGGGCATATTTTTCTTTATTTCTTCGTATGTCATACCGTCAAAAACACCAGCATTTATCTCATCAAGTGCATGCCATTGTACCTAAAATAAAGAAAAGATAAGCCAATTTCACGATAAATAATCCAAGAAGCAATTTCTAATGTGATTGTGAAAGCTAACCTTCGGAAATCCAGCTATTTGATTTGCAGTTATAATTGTTCTTTGCAAAGTGCTTGTCCATATCTAGGCCACACCACAAACACATATTATTTTTATGAATAATGTAAACCCAGGAAAAAAAAAAAAAAAAAAAAAAAAAAGACACACAGATCAACAGTTATCCACAAACTGGTTTTTCAACGAATATATCAAAGGTAAAATGAGTTGGGTTCTTACAGAAGCAGCACGTTCATTTTTCAGTCGCTGGAGGGCCTTTGTCTTATTTCTGATATGGTAAATGGCATTTCAGATGTAACGTTTAGTGGATGGGTTCCTGAGGATGATGCTAACAAGTGGTCATCAGCTGAACTTGAAGCATAATTGTAAGTGAAGACTCCCATTGGATGGTCAAACTTGCAACTTGGGTCAAATTTGCATATTCCATAACGAGAATAGAAAATGCACAACGGCTCTCCCTGTTGAAAATTGAAAAGAAATTTGTCAGACTATAGAGACACAACATTTACAGTATATTTTATCTAATTACGCGACCCCTATTCCCTTTTGTGTGTTCTCTGGAGGTGGTATTTTGACCCATTTACTTTAAAATAAGTTTATTTTAGTTGTGTTTATCAGACTAGACGAGTACCCGTGCATAGCAACGGGATTTTATAGCGGCAGATAGTTTTAGTGATAAAAAAAAGTTTATGTGCTATAAAAGAAAAATAGTAAAAGTTTGAGGACATAATATTTTGAAATCCAGTTCGACCCGGTTGAACCGTTCCAGTCAAAAAATGGTCAATTTAAACCGGGTCATCCCAACGGGTTGAGTCAAAAAAATGCTTCAAATTAAACCGGGTCAACCCGCTGGGTTTGAAGCGTCCCGAGTCAATCTGGGTCAACCCGATTTCCGATGTATATTAAACATTTGACTTTTAAAAGGTCAAGTATCATTTCATAATTTTTGAAATATATCAAAATTTCAAAAATTCAATCTTGGAAAGTAGGCTCAGGTCATTATCGATCACTTTGTTTTGGACTGCACGCGAAAGAGTTGCGTTGAGGACTAAACCAAATTATCAATAAAATTTTGCCTAGTAAAATTTACCATATAGATGTAGCCTCACAACATTGGCTTTTAACAAATCATGACAAATCCGGCAAACAAAAAACATCATAATATCACAACCTATGTTCAGACCATCCAAAACAATTTGGTTACTCATGCTTTTCATCATCATAAGAACACAAAAAAGCTTATTTGTGGTAAACCACCAACACCAAAATAATCCAGCATACTCAAGTCTACCATAAATTTTTGAATCCAAGATGAGGAATGCTTTTTTACAAATAAAAACAGACCAAAAATAAAAAAGCCTCTTTAGATATGACATACCAAAAATAAAAAAGCCTTTTTGGCCACAACTAAGAATCACAGCCACGGGACAGCAACATATTCCGGCAACTGTGGATTCCAGCGGTAGATTACCCGGCGACACAAGCTGATCTGAAAGGAAAAAAAAAAAAAACTGTTAACATTTAAATCTGAAAGTTAAATAAACTCATATCTGAAAGAAAAATATATTGATAAATCATGAAAACTTGAAATAAATATAAACCTAAAAAATTTATAACAATATACATGATTAATTTTATAACAACTATTAACAACAATAAAAATTGATAAATCATGAAAAGCTTTAAATATACAAAACTTAATATACTAAAAACTCATCTTCTAATATCAAAAACTCCCATACGATTTACAACAAACAAAAGTGACATGCTTCAGTAATTCTTTCCGTCAGTTGGTTCAGGTTCAATGTTTACAATATGAATTTTGCATAATAAATTTTTCGCCCAAATCAATTTTTCGCGTAAAAAAATGGGCGAGTCAAGAAACATCTTCGAGTAAAAAAAAGTAGTGGTTGCGTGGGGGATTGACCCAAATCAATTTTTCGCCCAATAACTTATGACGTTTAATAATAGTGTGCCACATACATTTACAGAAGTTACATTATTTCAGTAATGACCTAACTTTTAGGAAAATTTAGAGGATTTCATGGATTAAAACACACTAAAACAGTATAGCGACTTTCGAGTGATTTCCTTTTTTTGAATGAACCCATTTATAGATAAACAGGTTGAATTTGCCACATATGAGATTATAATGACAAAATGGTACCTCTATGTGCGGAATTTCATGCAACGGCCTATCGGCAAAATACGCATATAACGCTCTCAAAACGGCCTGCAATGCACGTATCCATTAAAGATTTAATTATTTATTCGAGCAAAAATATTGATCAAAGGCACATATTGAGATCAAAGTACAAGTTTGTGGTTGCATATGTCTGACCTGGTGAGATACAACCACCACAGGTGCACGTTGCCGTTCTAGCTCGATGATAACCGGCTCCAATCTGCCACATGTCCGTTTTCTATTAGCCTTCACACTTTGACTCTAAAATACAATCTAGTTTATACGAAAAGAACTATGCTTATTATTCTTTTATGTATTTATTAGATGACAAACCTTTGTATCACATCGAGATACGACTCTCCACGAGGATATCGATATCGGAGTTTATCTCTTTCTTGACCTTTAAGAAATACCTAAAAAAAACAAAAAACGATTACAAACAGAAATGAAATAGATATTAGTCATACCGTCATACTATGTCAAAGAAGTCGAGGTATTCATATTTTACACATACTCGTATTCATCGGGCATATTTTTCTTTATTTCTTCGTATGTCATACCGTCAAAAACACCAGCATTTATCTCATCAAGTGCATGCCATTGTACCTAAAATAAAGAAAAGATAAGCCAATTTCACGATAAATAATCCAAGAAGCAATTTCTAATGTGATTGTGAAAGCTAACCTTCGGAAATCCAGCTATTTGATTTGCAGTTATAATTGTTCTTTGCAAAGTGCTTGTCCATATCTAGGCCACACCACAAACACATATTATTTTTATGAATAATGTAAACCCAGGAAAAAAAAAAAGAAAAAAAAAAAAGACACACAGATCAACAGTTATCCACAAACTGGTTTTTCAACGAATATATCAAAGGTAAAATGAGTTGGGTTCTTACAGAAGCAGCACGTTCATTTTTCAGTCGCTGGAGGGCCTTTGTCTTATTTCTGATATGGTAAATGGCATTTCAGATGTAACGTTTAGTGGATGGGTTCCTGAGGATGATGCTAACAAGTGGTCATCAGCTGAACTTGAAGCATAATTGTAAGTGAAGACTCCCATTGGATGGTCAAACTTGCAACTTGGGTCAAATTTGCATATTCCATAACGAGAATAGAAAATGCACAACGGCTCTCCCTGTTGAAAATTGAAAAGAAATTTGTCAGACTATAGAGACACAACATTTACAGTATATTTTATCTAATTACGCGACCCCTATTCCCTTTTGTGTGTTCTCTGGAGGTGGTATTTTGACCCATTTACTTTAAAATAAGTTTATTTTAGTTGTGTTTATCAGACTAGACGAGTACCCGTGCATAGCAACGGGATTTTATAGCGGCAGATAGTTTTAGTGATAAAAAAAAGTTTATGTGCTATAAAAGAAAAATAGTAAAAGTTTGAGGACATAATATTTTGAAATCCAGTTCGACCCGGTTGAACCGTTCCAGTCAAAAAATGGTCAATTTAAACCGGGTCATCCCAACGGGTTGAGTCAAAAAAATGCTTCAAATTAAACCGGGTCAACCCGCTGGGTTTGAAGCGTCCCGAGTCAATCTGGGTCAACCCGATTTCCGATGTATATTAAACATTTGACTTTTAAAAGGTCAAGTATCATTTCATAATTTTTGAAATATATCAAAATTTCAAAAATTCAATCTTGGAAAGTAGGCTCAGGTCATTATCGATCACTTTGTTTTGGACTGCACGCGAAAGAGTTGCGTTGAG
This sequence comes from Artemisia tridentata subsp. tridentata, assembly GCA_021014915.2. Classification (NCBI taxonomy): domain Eukaryota; kingdom Viridiplantae; phylum Streptophyta; class Magnoliopsida; order Asterales; family Asteraceae; genus Artemisia; species Artemisia tridentata. The sequence continues at coordinate 88,017,682 of CP139503.1, read as the reverse complement.
GACTAAACCAAATTATCAATAAAATTTTGCCTAGTAAAATTTACCATATAGATGTAGCCTCACAACATTGGCTTTTAACAAATCATGACAAATCCGGCAAACAAAAAACATCATAATATCACAACCTATGTTCAGACCATCCAAAACAATTTGGTTACTCATGCTTTTCATCATCATAAGAACACAAAAAAGCTTATTTGTGGTAAACCACCAACACCAAAATAATCCAGCATACTCAAGTCTACCATAAATTTTTGAATCCAAGATGAGGAATGCTTTTTTACAAATAAAAACAGACCAAAAATAAAAAAGCCTCTTTAGATATGACATACCAAAAATAAAAAAGCCTTTTTGGCCACAACTAAGAATCACAGCCACGGGACAGCAACATATTCCGGCAACTGTGGATTCCAGCGGTAGATTACCCGGCGACACAAGCTGATCTGAAAGGAAAAAAAAAACTGTTAACATTTAAATCTGAAAGTTAAATAAACTCATATCTGAAAGAAAAATATATTGATAAATCATGAAAACTTGAAATAAATATAAACCTAAAAAATTTATAACAATATACATGATTAATTTTATAACAACTATTAACAACAATAAAAATTGATAAATCATGAAAAGCTTTAAATATACAAAACTTAATATACTAAAAACTCATCTTCTAATATCAAAAACTCCCATACGATTTACAACAAACAAAAGTGACATGCTTCAGTAATTCTTTCCGTCAGTTGGTTCAGGTTCAATGTTTACAATATGAATTTTGCATAATAAATTTTTCGCCCAAATCAATTTTTCGCGTAAAAAAATGGGCGAGTCAAGAAACATCTTCGAGTAAAAAAAAGTAGTGGTTGCGTGGGGGATTGACCCAAATCAATTTTTCGCCCAATAACTTATGACGTTTAATAATAGTGTGCCACATACATTTACAGAAGTTACATTATTTCAGTAATGACCTAACTTTTAGGAAAATTTAGAGGATTTCATGGATTAAAACACACTAAAACAGTATAGCGACTTTCGAGTGATTTCCTTTTTTTGAATGAACCCATTTATAGATAAACAGGTTGAATTTGCCACATATGAGATTATAATGACAAAATGGTACCTCTATGTGCGGAATTTCATGCAACGGCCTATCGGCAAAATACGCATATAACGCTCTCAAAACGGCCTGCAATGCACGTATCCATTAAAGATTTAATTATTTATTCGAGCAAAAATATTGATCAAAGGCACATATTGAGATCAAAGTACAAGTTTGTGGTTGCATATGTCTGACCTGGTGAGATACAACCACCACAGGTGCACGTTGCCGTTCTAGCTCGATGATAACCGGCTCCAATCTGCCACATGTCCGTTTTCTATTAGCCTTCACACTTTGACTCTAAAATACAATCTAGTTTATACGAAAAGAACTATGCTTATTATTCTTTTATGTATTTATTAGATGACAAACCTTTGTATCACATCGAGATACGACTCTCCACGAGGATATCGATATCGGAGTTTATCTCTTTCTTGACCTTTAAGAAATACCTAAAAAAAACAAAAAACGATTACAAATAGAAATGAAATAGATATTAGTCATACCGTCATACTATGTCAAAGAAGTCGAGGTATTCATATTTTACACATACTCGTATTCATCGGGCATATTTTTCTTTATTTCTTCGTATGTCATACCGTCAAAAACACCAGCATTTATCTCATCAAGTGCATGCCATTGTACCTAAAATAAAGAAAAGATAAGCCAATTTCACGATAAATAATCCAAGAAGCAATTTCTAATGTGATTGTGAAAGCTAACCTTCGGAAATCCAGCTATTTGATTTGCAGTTATAATTGTTCTTTGCAAAGTGCTTGTCCATATCTAGGCCACACCACAAACACATATTATTTTTATGAATAATGTAAACCCAGGAAAAAAAAAAAAAAAAAAAAAAAAAAAAAAGACACACAGATCAACAGTTATCCACAAACTGGTTTTTCAACGAATATATCAAAGGTAAAATGAGTTGGTTTCTTACAGAAGCAGCACGTTCATTTTTCAGTCGCTGGAGGGCCTTTGTCTTATTTTTGATATGGTAAATGGCATTTCAGATGTAACGTTTAGTGGATGGGTTCCTGAGGATGATGCTAACAAGTGGTCATCAGCTGAACTTGAAGCATAATTGTAAGTGAAGACTCCCATTGGATGGTCAAACTTGCAACTTGGGTCAAATTTGCATATTCCATAACGAGAATAGAAAATGCACAACGGCTCTCCCTGTTGAAAATTGAAAAGAAATTTGTCAGACTATAGAGACACAACATTTACAGTATATTTTATCTAATTACGCGACCCCTATTCCCTTTTGTGTGTTCTCTGGAGGTGGTATTTTGACCCATTTACTTTAAAATAAGTTTTTAGTTGTGTTTATCAGATGGGTTGAATGGGTCAAATCAAGATATATACGTAAAGAGGGAATGGGAATGAAATTTTTATAACGACCTACAAGATTTAAATTCCCAAATGATGCTCCTTTCAAATGCTGGCCTGTATGACAAGTTGGGTAATGTTGGACTATTAAGACACCTCGTAAATGTGACTATAGTTTAGTTATGTTATACCTTTTAAAAATCTTTCTACAAGTTCTAACAATGTTTAGAATGAAAGATGCACATAGCAACATAAGGAATACATATATGGGAGTCAAATAACAACATAACTATAAACAGACCACATTTGTGCAACTAACCGGGCGTAAAGGAAGCCCTATCGGACTCAGGTCACAGTCAGGCATGGGAATCACCCTCTCTCTAGGGTGATGAAATCTGCAAACTGAACCAAACTTACAGTCTCCAGTCTTCATGTAAAATTGGCAATCAGGCTGACCAGGTCTCTTGGGGAATACATTCTCTGTTGGTAAAGCATAATATGATGAATATATTCCAGTTAGTGTTCCATTATCTGTTTCATACTGCCGTGAAGTTCCATAGATTTGATTGTTTCCAGCTGCTTGTTGTTGGTTCTCTAAAGATGAAAGTGAACCCAAAGAACCCTGAAGAGAGGCATTACCATGTAAAGTAACTTGACTCCTAATATTAACTACATCGCCTATGCTTAAACATATTCTAATGCTTCTTAGAAGGATATGAATGTGTACAATGTTTGAATTTGCAATTATAATAAAACCAAAGTATAACAGTTGACAAAGTTTCATCAAACCATGTAACCATGCACAAATTAAAAAGTCTCCTTATTGAAGGTACAAAGTTTCATCTCAATAAACTCCAATAAGACACAAAACTTCAATCACGCTTTGTGCCATTGTATAATCATTAATCTTGATTAAAGTGGGCCTATCAATAACAGCCAAATTTGTGCACCATATACAACCAAAATTGTGCAACGTAAATGACCAAATTTATGAGCATTTAAATTTAAGGGCATTCATTTTAACTAAAAACATAAACTGAAAAACATATCAAGCTCATCATTTCTAAATTCCACACCGAAGATAAAGATCAAAACTAAACTGAAAACTCACTTAGATGATATATTTTCCTCCCTGATGTGACGAGAAGATGGCTTGCTGAATAAATTATGCAAAGAAAAAAAACTGATATTAGTACGTTATGCAAAGAAAAAAAACTGATATTAGTATAAAGGTTGTACCCTTTCAAAACAAAACATCAATTAACTCAATACACGAAAATCACCAAAAACCTAAAAGCTCAAAAATTGTATAAAGGTTATACCCTTTCAAACCTGAATCGTAATTCCGCCACTTCGCTTCCTAAAAGCATCTTAATTACTTGAAAACACCAAAATCACCGAAACCTTCGAACAAAAAAACTAAACTCATAAAAGAAAAGCCCTTTTAGAAAGAAGAACATACCTTGTGTGTGTTTTAGGATAGAGAGAGAAGGCAGTTGATTTTTGGTGATTGTGTGTGTTTTTTTTTAAGAAATAAAGGAAGTGAAAGGTAAAGGGTATTTTGGGGAATACATTAATTTCAACATTTCACAAAAAATTTACTTTTCACTTTTCTCATGTTGACCATACACTCTTTATATGTAGGGTTTTAAGATAAAAAGAGATGTGAGAAAAACTTGTGAGAAAGTTTTGTGAGGGTATTAAGAGTTGTAGCATCTCAATCTTGTAATCACATATCTATATTAAGGGCCTGTTTGGTTGGGGTTGCTGGGATTTGCATTTTGGACTCAAACTAAAAAACCATGTTTGATTAAAATCCAAATCATAATATTTTGGCATCACGAGGCCTTACGAACCCATGTGATGCACCGGCTGGGTCATTGGTTGAATTTCTACGTGTTTTGTACGTAATGTTTGTGCAGATGTTTATATGCTTTTTATCAAGTTTGCGTCAATGTTTGTAATATAAGTTTTATATATCAGAACATTTATCATTTAGTACTAAATAACTCACGTAAATAATAGATACTTTCGTAGATCTTGATGTTAAACACATTTTTGGTGGAAAGTAATTAAATATATCAAACTAATTCAGACCCGTGCGATGCACACGAGCTCAATCTAAATGTTCATAGCGTATTGTTCAGCAATAATTTTTTTCATTTTGATCATGGATGAGCAACGATCTTTGCATGAAAGACTTTGACATATTTTAAGTAGAGTAAGTATAAATAACCATACATTGTAAAGTATTATAATTTTGTAACGTGTGAAAGGAGATTTTTTATATGACCATTGCATTTTCAAAAAATATTTAAGAAACTATGTACTTCTAAACATATTTAAGAAACTATATTTTTTTTTTTGTGTTTTCTTCAATTTTATTGGAGGCGTCAATAAGGCAGCCATTAATACATCGTTTTGTACTCATGTCTTCCGCTGTCTATCTAAACATATATATATATATATATATATAATTTCCAATGACTAACGATGATGATAACTCATCCCAAAAATAAAATCGCTAAGGGCAAGAAGTCAATGGAACCTAATAATCATTCTCTGTTAGATTGACTTTTTCTCGTGATGTTTCTTATGCGTTTCAGCAAATAAAAGGAATGGGGTTACTTTCATATGAACAATATTAAGTTTTATTTTCTTACTTGGTTTGTCATGAGAATTGATCGCATTCACTGTCGTAATGGCGGGCTTGTTACGGGTCCGTGGTTGACAACAATTGTCATGTCGTTGTTGGTTACCGATTAAACATATCATATTTCTATGGTCGACTCTCGTCGAGCTTTACTATTAAGTCTCCGATTCAATAACTGCTTCGTTATGTGAAAAGCATTTGATGGTTATTAATTTTATTAGTTCTGTTCACTTTGACATTCACAATGTTTGAAATTTAACCCTTAATTTGCTAATTTAACATGTGAATAATTTTTTATATAAAAATAAAAGTTCAAGTAATTAAAACAAACTAAGAGAGTCCATAATAAATAGAGTGAGCAGATCAGAAAAAGACGATGCTCCCTTGCCAGCAAGGGTGTTTTTATTGGTTTTCAAACTGACGATTGAATGATAAAAAATAAGCATATTATGTTAAATAGTTTTAGAAGTACATATTTCGTTAAATATGTTTTTGAAGTACAATGGTCATCTAAAAGACTCCGTGTGAAAGATATGTTCGAAATCTCATCTCTACAATCACTATGTTATGTGTGGAAAACTAGAAGGGGGGGTTGAATAGTATTATGTCCTTTTAAAATTTATTATGAAAATTTTATTTTCTTTTTAAAACTTAGATTCGAATTTATGTGATCTCAATTCTTGAACAATATGAACAATACGTATATAAGTAAATATAACTAAGTAATGCAAGTAAGGTAATAAAATGAAATGAAAGCTAGAGATGGAAAGATCTAACCGAGAGACAAGAGATTTATAGTGGTTCGGCTACAAGGACACCTTCCTTGCCCTACTCCACTCCCCGAGCACCTAACTCGAGAGTTTTCTTCACTATGTCAACAAGCTCCCTTATGGCGGAGAAAACCTTTACACAACTTTAGCTTACACCGGCTTAACGACACAAAGCTAGATGTCGAGTTCTAATCGTAGCTAGAACCAATCTCACACCTTAAACACGACTTAATCACACCTTCTTCTTCACGACTAGTTCACGACTTCTTCACGACTTCTTCACAACTTCTTCACGACTTCTTCACGACTTCTTCACAACTTCTTCATGACACTTCACGACTAACCACAATCTATGTTCACTACTACTTCTTCACACCTTCTCTACTTACACACCTTAACAACACAACTTCTCTACTTACACACTAACCTATCCCAAATAATTATATACACAACTATCTAATAACAATACACAACTTATATACAAATATATGTGATGACACAAACAACTTAGGTATCTAAGTTGCAATACTTCTTCTTTAGTTGTTGAAGGAGTATTCTTCTTTTGCACTTGAATAGAGGAAGCTTGGATCACTTAGAAACCAAAGCTTAAGATTATATGATCAAAGGATTTTGAAGATATGAAATGTGATTTAAAACAGAAAGTTTTAGTGTGCAAAAGGTGAGTAAAAGTCCAGGAGAAGACTGGTATTTATAGGAGAAAAATTGGACAGCTGGAAGTCTACTGGAGCGGGGGCGGTCCCCTTAATAATTAAGTGGGCCGCCTAGTAAAATTAAGGGGGCCGCCCCTTCTGTCCGTTGGCCAATTTTGTCCTTTTGTGGGGAAGGTTTTTCTGGAACATTTTAACTGATTTTGGTTAAAATTTTGAATTCATATTTTTATAAAAGATTAAACATTTTTATTTAATGCCAAAAATGTTTTTCAAAAATATATAAAATGTTTTTGATGTTTTATAAAAAATCTAGTTATTAAGAAAATGTTCCTTTGATCATATAATGCATTAAGCACTTGTTTATTCATACCTTAAGTGATTAAGTTGTAGAAGTGAATATTTACAACTAAATACTTGTTTATTTGATAAGTTTATGTTTAATGAGTTTATATTTTGTGATCATTAAAACATAGAGATATGAATAATGTTTTTAGGCATTATTTATGTCAACAATCTCCCCCTTTTTGATGATTACAAAACTTAAACTTATGAAATCCAAAAATTTATTTTTGGACAAGTATTTAGTGAGTTTACATTCACTTCTCCCCCTTTTTGTAGAATCAAAAAGGTTATGCCGACAAGTTTTAGAAACTAAATTTGTCGGGACGAGAACTCCCCCTTGATGGTTACTCCCCCTCGTTCGAGGGCACCAAGGAGACGAGCTATGGAAATCTTGGCTGCAAAAACAAGTTAGGAGACACAATATACATATACATAGCAAAAATATTTAGAACAACCAACTAAAACATTCAAGATGATCATATAAAATATGAATCATCATTACATTACATAAAATACTTGAAACATAATGATTACAACAAAACTAGAAATACTAATGCTTCTCATATTGCCAAAGAGAGCGATTGGACTTGCTTGCAACACAAAAGGATGAGGGATGTTATTTTGAGGCAGAAAGCATGTGGATGGGTTTTAGTTATGTGATGGTGAGGGAAATGGAGCGGATCCATTGATGTTATATCGTTGTAGTGGAGGAATGGGATAGGGACGAGTGAGTAGATATTCGATCCAAGAAATATCTTCACTTAGGTGGAGGATTTGTTTTTGAAGGAAGATGCAACAAGGGCAATAGTGTGTGTGATTTGTAACTTGATCCAAGTTAAGAGAGTGGGGTAGGCAATTTGAGTAAGGTGAGGATGGAGGTTGTCCCTTGTTGCGTTGTGTGAGGTGCATAGCAAGGAGATCATTAAGATCATGGATTTGGTTAATTTCTTCATGAAGCTTTTGTCTTTCATGAATGGGGATTTGGTTATTTGGTGGAAATGGATGGTATTGGGGTGAAAGGTTTGATGTTTGACCAAGGTGATGAGGGTTTTCAAGTATTCCATTGAAGTTGGTTTGAGGTTTAGGGGAGTAGTTTGGAATGAATGTGGATGTTTGGCCAAAATGGAAGGGTTTGTGAAATGGTTCAATAGAGTGAGGTTGTGATCTTGGAGAGTAGTTGGGGATGAATGGAGGTGTTGGTTGTCTAGTTGTGATGGGCTTGTGGTGAGGGTTAGGTTTTCTTTTCCACCCGGGTTTTAAGGTCATCCTTGCTAGCTTAGAGGTTTTTGGTTTTGGGTTGATTGAAGAAGACATGATGGGATGATTGAATGTGGTGAGATATGGGGTTATTTATAGTGGAGGATTTGTGTTGTTTAGGAATGAAAAGGCTTGTTGGGTGATTAGGACAAAATGTGTTTGTAAATTTGGGGAAGTATAGGATCAAATGGGCTAAAAAGCAGAAAAAGATTCTCTGAACCCGTCCAGCAGATGGCCGGTCCCCTTAATTATGGGCGGTCCCCTTAATAATTAAGGGGGCCGCCCATCTGGTATCTTTCTGGGTTCCAGAAATGGGTTTTTCTACAGAAATAGGTGAGGATGGCTATGTTTTGAGCTTTTGGTTTTAGGCAAGTCCCACTCTTTGAGGCAATAGAAAAACATATTAAGCATACATGTCATATAAGACAAATGAATAAGCAAGCAATAATTAATGTCTAGCAATTAAGAGAATTAAGGAACCTAATCATCTAAGGCAAGGGTAATGAAGCAAAGGCACTAGAAACTAAATGGGGAATAGATGATGGAACAATTGTGAGGATGTGATTAATAAGCTTGTTCTAGTGTGTGCCTATATGCAACAAATGTGGAGATGTGATTGTTTCGACTCCTAAATGCAAAAATTTCCTAAGAAACAATCCAAGGTCTCCTTGATTTGATTTTGCTCAATATATGAATATCAAAGATGTATATATTAGATTATATACTTTGACAATTCGTGTGAGATCTTTATGCATGAAAAGAAAATGTTTTTAGCATTATTCAACAATGTAGGAAAAATAGTTTTCATGTGTTTTCCTAGATGTGAGAATGATTTGTAAAAAATGGATTGGGTTTTGTTTAAATATGTTTATGCAAAGAAATATCCCAATCTTTTATTTTGTGCAAAACAGATTCCTAGACTCAAATGAGAGGAAACAAAAAAAATTGTTACAGTCAGATGGTCGGTCCCCTTAATGACAAGCCGGTCCCCTTAATAATTAAGGGGACCGCCTTTATAACATTAAGGGGTCCGCCCATCTGGAAAAAAAATTTTACCAAAAATGCAGAAAATTCAGTCAATTTGTTCCATCATTCCTAGGCCTAAACGTAAGTGGTTAAAGAGTTCACGCTTAAGGGGCTTAGTGAATATGTCTGCTAAGTTATCTTCCGATGCAACCTTTTCTATTGATATGTTTCCTTTTTGAACGTTATCGCGGAGGAAGTGGTGGCGTATTTCTATATGTTTAGTCCTAGAGTGTTGAACGGGATTCTTACTTAAATCTATAGCACCTTTATTATCACACATAATTGGGACGTCATCTAACCTAATGCCATAGTCTACGAGAGCTTATTTCATCCATAGTGCTTGTTGACATGCCTTTCCAGCGCTTACATATTCGGCTTCTGTGGTAGAAATAGCAAGAGTGGTTTGCTTCTTCGAGAACCAAGATGTTAGACAACATCCCATTAACGTGCAAATTTCGCTAGTACTTTTTCTATCCACGTAGTCTCCCGCATGATCAGAATCCGCATAGACGATGGTTTCTATGCCTGATCCCTTAGGATACCATAATCCTAAGTGTATAGTGCCTTTAATGTATCGGAAGATACGCTTAACCGCTTCTAGGTGAGAGGTTTTGGGATCCTCTTGAAAGCGAGCACAAAGGCAGACACTAAACATGATATCCGGTCTACTTGCCGTTAAGTATAGTAAACTACCTATCATTCCTCTATACTTAGTGTTTTCTACGGACTCACCCTCTTCATCTCTTGTGAGTTTTACTTCCGTAGACATTGGTGTCTTCATGGGCTTAGCGTCTTCTAATCCAAATTTCTTAAGCATTTCCTTAATGTACTTAGATTGATTAAAAAATATTCCATCTTCTAATTGTTTTATTTGTAATCCTAGGAAGAAATTAAGTTCACCCATCATACTCATCTCAAACTCATCATGCATGATTTTGGCGAATTCATCACACATATCCTGACAAGTCGATCCGAATATAATGTCGTCGACATATATTTGGACAATGATGAGATTTGGGCTTTTCTTTTTCGTGAAAAGAGTGTTATCTACCATTCCCATGGAATAATCATGTTTAATAAGAAATGCCTTTAATCGATCATACCAAGCCTTGGGAGCTTGTTTGAGTCCATATAAAGCTTTCTTGAGTTTATAAACATAATCAGGTTTTGCGAAGTCAATGAATCCTGGAGGTTGTGCCACGTATACCTCCTCATTGATAAAACCGTTAAGGAATGCACTTTTCACGTCCATTTGAAATAACTTAAAATCTAGGGCGCATGCATAGGCAAGTAGTATTCTTATAGATTCTAATCTAGCTACGGGGGCATAAGTTTCGTCATAATCTATTCCTTCTTGTTGATTATATCCTTGGGCAACTAACCTAGCCTTGTTCCTAGTAACTATTCCATTTTCATCTAACTTATTTCTATAAACCCACTTAGTTCCTATGATGGTCATGTTCATGGGATTTGGGACTAGTTCCCAAACGTCATTAGTCTTAAATTGATTTAGTTCTTCTTGCATAGCCATAACCCAACTTTCATCTTTTAATGCCTCATTTATATTTTTAGGTTCTATAGTTGATAGGAAACAAAAGAAGTTATTTTTATCTTGAGCTTGTGATCTAAGAGTTCTTTGATTTAAGTTTCCTATTATATTATCTAACGGGTGTGATTTAGATTCCTTAATATTTACTATTTCGTCTTCACCTAATATTATATCTTCATTATCATCACCTAAGGGTTTAATTTTACTAACCTCAATAGCTTCTTCTTCAACTAGATCATCATCTTCTAAGGGCAATGTCTTAGGTGGTGGTGGAGTTTCATCAAATGTTACATTTAAGGACTCTTCTACTTTCATAGTGTGTTTATTAAGTATTATGTATGCTTTACTATTTTGTGAATACCCTAGAAAGATTCCTTCGTACGACTTAGGATCAAACTTAGTAAGGTAATCTTTTGTATTGAGAACAAAACATTTGCTCCCGAATACCCTAAAGTAATTTAGATTAGGTTTTCTACCTCTCAATAACTCATATGGGGTTTTTTCTAATATTCTCCTAATTGAGACTCTATTTATTATATATGTTGATGTATCTACAGCATGGCACCAAAATTTTTGTGGGATAGATTGTTCATTTAGCATTGTTCTACTCATTTCTTGTAAGGTTCGATTCTTTCTTTCTACTACCCCATTTGATTGTGGAGTGCGAGGAGCGGAGAAATTGTGAGATATCCCATTTAAATCACAATATTTTCCGAATTGCACTTCATTATCAAATTCCCGACCATGGTCCGTCCTAATTGCTACTATAGAACATCCTAATTTATTTTGAATCATTTTACTAAATATTTCAAATTTATTAAAGGCTTCGGTTTTATCACTTAAAAAGCTAGTCCACGTGTATCGTGAATAGTCATCTACAATTACTAAGGTATAACGATTACCTCCGTAACTCCGCACAGCGGTTGGACCAAAAAGGTCCATGTGTAATAATTCTAGGCATCTAGTAGTGGAGACTATATTCTTAGCTTTGTGACTAGCATGTGCTTGCTTTCCTATTTTACATGCATCGCAAAAGTGTTGGTCATATCTTAGGTTAGGCAAGTTTCTAACTAATTCTTTAGAGGCTAGGGATTGTATTTGTTGTATATTTGCGTGACCTAATCTTCTATGCCACAATGTAGAGTTTTCATCTAAGGTTGCTAGACATATTTTATCTTCCGGTTTATTTCCTAGTTTCATAACATATACGCCACCTTTCCTAACTCCTCTACCTATGACCTTTCCGTCTTTAACTATTTCGCTATCTTTACTTGTAAAAGTAACCCTACACTTATTATCGCATATTTGTCCTATACTAAGCAAATTATATGTTAAGTTATCTACATGCTCAACATTTTCAATAGTTAGGGAGTCTTGAGAGATCGTACCTTTGCCAATGATTTTTCCACGAAAATCACTACCGAAAATAACGTTACCTCCGTTGTATGCCTTGTAGGAGGAGAATAGCTTCCGGTTTCCCGTCATGTGCTTCGAGCATCCACTATCCTTAATCCATTCGTCGGGCTCCAAATTTATTCCTAGACGTATTTCATCGGTGGCTTGAGCTACAAGGCACTTTTCGTCTTTTGCTTTGTCCGCTTCATCTTTGTCGCTATCGCTCCATGTTCCACTAACAAATGCGCTTTCGTAATCATAACCCGGTGGCTTTGGACATTCGCCAATGAGATGGTTTTGACTTCCACATCTAAAGCACTTTCTTTTCCCGTAGTTATCATTTCTATTTCTTTGTAGTGATCTTCTTTCATCTCGCGATTGTCTCGTGAATTTTCCTCGTCTCTTGAAGAATTTTTTGAATTCTCTAACGGCCATTGCATATTCTTCGTCTTCACTCTCGTCACTTGAATCATCATCATCACTAAGTTCCTTTATGGCTTTTAGCGCGAGAGACTTGATTTGATCTTTCTTGCTCTTGACCGTTTCCGAGTCCCTTTTTATAATTTCTTCATGAACCTTTAAGTTGCCAATAAGCTCATCAAGTGATAACGTCATCAAGTTCTTTGACTCTTCAATCGCCGTGACCTTTGCGCGCAATTTCGGATGTAATGCCCTAAGAAATTTCCTTACACAATTTTTGCTAGAAAAAGTCTCATCAAGTGCTTTTAAACTTGTGATGATTGTGTTAAATTTAGCAAATGCATTATCAATAGATTCCTCTTCAGGAATTGTAAATTGTTCATATTGTTGTACAAGAAGATCTATTTTATTATCTTTGACTTGACTATTACCTTGGTGAGTGATTAGTAAAGAATCCCAAATATCTTTTGCGGTTTGACACATAAAAATTATTTCATATTCTTTGCGTGGTAATGCATTATAAATAACCATTTTAGCTTCATTATTTTTCGCTAGTTTCCTTTTTAAATCATCATTTTGTTTTTCAAAAGGCACAATTTCATCTAATTTAGTTAGGATATTATATTGAATAGGGGGAAAATCACCATAGGTAATAACATGCCAAAGATCAAGATCCTTTGATTTCACATAAGTTTCGAATCTATTTTTCCAATAAAGAAAACCATCACTTTCAAATAGTGGTGGTCTTTGCATAGATTGCCCTTCTAAATATTTTAAAGATTCCATAGATCGTTTCAAGTTTTAAAATACAGTTAATTTTAAAAATCTTGTTTGACGTGGCTCTTGATACCAATTGTGGAAAACTAGAAGGGGGGGGGGTTGAATAGTTTTATGTCCTTTTAAAATTTATTATGAAAATTTTATTTTATTTTTAAAACTTAGATTCGAATTTATGTGATCTCAATTCTTGAACAATATGAACAATACGTATATAAGTAAATATAACTAAGTAATGCAAGTAAGGTAATAAAATGAAATGAAAGCTAGAGATGGAAAGATCTAACCGAGAGACAAGAGATTTATAGTGGTTCGGCTACAAGGACACCTTCCTTGCCCTACTCCACTCCCCGAGCACCTAACTCGAGAGTTTTCTTCACTATGTCAACAAGCTCCCTTATGGCGGAGAAAACCTTTACACAACTTTAGCTTACACCGGCTTAACGACACAAAGCTAGATGTCGAGTTCTAATCGTAGCTAGAACCAATCTCACACCTTAAACACGATTAATCACACCTTCTTCTTCACGACTAGTTCACGACTTCTTCACGACTTCTTCACGACTTCTTCATGACTTCTTCACGACTTCTTCACGACTTCTTCACAACTTCTTCACGACACTTCACGACTAACCACAATCTATGTTCACTACTACTTCTTCACACCTTCTCTACTTACACACCTTAACAACACAACTTCTCTACTTACACACTAACCTATCCCAAATAATTATATACACAACTATCTAATAACAATACACAACTTATATACAAATATATGTGATGACACAAACAACTTAGGTATCTAAGTTGCAATACTTCTTCTTTAGTTGTTGAAGGAGTATTCTTCTTTTGCACTTGAATGGAGGAAGCTTGGATCACTTAGAAACCAAAGCTTAAGATTATATGATCAAAGGATTTTGAAGATATGAAATGTGATTTAAAACAGAAAGTTTTAGTGTGCAAAAGGTGAGTAAAAGTCCAGGAGAAGACTGGTATTTATAGGAGAAAAATTGGACAGCTGGAAGTCTACTGGAGCGGGGGCGGTCCCCTTAAATAGGGGGCGGTCCCCTTAATAATTAAGGGGGCCGCCTAGTAAAATTAAGGGGGCCGCCCCTTCTGTCCGTTGGCCAATTTTGTCCTTTTGTGGGGAAGGTTTTTTCTGGAACATTTTAACTGATTTTGGTTAAAAATTTGAATTCATATTTTTATAAAAGATTAAACATTTTTATTTAATGCCAAAAATGTTTTTCAAAAATATATAAAATGTTTTTGATGTTTTATAAAAAATCTAGTTATTAAGAAAATGTTCCTTTGATCATATAATGCATTAAGCACTTGTTTATTCATACCTTAAGTGATTAAGTTGTAGAAGTGAATATTTACAACTAAATACTTGTTTATTTGATAAGTTTATGTTTAATGAGTTTATATTTTGTGATCATTAAAACATAGAGATATGAATAATGTTTTTAGGCATTATTTATGTCAACATTATGCATATCTTTATAGATTACACAATGAAACACAAAAACTTATTTTAGGCATTTTTTTTTTTTTTTTTTTTTTTTTTTTTTTTTTTTTTTTTTTTTAAATTTGCAAATCATAATCAATTCTATGCATACATTTTGCTGGTGTGCATATGCCGTCGATGTTACATTCTATAACTTAAAAGGTGAAGTGTAATCTTAATTTTTGAGCTTTGGCTCATATATCTTGACGCCACATGTAAAATCCATCGTTGTCCGTTCTTGATGGAGATGATATAAGGGTGCGTTTGGTTTGTTTTCATGAATCACAATGGGTATAGGTATTGGTATTGAGTGGAATGAAAATGAATATATCATTCACAATATTGTTGTTTGGATCGATTATAGGGATTGTGTATAAGATCTTTTTATTAATTTTGAAAGAAGAAAAGACAATTTATAATTAAAAAGTGGGCAATGGAGGAATGGTTTGAGAAAAGTCACCCTCCTTGGGTAGTATGAGAGTAAGGGTTTCAAAATACATTTTTATTCCATTGTAGTGGGACCCATTATCAACCAAACATCATTATACAAGATTCTTTCCATTTCTTTTATTCCACACCCTTCAAACAAACAGGCCCTAATTTATAATGGTTAACTTTAGCTAACCCATCCCTTCATGATTGCATGCTTTTCCTCTTCTCTAGGCAAAAAAGTTGTTCATAATGATTACAACGTTGCCAATGCTTCTTCAATATTCTAAGGGTGCGTTTGGTATCCCCCTATGGGAATGAGGGAATCATAGTGGTAATGATTCAAAGTGTTTGGTTAAGATGAGGGGCCCACATTATATGGGAATGAAATATGGATATTGTCCATACTCCATATGAGTTAAAGAGGGGAGGTATGAATCTATCATAGGTAAGGGACCCATCTTATACCGAAACCGATACTGATTGTGATTCATGGCAACATACCAAACACACTCTAAAAACTTTAATCTAAAGTTTTAAACAAAATTTGAATTTTGCAAAAATATATTAAAAAAAATTGATCATTGTGTGTTACTCTTTGTCTCACTACCTGTTCATTGGTGCAATTTATGGTTATATTGGAGATGGCTTGTAGCTTTGCAAGGGGCTTTTATGTACATTTCATCTCTTTCACTCATAAATGAGTTGATTTGTGAAAAACGTAGAGGGGGGTGAATACGTTTACCGTTTTAAAACTTAAAACTTGTTGTATCAAATTTCCACTTTGGCTAGTTCTAATATGAAAACTGTCTTTTGTAGTTTATGTCTACCAAGTTGTCACATAAGTATTATCAACTAATCACAACACAAGCAATCACATAATGCAAACATAAAAGTAAAGAGATAAGTAAAAGAAAGCGCAAACCGAACACGATGATTTATAGTGGTTCGGCTACGGAGCTCCTCTCCGCCCTACTCCACTCCCCGAGTACCCAACTCGAGAGTTACTTCACTAGATCAACAACCTCCATTTCTTAGGCGGAGAAAACCTTTACACGTTGCTTACTTCCTTTTCCGGTACTAAGCTAAACACCGAGTTCTACTTCAGGGCAGAACCAACCCAACGTCGCCTATACAATTACCGACACTAAGCTAGATGTCGAGTTCTTTACAAGGGTACAACCACTCCCTACGTCGCTTAACCTTTTTCCGGTACTAAGCTAGATACCGAGTTCTTTACACGGGTACAACCACTCCCGACACTCTTTGTGTTTTGAGGACTAAAACACTAACCACACTCACTGATACAAATGATGTTTACAATGATCCATGACATAAATGTTCAATGGATATAAATGACTAATCTATATGAACTTCTTGAATAAGAAGTCTTCAATCATTGAGGATGTCAAGTACTCTTGAATCTTCATATGTTGGAATGCTATGGATGATGTCTCATGATCTTGAGCTTGCTTCACAGGATCATTAACAATGTATGCTTACAACATAATGGGTAAACAATGAGCAAGTAAAACCATGTGTAATACTTAAACAATGGGTAAACAATGGGCAAGTATTTATAGGAAAACATAAAACTAAAACCATGTGTACAACTAAAACCATGTGTAAAACTAAAACCATGTGTAAGACTAAAACCATGTGTACAACTAAAACCATGTGTAAAACTAAAACCATGTGTAAGACTAAAACCATGTGTACTACTAAAACCATGTGTAAAATTATTTATAGAAAAACAATTTCTACAAGCCACGGATCTGGCGGATCCCATAAATTGGATCCGTCAGTTATACCAATTGGATCCGCGGGTGTCAGACAAAAAATATTTTCAAGTAGAATGATTAGCCTTTTTAAAATACTTAATTACCTAACCGTATTTTAAACATTCTAAATGGTTTGTTAAGGGTCTGATCATAATGCTACATAACAAACATGTACGAACCTGTGTTGTATCATACGAGGACTTGAGAGGTGTAGAATGTATGTTGAGACAATATAAGATTACAAGTAACTTGTACATTTTACGTTATGTATCAAGTTACATGTTTGTCATCAATCAAAACAAACGAGATTGCTTGCACTAGCAATCTCCCCAACGAGACTGCTTGCACTAACAATCTCCCCCTTTTTGATGATGACAAAATATGTAAACGTGATAGAAAGTAAAATGCAAAAAGTTACTTGTGTCCATAATTACTTACTTTAATCTTGTGTCCGTTTCTCCGTTTACACCTTTCTCCCTTTTCTCCTTGTGTCCGTAATTACTCACTTTCTCCGTTTACACCTTTCTCCCCCTTTTGTCGAAGCAAAAAGGGTGTGTCCTTGGAGTTAACTTAATTTCTCCCCGAAATGGCGAGCTTGCATCATCCCTAGTGAAGTTAAATAGACTACTCCAATTTCCTATGGTTGTTGCGTTTCCTAGGTTGTTAGCGAATCCATGGATCAAGCTAGACTCTTAACCTACATCAAGGTTAGTGGTGTGCAACATAAAAAGAATATATATGAAAAATGCATGAGGAATGAAATGCATATAGCCAACGATACACGTGAGTAAGCAATGTTGGACTATGTTGACCTATCTCCTCCTTTTTGTCGAAACAACAAGAAGATATGCGTAGCGGAATGCGATTTTGAGAACTTTAAAGCTCCCCCTTGATTTATACTCCCCCTAAATGGAGTGACAAGGATATGATGTAAGATTATGCATGATCCTACAAAACAAATAGTTAGACTATTATATGCTCCCCCTTGATGTATACTCCTCATTGCTAGAGTACCATCATATACGGTTCAAGGATAAGAAATGCTAAAAATGATGAGTTTAGTATATGATATACTCCCCCTCGATCTATACTCCCCGTTGCTAGGGTACCAACGTATTTAGCATTTGATATACTCCCCCTCGATCTATACTCCCCGTTGCTAGGGTACCAACGTATATGATCCAAGGATGAGAAATGCTACAAAATAAAGGTTAGTATAAAACAATATTTGTCCTTGGACAAGTATGTGATATACACCAATGCGTGTATATGATGCATCCAAAAAAATGCTTGACGAAAGCTCCCCCTTGCTCTAGGGCGTCAAGATGAACCTACAAAATAAAAGATTAGTGCACTAGAAGCTATGTCTTAAGTCATATACGACCTATCTGTATAGACGATGCAATATGAGTGCTAGACTAATAATCCTCCTGGTTTGAGAGCGCTAAGCAACACCTATAAAAGAAAAAATAATCGATGCAAACTTCATCCTATGATGAGTATGCTATATACGATCGAGCGTATATGATGATGAACCTACAATGAAATGGTTAGTGCAATATATTTTATCTTAAAGAAAAATATTATGTAACATATTAATAATCTAATCACAACCAACATACCAATTGTGATTGTCTAGTCAAATAAAAATATGATGCAGCATACGAATGTGATATCAATCGTGATTATCTAGTAAATCATGTTATAAAGAGTGTAATCTTCTAATAAGAATTACATTTACAAGAATATCATAAGATAAAATCCTACAAAACAATGCCTATGAGGAGGATATGAAGTGAAGTTAAAATGTTAACGTGAGTGGTGTTAATATTGGTGTTGGTTTACTAGTGAATGATAACTTAATGGATGACTAAAGGTTGATGTAAATAAGTTTTTCGCTAATCCATGGGGTTGATGATTAGTGAAGAAGATGATGAAAGTTATGCAATGAATTAAGAAACTCTAATGTATAGCAAATGCTATAAGAGTATTTGAAGACTGTTACGGTTATGATATCTACCAAAGATGATGAATCGTGCCATAGTAAATGCTCAAATGAAGGAAGTGAATACAATGATCACTTTGGAATAGAGATTCCATATACTGATATGAAAATGACATCATGTGATGAGAGTGTTGGTTGGACTAATGTGTTGAGAATGTTGGTTCTGCTTGTACTGACAATGACGTGCTTGATATGTATCAAGAATGAAAAGGACGAGATCCTATTATGGTGTTTTAGACACTTAAGATTTCCTGGACAATTAAGTTGTGGGATGAAACTCCTAGATTCGTTGGTTACTAGAAGGTTGTTTGGTTTCTGAATGGTTAAAAGCTGACCAAGTACCCCACGGATTGGGCGGAACCAAGATTTTGGTTCCGTCCTTCTTATCGAAGGGTTCCGTGAGACCGAAATTGATTTGGTCATGTTTTGTCGTTTTTGATCAAACGAAGGTTCAAGCTAAGGTGTATTTACTTACAACTACTGATTTGGTTTTACTAATCCTAGTCAAAGTCTAAGAAAGTCTAAGGAGACTTAAGGCTTCTAGTTTAAGAGGTTTGTCAAACACATGATTGTGTTTTTATTTAATGAGGTATTGGTGCAGAGCTATAATGTTGAGCTAATAAGGTTTAAAACACTTTGTGATTTTGTGAACTGATTTAACTAAGTGATTTGAACCTACATGTCGGTATTTGGGAATGTAAGAAACATGAGTACATGTTCTTTAATGCGAAAAGACAATTATGTGAATGAAATTTCTCTCCTCCTTAATTGGTGGACATTCAACATAATCTATGAAGAATGAAGGTAAAGTGTTTAGGATGTTGCAGATTAATGAAAGCGATGAGCTTAGCAATGTTTTTGTGGATATTGGTTAGCATACAAAAAAACTTCATCCTTGAAGTTACGTAGCTCTTCTCTATCAATGCGAGATGATCGCACGACGAGGCATGTGGTTTTCCTTATGGGAGGTGTATTGTTTTAACTAAAAGATGATGAAGATATTGTTAGGAAAGCGGAAGCAACAATACGATTTGGAGAGAGGTATATTGAAAGATATCCAAACACAAATTTCAAACCTCTAAAACTTAATCCTATTAGCTTTTAAGGCTATATGCAAGAAAATGGATCCCATAAACATATTACTAATCTAAGTAGCAATAATGAGATAACAATTATGCAAAATAAGCATAACAAGGAGAAATAACAAATAATTTGTTATCAATCTACAAGACAAAAGTCCTAATGACAAAAGATGTGAATATTATAGAAATCATAACATCTTATGTAAACAAAAACAAATATTCATCTACCAGACAAAAAGCTATCACATGGCATCAAGACAAATAATCATATTGTAAGATGACATGACATTGTTTTTGATATTACATTGTGAAATTGTTTTGAAGTTAGGCTTAGTTACTTAAGCATACTTACTGATATCGTGCGAAACGCGTCACAAGCGAAACCTCTCACGAAGAAAAGTCAACTCGCGACGGCTCGACGCGATACTCGATTGTAATATACTGGATAAGTGAATACCCGGGTCGTAGTCCCAACGAGGCGTGAAATTGAGGATATCGTATGTGGTTTGGTATTAAAATGCTTGAAAAGACGAGGGTTGCTTGGTTACTAATATCTACTAAAACGGAAATGCAAATAACGTAAACCGGGAAACGAAAAACGTGCATAAACGTAACATTTTATGAAAAATAAACCTACGGGTACCAAAATAATTTTCCTACATCCTAAATGATAAAAGAAAATTTTGGAAAAAAAGAAAAATATTTTTTTTTTGACTTTTTAATAATTTTTTATGAATTAAAAATTAATTTAAATGATTTAAAAATATTAAAACAAGTGAGAAAAATCTGGAAAGTTGTAAGTAATTCTAATTTTTAATTATCTACCCAGGAAAAATAAATTCAGGAACTGAATCAGCTTAAATAAGCTGAACAGTACAATAAGCTATTTTGGAAAAAGCCAAAAATAAGCTAAAAAGCTCCAAAAATTCTCAAAAGCTCAAAACTCAACAAACCTACTTTATTAAGCTCAAATCAACTGAAATAGACCAAATAAGCACAGGATATAAGCAATAAATAAGCTGAACAGATTAAAGGACATGGCAGATTCAAATGGGGTGAACAGCCCTATTTCAGCTACTCTAAAAGCTAAGAATAAGCTCATTTTTTAATTCCAGATGCAGAAACTAAAAGCCTATATATCAGACAACTTAAAATCCAAGAATGCCCAAAAGTTGATAACAAAAGCTAGCTTAATTTCTCCCTAGATCAGATGCCAAAAGCTGATGCAGCAGAAAAGCAGAGTGAGTGGCAGTTTTGCAGACCCTAATTAAGCAATCTAATAAGCTTATAACTAGGATACCAGATGATAAACATGAAGCCAGATATGTAAACTATCTAAGGACCAAAAATCAGAACCTCAGCTTATCTGGTTAAGCCCCAGAATAAGCTGAGATCAGCTCCTATTTAGCTAGTTCTATTCTGCAGACTCTGTAACAGCAGGTGGACTTTGGACCTAATGCAACTAATTTGATCTATGAAATCTTATCCTATGAAATCAGAAAAGGTAAAAGTTACTGACCAAATAAGCTCAGCTTATACTGAGCTTATTTGGATCAATTAGACCCACTATTCTATCCATGAACTAAAAAGCCTCTTAATAAATCAAAATTACTCAAGTGCTTCTGAAATCTACTTAATTAACCTATATTAAGCCAAATCAAAACTCAGAAAACTGCATATGAATAGTAAACACCAGAATTCACCCATTTTGACCAATAAGCTGACTTTAACCAAACATTGCCTTAACTGATCTGATTTGAGTATTTGAGACTACAACTAACTGGAATGAACCAAGATATGCAACTTAGCAATATTAAGCATTAATTGAGACAGAATAAGCTAAAAAAAATAACAATAATCTGTTTGACTTTTTGCTTTGACTAAAATGAAATTTCATTAATTAAAATTACATTACAACACTGAAATAAAAAATAAATAACAATAAGATAAAAAGAGTACCTAAGTTTTAAGCTAAAATAAAACCTGCTCACAAAAAATGAAAAACCTAATCTATTTATACTAAAAACTAAACTAACTATGGGTCTTCAACTGTGTTAGTCTTGTGAGACAAAACCACTTCTCTTGCTTCTTGTTCTACTTGAGAGCTTTTCCCAGTCTTTGGATTAGAAGGGGAACAATCTTGGCCCTTTATTAGCTTTTGGCGCCCAAACAATCCCTCGGATTGATGACTTGGAGGTGAGAGATAGATAGGGTGGCTGGTTAGGGGTGTTGGGATATGGGAGAGAGACAACTTTGTCTGGTGATGGTACGAAAGGCATGGGGGATGGTGTACGGGTTTGGCGGGCAAAATGAAGAAGAAGGGAAAGGTCTGAGTTTAGTTTTGACCTAATTTGTATTTAACAAAATATATCGGGTATGGGTTTATTCTTCATTTGGGCTTTTGGGTTGTGTGGGTTTATTGGGTTTTATTTAAAAAGGGTTTGGATGGTTTATTTGTTTTAGGATAAAAAAGGGTTAAGTTTTAGGGATCAAACTTGTACTTTCTGAAAATCCAAGGGTCTAGGCTGCCAAAGACTGAAATTAAATTCCAAGGACCATTTGTGTCATTTTGGTATTTTCGGGGTTGACTTTGACTCTTCTTGACCAAATGTACAATCGATGTCGAATTGCTCCAAAAATGCCCGTTTTCGCTCCGTTTTCAATCCTTTGTACCTGAAACACATAAAAACACAAAACCAAGGATATCTGCAATATATTTGGGTGTTTTTGGTTATTTTTGTGTCTTAAATGGGTGTAAAATGATGAGTATTTAGACACTCATCACTTACCCATTAATTAACACAATGATCTATATGATTAATAAAACAACTTCTAAGTGTTTATCATACCAAAAACCACTTAGACATATAGGTGCACACATGGCAAACAAATAGTGTGACGTGGTCACAAAAGTAATGAAACGACAGGTTCATGCAAACAATTCCTACATTTTAGAAACATGCATTATTTAGACTATCCTATGAAAAATACTCAACGAATGTCAACAAAAGACACGAGCTTTCAAATATAGAAATATCATATAAGAATGACATATCATGAGTTAACAAGTAATACATTAATCTTGCGAAATACCATATAACGAAAGAATGAACATATTATTTAAATCATGTTAACATGAAGCATATAATCATGCAGACAAAAACCTTTTCAAGGTTTACACATTTGACAATCAATCAAATAATTATTAAGATATCAAACAAATATCATGTAATCAATACATGTATATGTAATGCAAGTGATTTTATTAATTATTCCTAAGACAAGATAATTTACCAATACATGACTTAATGACACTCAACTATTTCTATTTAAAACTAGTCATGTTATACACGTAAATTTGACAAATATGTGTCAACAGATTTTAATCATTGTGTTTGGAATCTAAGGTTGAATGATCTAAAGGGTGACATCCTTTGAGTTGAGTTTAAGTATGAGTTATGCAAGTGATCTAAGATCAAGACATGTGTTTGTGTGTGGTAATGGAATATGTCATGAACGTTCTGAAGAAAGTTCTTTGGAACAAGAATCTAAATAAAGTTACCAACTTTAATAGGTCTTGTGTATGCTCCAGAGATGTGGATATGCACAAAGTTTGACCAAGGTTTAATGTACGCTGAAAGGAAATAGATACGTATGGTATCTTTCAACAAGTAAGATAGAGTCATTAAGCTTATGAAAATAAGAATGACAAGATGAGGGGGAAGCTCTAGTTAATAGAACTTGCAGATGTTTATTTAAGATCATTTACCTAATGAGGTGTAATGAAATTTCTTGTAACACAACCAATCATGTTGCAAGGAGAGAATGATGTATAGGATATATGTTATCCTTTTATGAAATCCAAATACATAATGTTTTCCGAAACATCATAAATGAAGATATGAAGCTGATGTGCCCGGTTCAGTGCAAGTTTTAAATTTATAAGGGGTGAATTACCGAATCTAATGACAACACATACGAGCAAGTATACTCGTCCGTTGTAGCAAGATTTTGATGGTAAGTCGGGATCGTTCGCAGGGATTTGTGTAGTGAATCGAATTGTAAGTTAAAAGCAACTATCTCAAACAAGTAGTAATGATATGATGAAAATTCAAATGATTAAAACTACACTTGCTTAGACTAGTGTACTACAATTGACTAATATGATTGTGATAACTTTGGATAACATGTTGGTTGTGATAATTAGCTTTGACACTAATCTATTGTTTCTACAAATTAAACCTTCGTCAAGATTTTGGTTTATAAAAACAAGCATTACGTTTAACCAATCAATTCAAGATCAATTCAAGGTTCATGAGTTGGTGTTCCTCAAACACAAAAACAATCTTTTGTCTAATCAAACAAGCTTAGGATATGGTCAATACAAAAGGTAACCGATCATACACAAAAGGTCACAATTGAAAGCAAACTATTAATCTCTCGACCTTTAAAGTGGTTTACAATCAATCCATTTTGATAGACAAAAGCATTTTTATTACAATCACAATTAAGTTCCTTTGTTTAATCAAGAATAGTGGAAGACAACAATCATTCATAGACAAATGATTATAACTAGTGGAATAACAATAGTTCTTTCGACCCTTAAGATTACTAGCACTAGTTAAACTTGATTACCCAAATGTCACTATGAAACTTTATCACAATTGGTTCTTAGAATCGACTTGAAATTGAATTAAAACATGTTATCACAATCATATGCCAATCAATGAATAATACACATCATCTAAGCAAGTGCACAAAGGCACTAGCCACTCATAGTAAACATAAATGTAAACTCAATACTTTGAACATTAGAAACCATAATTGAAAGTCTTACAATGATTGGAAATAAGATTACAAGTGAAAGACAATGATTCCACAAGCAATGAAAATGGTGTAATCGACTTTCTCCCTTCTCCTGGACTTATGGACGAATTTCTTGAGTATTTTCTGTGAATGGTTCTCTCCCTAACAAGCAAGCACTCTCCTAGCACACCTCTATCTCTCTAGATTGATTGGTATTATAAATACCCAACAAATGGTTCAATAAATTGCTCTAACCAAGGGTCTAAGTGCATAAATGCTTCTCTTGCTCTCCAAGTAGTATTGAATGGTTAGAATACTGAAAAGAAGGACCTAGAACCGGATTTATAAAGTCACAATCCTTAATAAAGAAGTCTTGGTTCAACAGCGACTTCCACCGATCGGATAGAATGGTCTACCGATCGGTTGGTCTTCTCGGTAAATCCAAATTCACTCCATCCGAATCGGTTGCGGGCGGCGACCGATCGGATGGCTATGGCTGGTGGACCTTTTTCTTGGACTTTTGCGTATGACTTGTTTCTCGGTCGTAGCTCTTGATTCTTTGATCTTTCCCTTCATCCTTAAGCTTATTATCTCGACTACTTGGACTTTAACTCATTGAAGTACCTTACGGAGCAGAACTTGACACAAGATTCACATGTAATCTCAAATATTTCCTTTTTCCTCATTTTTTGTACCTTTTTCATCCATTTTCCTGTCTTTGGCTACAAATGCTTTGCAAACACACTTTGGTACGATTTAGTAACAAAAGCATATAAATATAACCACAAAACATATATAAAACTACCAATAACGCTACCAAAAACATGTTAGATTTAGGCGTTATCAAATCCCCCACACTTGAACTTTGTTTGCCCTCAAGCAAATCTAGAAATAAAAACAATTATCCACATGGCATATAAAAATGATTAGGAAAATGTGATGCAAATCTATCAAGCACTAGTACAAGCTAGATTCATCGTTTTAAGCATTTATGGTTGAATCATCGAGATGTTTGACAATACCCAAATGATTTTCTTGCATGATACACATTACTAAACACCTCACGAAAGGAAAATGAAATATAATTCACTCAAACACTCATTTGTATGATTGGTGGAGTATATAAGAGAAATGACACTCATTCGCTCAGTCATGATCTAAATATTACCATAGGCTTGTACAAGAAACAAAACTACACCGAAATGGTGTGAGCGCCAAGTATACATATCAAAGAGGGCTTTTATTCGGGTTTAAGGCTTAAAGGGTTATAAAAGACTAATGCGCCACTATCTCATGCAAAACATAATAGCTCGCTAACAACGAATTCTTGCATTACCAAATAACGGATGGTCACTAGATTGTACCTTGGTTCGCTAACGACGTTATTTGCATAACGGATGGTCGCCAAAATACGCCCTAGATCGCTAACAACGTTAGTCAATTCCTCAAGAAATCGGATGGTCACTACATGTCCATACACTTAATAATTTCACAAAGTCAAAAAGGGTAGGATAAGGCATGGGATATGTTTATGAAATTGGTTGAACATAAAAACAAAATAGTCAAAGTCTACGAACCAAATGTTACTAGCTATTTCAAACCACTATCATGCCATTTTGCGAAAAACTCCATACTTCCTTTATTCACACTTGATTCACTTAGCCCATTGGCTTATTCTTGTCACCTTATAGTTGCAATGACTTTTCTTCTTTTTCTTTTTTTTTTCTTTTTCTTTTTTTTTTTTTTTTTTTTTTTTTTTTTTTTTTTTTTTTTTTGACTTGTCATCTTATAGTTGCAATGACTTTTCTTGGATAACAACTTTCGGAGCTTACGCTTTCTTTGAACTTTCATGATTTCCACATAACATCCATCTTGCCAAATAGCTAGCAACCAACCAAGATTTGACTATGAATAAGGCTAGGCTAAAAAGGTGTAAAATCTTTTTGAATTTTTCTGGATTGTATCAAAAGAAAAGATAGGCTCGGCGGGTGTAACTAGGGGTATCTAGCATTAAAGACAAATGCTAACAAATGGGTCCATATGAGTGGTTAACTAGCCAATGTAGCTAGCTAATATAGCATTATATGAAAATGGAAGGCCATTTGGGATAAAACCTAAGGTTGCCTCTTATCACGCATATACACTTATATCACAAACGAAATGTGATCTCACAACGGTCTCGTAATGATTTACAAGTACAAGTTCTAGAATAAATAAAATCACCGGCACACTCATAGCAAAAGATCTAAGCATAAAAGATGTATGCTATATATAGAACAGGCTCAAATCCTCACACTTTAGTGGAAAGGGCTATAATCTGTGCTAGCTAATGTTATCGATCCCAGAATGGATTGCAATATTAATCGGGACACATCTCGAATTTTCAAAATTACAGATTTCACCAGTGGATAAATCCAGTTATTCTAGAATATGATCTTTAAAATGACAAAAGACTAGATTACAAGGGCAAACAAAATTTTAAAATTCAGCTCAAAACTACAATCTATTCTTATTTTCCTATTCACCCCCCCACACTTAAGTTAAGCATTGTCCTCAATGTGATAAACGACAAAGAATGAAATAGGGAAATAAGAGAATAAACCGTATTTTCTGCTCACGAGGAGTCTTGATCCTAGCGTCCAAGCTTCGAAATCATTATCTGCAGTAATCTAAAAACAAAAGAGACACACATACGAAATATTTCTTTGCTTTATTCAAAAGACAGTGATACACCCCCACACTTAAGTTCAACTAAGCAATTTAGAAAAACTTTGGGGTTTAATCACTAGAAAATAAAAATGAAAAATAAACATAGCAAACACACGGGTTGCCTCCCGAGAAGCGCTTGTTTTATTAACGAGTCATCAGCCAGACTCGAACTTCTCTCTCTTCATGTTGGTGCACTTGCTGACTTCTTCTTTGGAAATTTTGGAACGTACATCACATTTCCAATCACTATTCCTTCTCCAGTTTCATCTATGTATTCCAGCTTAACTTTCTCCCACGGTCTTGGTAGAACATCATAGATATAACCAGAATCTGCGGCCCACGGAGTGTT
Organism: Artemisia tridentata subsp. tridentata; assembly: GCA_021014915.2. Classification (NCBI taxonomy): domain Eukaryota; kingdom Viridiplantae; phylum Streptophyta; class Magnoliopsida; order Asterales; family Asteraceae; genus Artemisia; species Artemisia tridentata. The sequence continues at coordinate 87,989,717 of CP139503.1, read as the reverse complement.
TTCCTTGAAATCAGCCGGGAAGGGTGACATAAAGGTTATAGCTTCATATTCGGATTCAGGCGGAATCTCTTGAATAGAAACTTCATTCATCTGCTCCTTGTCATAGTATAACTTAATTCGGTGCCCATTAACAATGAAGCTTCCACCATGTTTGTCATGCAATTCAACATATCCTGATGGAAATCCATGTTTCACTGTATACGGTCCGAACCATTTCGGTTTCAGCTTGGGAGCTTTGAACTTATACTTCATGTTAAAAAGCAGAACTTTGTCTCCAGCTTTGAATTCTTTTCTGATTCGTAGCTTTCTGTCATGATAAGCTTTTGTTCTTGCTTTGTAAAGTTTGGAGTTCTCATAAGCTTGTAGTCTAAGCTCATCGAGTTCATGCAATTGCAAAAATCTCTTTTCTCCAGCTACTTTGAGGTCTGGGTTACAGTTTCTTAATGCCCAGTAAGCGCGATGTTCAATTTCGAATGGCAAATGACAAGTTTTCCCATACAACAATCTGTATGGTGTTGTACCAATTGGTGTTTTGTAAGCCGTACGAAATGCCCACAGAGCATCATCTAGTTTTCTCGACCGAACGGCGGGATTGTCTTTAACCGTTATTTCGAGTATCCTTTTTAAGGCTCTGTTGGTATTTTCGACTTGACCACTGGTCTGTGGGTGATAAGCTGTAGCGAAACGATGATGAACTCCGTATCGCTCATAATTTTCTCCATTTGTTTGTGATGCGTGGTTTTGCGACCTTACAACAGGTTTTACCTCTCGAGGGATCTCAAGAGGCTTGCAATCCCCACCAGGCAGAGTACCTGACCGATGTAGTATAGTGAAGTGGCAAGTACCGGGGGATTGATCGTTCCCTAGGGGAATAGTGTCGTTAGGATTGAAAAACTACTCTAATAGGTCTAAGGGTGAGGGAAGATTCTTTTTGTATTTTTATATTTTATGAAAAGCAAGTAAAATCTCGGGTTTGAAGGAGTGGGCGGAATTAGTTGCTAGTCAACTAACCCAAATAACTAAAATTGCAAATAAAATAAAATAACTGAAAATGAAAAGGTTGTGGAACTTATATGGAGAGAAATGTGTTTACTTAGATTTCCTTACTCCCTAACTATCTTTTACCGGTTGATTAGTGTGTATTAATTGCGTGGATGACGGGTGTATTCCTTAATACCAATCGTGGGGTGGCGTACGTACTTCCCCAACTCTATAAGCTCCTACTTCACTCCTATGTCGAGCCGGCTAAGAAGCTCCTAACATGGGATCACTAGAATTCGCTCATGCATTAAATACAACCATAAAAACCTTAGCACGCATTGGTTCATGTTTCTTAAGACGTTCAAGCAAGTTACCGTATAGGAAGTTAGCCAGTTTTCTTAAGCCTAACATCGATAAACAATCATCCAATACAATTAATAACACACCAACAACTAATAATCAATAGTTAGGTTTCATTAGATCTAAGCAAACACAAGATAAATCTAGCCTAGCATGTTAATTAAAAGACAAGAACAAGATATAATCAAACAACACATAGACATATTGAATGATTAATTGATTACTTATCTTCAATTAAACATGGGAGATCCAAGGGTATAAAACCCTTAAAAATGGCAGAAAATTCGTCTTAGGGTTTCTCCTCACAAAGTTGCACACTAATGACTAAAAATTGCAAAACTATATATAGAATTTAGGGGCTGACGGCGTCACGTTGTAGGAGGTCAAGGGTTGACGCCGTCAAAATTGTGCTTGACGCCGTCTCTCTTTAACTTAAACCGTGACGGCCTTGATCACCTTAAAGGGTGACGCCGTCAGACTTCCATTGTAAAACTTTCTGGCGCGTCACGTGTATTTTGTCATATCCACCTCTTTTGCCAAGCCGTGACGCCGTCAGGAGCAATCCTTGACGCCGTCACGTGTACTTTTCCAGCAGCTTTGGAGACTTTGTCGTTTTCTTCACTTTTATGCTCCAAAAACGTCCAAAATGCTTCCTTTTCCAGATTTCTTCTCCAAAGTACCTAAAATGACAAAAGGAACGATTTAGGGCAATATTTGATCAAATAAATACGATTTAGGGCTTAAATGACCCCCTAAAAGCGGTACACTTTTCACTTCATCAAACACCCTTACACTTGAGATTTGCTTGTCCTCAAGCAAATGCGCTTTTATTCTAATCAAAATACAAGTTATGGGACATTTAATGCTAATATAAAAGTAATTACAACAAATAGTCGTTCCACTTTAATCATAATAAGCACGGAGATTACAAACTAGCACCTCACAAGTAGTGTTTAGATACTCACATCTCTCAGGTGTCATAAAAGTATATCTCATAAATGAAAACGGATAATATCTTTCACAACCTGTCATAGCAAATAGATTACCATAGGCTTGGGAAAGGATCAAAAACCTCCTCCACTAGGCGTAAGCACCTAAGATAAACTATCAAAGAGGGCTTTTAAACGGATTATAACGTTAGGTGTAGGGATATGATAAACACGGATTTGTTGGATAAGGGATATTTTACTGGTGGCGAGTTAAAGATCTTGATTAATTACATGTACAATATGGCGTTGCTAAGCCAAGACTAGACTCGACTTAAGCTAAAAACAAAATAACAAAAACATAAAATAAACATAAAATGAAACGGGATGGTAGTCCGTATGTTTTTTCTACTTTTCTTTTTCTCATTTTTTTGTATTTTTCTTGATTTTTTTCGATATATATATATATATATATATATATATATATATATATATATATATATATATATATATATATATATATATATATATTTTTGCATACACTCTTGCCCTACCATCCAAAATAATACATCATAGGGCGTTGCATTCCCCTTACACTTGAACTTTTACATAACTTTACAAATAACTATTCTAATGACTCGAATTAAGATAATCGACACACTTGGAGTACTTTTAAAATATTTAGCACACATGGGGGTAATAATGTTGTTCTTCCCCATTACTCCATTACACTAGTACTTTACCCATGAGTCCCAATCGTCCCAAAACAATATGTACAAGGATATGACTCGACTTAGCAACCATGTTATCAATTAGATAATTAACTTGGGGTTTAAACAAATGTTGTAACAATAATGCACTAAAAATGAGTGCACACAAGGTAGGCTAAGGCGATTTGGGTATACATTTAAGTGGGGTGTAAACTAATTCTTACTTTAAGTAAAATGCTTAAAGTTAGAAATGAAAAGATAGGCTCTGAGGGGTGTACTAGGGGTATCGTGTACTAAAAATGAGTACAACACAAAGGGTGTGGGAGAATTACTTGACCAATGTAGCCAATGTAATTATGACAAAAACACAGGTGTAAAACAATGGGTTAATCCTAATGCCTCTTATCATGTAGTAAATCTAACTACACGAATGTAGTCTCACTTGTGGCCTCGGAATGGTCCTAACGCAAGTTCTAGAATCTAAGTGCTACCGGTACACACATCATAGCATAAATGCTTTTCCTACCAATTCTAGGGGCGAACCTCACATATTTGGGGGTGGAAAATGTTTTAGTGGTACGGTTTTTATGCTAGTCATATAACTCCTATCCATGAGACGCTCATTAAGACCAAAGTTTCACTCCTATATGTTGTAAAAAAAATTTAAATTTGGCACTAAAATTGCCCTAACAGGTATTTCTCTCAGTTTTATTACACATCTACCATCAAACAAACAAAAATCAAGCGTAATAGCATTCTCTAAAGTATCGTATTTTACCCCCCCCCCCTCTTACACTTAAGATGAACATTGTCCCCAATGTTCAAATAACAAGATGTAAAAGTAATAAGGTAAAAGAATGAAATCAAATACTCCCCTGATTCGCTCGGTGGATAAAGGGGTAACATGGTTAGATCTTCTTCCAAGAGAATGTAAAAGCTCCAAGACTAATGCATCGCCAAAAGCTAGATTCCACATACATCTCCTTGTCCAAAATAACCTGTTAAACCTTAGAAAACAAGCACGAAAACCTGCATAACATCAGCGGGATAAATCTATATAGGGATATAATGCTTGTGGAATGATTATTTTGCAGATTCCTGGAGTTTATAAGTTAGAGATTTAATAAAAACTTTTTATGATTCCGGTAGAAAAACAAAACTTTCAAAAATTTCAGAAAATTAAAACCTGACGCCGTCAGGTTGTAAGGCCTGACGCCGTCAGAAATGATCTGACAGAATTCTCATGTTAAGTTTCCGGAAAATTTCTGGAAAAAAAAAAAAAAAAAAAAAAAAAAAAAAAACTATACCTTACTTCCTGGAAATCCTGCAAAACATCATTATGACTCGATACAAGCATTTGACTCAAACAATTACTAATATGTATGTTAATTTAATATTGTTATGATTCATGTTCATTTGTTCTAATAAACCGATTTGGATTTCCCTTACACTTATCTTTTGCAAAATACCTTTATATGTAATTAAGACGAAGTTAAAAACAAGATAAAGCATTTTCACAATTTAGTTTCGAACATGAATCAATAATAATAAAAATTAAGCATACATACGGAAGCAAATAAAATCAAACAAACAAATAAATAAACACACAAAGCAAATAGAGCTTGGGTTGCCTCCCAAGAAGCGCTTTTCTTTATTAACGAGTCTTGTAGCTAGACTCAAAGTCACGTACATTACATGATTCCATCATTGGTCACGGTTTCTAGGCCATTCTCATGTCCGGTTTTATATTCTGGTCCTAATTTCAGACAATCCTTGTAGAAACCGGATATCCTTTCCATAACATAGTCTACTCCATTACTTCTATCTTCATCATTCCTATAGTAGACCGCTTGCTTAAGCTCCTTCTCAACATTTGACAAGTGTTGGAATTGCTCTATCTTATATGGCATTTGGTAGTTTACCTCATCGGTCTCATCCTTAAATCTAACTATCCCTAAGGTAGGTTCATAAGTCATTCTAGAGACCTCAACAAATGGTTTTCCAAAAACTACTTGAGTTAAGCATGCATCGACTATTGGGCGGATATCTTCTACAATTACAAATTCGGTGACATAGGTGAAGTTTCCTACATAAACCGGTAATCCCTTAACTCTTCCCGTGAAGTTACTCATCCAACCCTTATCAGGGAACATCCTATACCCAAGTTGATTTTTCATTATCAAGTTGTAGTGGGCTCTAGTCATGATGTTTATGGGCGATCTAAGGTCGATGTAAGCTTTCCACACATGCAAATGTCCGATGTTGCATGGTATGTTGAGATTAGAAGGGTCGCCTATTTTTATAATCGGTCTACCTAGGAAGTATGGTGTCTCGGGGTCATCGAATAAGTCTGTATGATATGCGCGCTCTTCCTTAGTGGGTAGCCTATTGAAGTAGTCCTCATCATCATCTACTTCTTCAATCTCACTTTTCCTAACTTCTTTATCAACCTCGACTTTCTTAACCTCATCCTCAGGTTCACTATTATCCTCATTCCTAACAATTGGTTTAATAGTGACAATGTTGACGAAGTGGACGTGTTTGGATGAAGAGGGGTCTTTTACTTGGGGTCCGCTATTTGTGTTCCTAGCGTCCTTATATGGAGGTGATAGCACTTGGTTATCGAGGGCTTTCAATAAGTTGTCAATTTTATTGGTCATCTCCGTTTGTTGTTGATTGAATTCGGATTCAAACTTGGCCAAACGAGCTTCTTGAGATGCCATAAATTGGGACATCAATCCTTCAAAGTTATTGGTACTACCATAATTGTTGGAAGGATTGTTATTGAAAGTACGGTTCGAGGGTGAACCGCTTGATTGGAAACGATTAGGTGGGTTGGAAGAATTGGTTTGTTATGCGTTTTGGTTTTGTTTCCACCTAAGGTTTGGGTGATTTTTCCATGAGGGGTTGTATGAATCACCGTAGGGGTTTGGCTCGGGTTTGAAAGTGTACCACTTGTCTCCCGCTCCGTCGGTACGCGAGGATGCGTAGTCCGCAAAAGCTTGTTCGGGGAGTTCCACGCAATCACGAGTGTCGTGGGGACCACTACATAATTCACATGAAGAAGTGATTTTGTTCACTTGGCTTGAAGGTTTAGGAGCCTCGTAGGATTTCATAAGAAACTTGACTTGGTCTTCAAGTTCTATGATCCTACGGTCGAAAGTGCTTGAATTGTTCGAAGGCAAAGATATTGCCTTGACCGTTTTATTCAAATCACGGGGATCACTCCAACTTTCGTTTTCATAAAGAGCAAGATCTTCCAGGAGAGCCCATGATTGTTCCGCACTTAGATCACGTAGCTTACCACCGGCCGATTGGTCAATGGTTTGCCTCGTGGAGAGATTGATATGGTCATAGAAGATTTGGACTTGGAGCCAAAGTTCTATGCCATGGTGAGGGACTTTTTGGAGTAAATCCTTGAATCGAGTCCATGCCTCGTAGAGGGTTTCGCCTTGACATTGTTGGAACATCAAGATATCATTTCTTAGCTTGGTAGTTCTTTTTGGTGGGAAAAACTGAGCGAGGAAACGAGTGGTGAGATCATCCCAAGAGGTGATGGATCCTGCGGGTAGACGCTCTAGCCATTGAATAGCTTGGTCCCGCAAAGAGAATTGAAAGAGACGCAGTCGGGTCGTCTCTCGAGTAGCAACATCAAGGTCTATGGAATCAACGATTTTGAGAAAGTCCTTGAGATGTTGATTAGGATCTTCGGAACGAAGTCCATGGAATGCGCATCCGCTTTGCACCAACCGGATGGTGTCGGATCGCAAGGGAGTGACATTGGCTCCTTGAGTGAGCTCAATGGTGTTTCGATAGCCATGGTGGCTAGGACGGGAGTAGTCTCCTAAGGTACGGGCTCTAGGAGGTGGGTGTTGTTGTGGTGGTGGGTTGTTGGGATCAAGGATATTACCACCTTCCATGATGTCGGATGATAATGGTTACGAACAAAGAAACGAAGAAAAAAGATAGACTAAAGAAAACCTAGACAAATAAAATAAAAATCTCACTAGAAAGGAATCTAGTGAGTAGACCTAATAAAATAAAAATTCAACCTAAACAATAACTATTCCCCGGCAGCGACGCCAAAAACTTGAGGCGTGGTTTTGCGACCTTACAACAGGTTTTACCTCTCGAGGGATCTCAAGAGGCTTGCAATCCCCACCAGGCAGTGTACCTGACCGATGTAGTATAGTGAAGTGGCAAGTACCGGGGGATTGATCGTTCTCTAGGGGAATAGTGTCGTTAGGATTGAAAAACTACTCTAATAGGTCTAAGGGTGAGGGAAGATTCTTTTTGTATTTTTATATTTTATGAAAAGCAAGTAA